>JAUIMM010000033.1:4717500-5022500 GCA_031769625.1 Taudactylus pleione | reverse complement strand
GAGAATAAGGGTACAGTATTGGGTTAAGTGTTGAGGGATAAGGACATAGTATTGGGTGCAGGGTTAGGGGGTACGTTTATAGTAGTGAGTTCTGTGTTGCTACAGAGGTGAGAGATGAAAATGTGTTACTACACAGGTGAGGGAGAAGAATGTCAAATGTGTCACTACGGGGTACAGGAAGGGAATGTATTACAACACGGGCGAGGGAGAAAAATATGTTACTCCAGAGGTGAGTTAGGGGAATAAGTTGTTACAGGTATGAGTGAGGGTAATGTGTTACTACAGGTGTGAGGGAGGGATTGTATTTCTACACAGGTGACGGAGGGGAATGTCGAATGTCTTACAAAACGGGCGAGGGAAGGAAATGTGTTACTACAGAGGTGAGCAAGGATAATGTGTTACTACAGAGTTGAGGGAGTGGAATGTGTTACTACAGAGTTGAGGGAGTGGAATGTGTTACTATAGAGTTGAGGGAGTGGAATGTGTTACTATAGAGTTGAGGGAGTGGAATGTGTTACTACAGAGGTGAGGGAGTGGAATATGTTACTACAGATTAGAGGGAGTGGGATGTGTTATTACAGAGGTGAGGGAGTGGAATGTGTTAGTACAGAGGTAAGGGGGTGGAATGTGTTACTACAGATTTGAGGGAGTGGAATGTGTTACTACAGAGGTGAGGGAGTGGAATGTGTTACTACTGAGTTGAGGGAGTGGAATGTGTTACTACTGAGTTGAGGGAGTGGAATGTGTTACTACTGAGTTGAGGGAGTGGAATGTGTTAGTACACAGGTCAGGGAGGGTAATATCTTACTATAGATATAGAAGTGAGGGAGGGGATGCATTGCTATAGAGGTGAAGGATTATTGTTATTGGAGTGGCGAGATGGAAATGGAAACAGTAAATATCTAAGGTCTACCCGGGTGAAACTGGATACATCAGCTAGTGTAACATAAACCATTTTTTGTTTAAGTGTTCTGAGGACCTGTGCAGTGTAGGTGGAATTGCAGGTTATTTAGAATTGAGCGTACGCAGAGATCGATCTGATTTCCAATGAATGTCTTGAACCAGTTATAGGACTGATGTAAATGTACACTGATAATGATGACGTCTACTTTCAACACTGATGTATTGGGGCGGTGCCGGGATGGCAGCACCAATAAGCAGCTGTCTCAGTGAATTTGAGCACTAACAAAAGTTTACACTGCCAAGCTCCGTCCTGACAGTGTTACTGTGCATGAGCACTGTAAAGGCCGACGGAGGGATCCCAGTGTATCCCTCTTCCCACTCTGGACCCTCTTTCCATAGGTAGGAGCGGGCTAACTTAAGAACGCGATAGTTTCCACAGTCAAGTTCCGATAGCTTTCAGTGCTTGAAAAATAGCACAACCACAATGTCCCATTACATTGTATGTTCTGTATTACTGAACAAAAAGCAGGAAATATCTGCACTATCTCCTGCATTAGTGGTTTAAGTGTGGAATCCAGGACAAATAGGGTTGATAAATAGGCCCCAAAGAGTTTGTCTTAGGAGTTTATTTTGCCAAATGTACTTATTCCATACGTTCAGTGGAAGCTGCTATAGTCAACAAGTCATAGGAGCAAATTTACTAAAGTGAGAGTTTTTAGAAGCGAGTTTTAAAAGTGATGTTGCCAATAGCAACCAATCAGATTCTACTTAACATTTAACTAGCACCTTCTAGAAGATAATAGCTAGAATCTGATTGGTTGCTATGGGCAACATCACTTTTAAAACTCACTTCTAAAAACTGTCACTTTAGTAAATTTACCCCATAAACTCCAAACTATCAATTTACTAAGTACAAGTGACACTGAGGCGAGTCTGCAGTCCTTAGTGCCTCATGCCTCAGTAAAGTCACTAGTCTCTTCAATGATATAAAGAGAATTATAAACACAACGTATATACACAGTAATGTATATGCTGTCAGCAGCCACTTGTAGTACCGGGATGTAGTTATGCACCCGCCGGTCTCAATCCTGACAGCGTAATCCCGCATAGGTATTTAATATAGATATCGAAATACCGACGCCTATTTTAAACCCGACACCGGAACGACGAGGACGCGTCACTGCAGAATTAAATTACCATACCCAGTTCTAGGACTACAGATTGTTCATTTAGGTGATTGCAGGAGCCATTAAAACGTAAGACTGCTAAAGGTAGTATGCGACGAGCTGCCAGGTGCTGTACAGATGAATAAAATTCCAGGGTAAGAAATGAAACCTAATCTCATTGACTTTTACATAATTTTCCAGCAGCTCAGCTCATTAAAGCAATGTCAAATCTTCTGTTGACTGATTTTCAAATTAGTATAGTTTAAATGGCTTCCCCTGTCACGGCTGGTTATTCTGTGTATTCATTTAGCAGATGCAAGAGAGGGGAACAAAAAATAGAATTTAAAGTCATTAGGATGAGAATGTGGGTGCTAGATTTATGGTTGAGCACTATAGGAACTTACAAGTAGGACTAGCACTCCTAAACCCTGCTGAGCCCAGGGTACTGACGGCACCAGAAATCAGACAACAATGTCCTTGCTTCGTTTAGTGTGTACAGTAAGCAATATTCGCTGCACACTTCTATGGGGCGTGATGATAAATGAGAGAGGGCACGTCACCACGGAATGTCTTCCCGACCGTTGTGGAGACACAGGGCCTGATTGAGAGGTGAACGCAGTGGCAATGTCGCATGCAAGCGGCCAATGTTTTCTGTTTGCGCATGCAATACCGTATAAACCTAATCCCCAGCATATAAAACAAGGTAATAACTAGTTTGCACTTCTATAAATAGATTCATATAGAACAATAAACTGTATGAACAGTACAGAAATGTAACACATTGTAAATGTTAATTCAGTGTTGAACAAACTCTAATAGCCGGGATGTAGTTATGAGACCGGTGACCACGATGCCGCCGGTCTCAATACCGACAGGGGAATCCCGACAAGGGACTTAAGTTAGTTATCGAAATACCGCTGCCTATCTTAATCCTGACGCTGGAACGCCGAAGGACGCCAAGCCGAATGAGGTAAGTCTTAGCGTTAGCCGCAGGGGGGGGGGGGGTTTAGATTTAGGGAGCGTAGCGGGGTTAGGTTTTGGGGGGGGGGGTTAGGGTTAGGCAACCCTATGGGGGAGGGTTAGGGTCTGGGGGGGTAGGTTTAGGCACTGACGGGGAGGGTTAGGGTTAAGCTACAATAGGGGAGGGTTAGGGGGAGAAGGGGGGAGGGTAAGTATATTTACCCGACCCATGTACCAACCATTGGGATGCCACTGTCGGTATTCTGACAGCCGGCATTACATACCCATTCCGATTAGTCACTCAGAGATGGATAGAGCTGAACTTTATACTGTATACATCGGCGTAGCAGCATAACCTGGAAATAAATGGGTTGATAAACTCCCGGAAAACAGTGAAGTTTGCAAAGTTTCTCCTTCTTTTAGGCTCAAACCAGGCCAATTACGGGACGAGTTCCAGTAAGTTAAATGTGCATAATTACTGGTGGCGCGATGATGGCTAATTGTTATTGGTGGTTTACTTTGTACTATTCAATGTTTGTAAACACTTAATGCCTGAAAATTGCACCCCGGGAGATCTGTTATGCAGCAATAGATTCTTTAGTTTCCACATTTCAATCAGCTTGTCGTCCTATTAAAATAACAGCAGCCTTTCACTCACTGGGACAGATTTTATTCCATCTGGACAGAAGGTCACAGATGGGATCCAAGAATTGTATACTCACCATACTGGTTGAATTATACATTCATTAAATCTAATTCATGAATTACCCGTTTCAGTGCTTCCTTAACTGTTTCAGGACTTTCTAAAAGAGGTTTCGTGTCTGTCAGTCTCTACTCTTATGATTACACTAATGCTTACAAAACCATTGAAAAACTTTGAGTTATAGGGGGAGATTTATCAAATCTTAGCAAGAGATAGAGGGGGAGATGTACTAAGCTTTGGAGAGAGAGATTCTGACGCATCGGAACGTCAAATCGCCAATATCGTGCAGTGTGTATGGACTACATCGTGTAGTGCGCGCTCCCGTGGGGTTGTCAGCCACATCGCCTGATCTGCTGTACATGCAGGAAGATCAGGTGATGCGGCTGACGATCCCATGCAGCGCTATGTGGCGAGGACTGCCATATTGGGTGGTCAGGCACCGGATCGCCAAATGTGTACGGACCACCCTATATGTCGGGCACTGGGATCATGGGTCACATCGCTGGGTACACAATCGTTAAGTGTGAACCCAGCTTAACTCATTTTTTTAAACACAGCCTGTAACATGGCAGTTAGGAGCTGATTGGTTGGTACTTTACCTCTTTACACTTTATCACGCTCAAAGGCTTAGTACATCTCTTCCAAAGTGGAGTGGTTGCTCATAGCAACCAATCAGCTTCTGTCTTTAAAAATTTGCAGTACATGGAGAAGTGCGACTGTGAAAATTATTGTTGCCGACATTTTCATCCTTTGGACCATTATTGGACTATATCTCCGAGTCTTCTTGTAAGCATATAACATGAATATAACATTCTGATACTCACTCTATGGCCGGTATCCTATTAGCCATGGTAAATGACCGCGGCTATTTACCTCGCCCGGGGCTATCCAATTAGCCCCAATTCCCGGCACTTATCCGGGATTTTGTTTTGCCTCTAGGTTTTACTTTCTTAGCCCCAATCATATTGGAAGCCACGGAGTACACCAGTTGGGCCCACTAAAGCTTCAGCCTCACCATGCAATGCACTAACATCATTTAATGGAGAAACCAAGCTTGAGCTATGTTAATTTTAAACATCAACATTCAGCATTAATATAATGTACTGTCTATGCCATATGGCTTGCCACAGAATGTTACCTTCAGGCTACAGTGGTAAAGTTCCTTCTGCTGGATCTGGAGTCTAGGAGTCTATTTATTGCTATCCGGTGATCAGGCTGATTTTCTGCATGACAACAGATATTCACCTAACCCTGTAATTTATCACTAGAATGTCACAGATGCAGCTGCCATGGCGATACGGGCCCAGAGCGGTAAGGGTTAACTTCGCTGGTCCAGTCTGATGGGATATGCGCCTGCATTGTCTTTTCACAGCGATCTAGTGATATTATTATTATTATTATTATTATTATTATATGTTATCTCTCATAAGTAAGGTGCCACAATTGGTCTGCATCGCCGTACATAGAGGGTGAACAGAGATCACATTTAACAGTATTAAATGATACACAGACAGTAATAAAAAACAGATAATTAAAAAAAGACAAAATTATACAATAACCAGTCAACAACAAAATGGCAGAACATAGAACTGCAGATCCAGATACTGTCAAGACAGTGAACAACAGTGATAGGTAGCAACCAGCCTCATGAAGTAGGCCGGTGCTCAGGAGCATGGCCATGAGAAGCAGGACTGGTGAGACAGCGGTGCAGTGGTAGGGAGGAAATTAAAAGGACCCTGCTCGTGAGAACTTGCATCCAAGAATAGGGGCAGACACCAAATGGTGCCACTAAGTGGTACCAAAGACAGAGGAGTTGGGACGTCCCGATAGGCTTGAATGAAGAGATGAGTTTGAGGGCACATTTGAAGCCTAGTGGCTGGCCTTTTAGGATGTGGGAGTGTGACCTACAGGATGGGAACAACAGTGTGGTAGTGACACAGTGGTCACTGGCCGAGTGTAGGGAATGGGCCGGAGCGTAGAAAAATATAAGATTGGAGATACAGGGGGAAGGGGAGTGGCAGTCTTAAAATGAACCTTGGTGATAACCGAGTAGGGTAGTGCGTGATCAGACTGCAACCTATTTTGCATATATACACAGACACACAAAGTACACACGGTACAACTTGAACAACCATAGATATCGTTGATAGATTTCCCTCCAACTTTCTGTAGTGCAGGGCAAACGATTTTGGTTGTACACACTGATAGCTTCACTGATATATCTATCATAGGTATCTATCTTTTTACAGGCAAATCTTTACAAAATCGTCCAAGTTGGCCTGCATGCATGAAAGACCATAGATATCGTTAGCGTTCATGCGGGAACGCGCATCATTGGTCGATCATTCACTGCATAAAAATGAACGCTACGAACAATTTATCATTGAACGATATCGTTATTGTTCATAACGTTCAGGAAAATCACCCCGTGTGTATGCAGCTTTAGGGACGGCACTCCTACAAGCACAGATGAAAATGCCCGGGTGCCAGGCAGAAGTAAATTGGCAGTTGGCCAGGATAGAACGGCACTCCTCTGTCTTATTCACTCTAATAAACCAATCCACATGAGCCACTTCCTACGTTTTGGGCTTTTAATAAACCTGTCTTCAGAGAACAAACCCTAAAACGTTGGAAGAAATGACTCATCTTGACTGATTTATTAGAGTAAGTGAGGAGTGCCATTTATCCTGGTTAATTATATATAAACATGCGACATAGTTCATTTTTTATAGGCCATAATATATTTCTAACGAACTAAAATGAATTTACCTCCCTTGTTTTGTTTTGTTTTTAAATTGAAGTCAACATTTTATTGTAGGTTCTAAAATATGTATTTTTATGTAATGAAGGTATAATACTTTGTTGTAAATAGATTGCCTCATTCTCACTCTTTCACTATCATACAAGATATTAAAGTGTTAATTATCTAAAGATTTGGCATGTGAGACCCGATTTGTAAGGGTGATAATGAAGCGATGTTCATAATTTTTAATGGATATCAGTACCAGTCAAAAGTTTGGACGCACCTTCTCATTCAATGGTTTTTGTTTATTTAAATAATTATCAACTTAGTAGATTAATACTGAAGACATCAAAACTATGAAAGAACAGCCAATTGTAGGGGTTCTTGGTGGGCTGTATGATCCAGTCACACGGGAATGTTGGCCGAAGGTTAAGAGGATGTGAAAGAAGAAAGTGAAAGTACAGTATGAAAGTACAGTATGTAAAGTTACGTATGGACTGTATATAGGGGATGTAGTTGGGTAGGATTGCTTATGGAGATAATGTGGGTGATTCTGGAATTTGATAAGCTGTCTAAAGAGGTGAATTTTCAGGGAATGTTTGGAGACTAGAAGAAAGTCTAATTGTGCATGGGAGGGCATTCCACAGAGTGGGTGCAGCCCAAAAAAAGTCCTGTAACCATAAATGGGAGCAAGTAATGAGTGTGGATGGGAGACGCAGATCTTGTGCAGAGCAGAGAGGTCGGGTTGGGAGATAGCTTGAGATAAGTGAAGAGATGTATGTTACTGTAGTTTGGTTAATGGCCTTATGTGTAAGTAAAAGTATTTTTATTGAATTCTATGGAACACAGGTAACCCATGGAGGGATTGACAGAGCGGAGTAGCAGATGATGAACACTGTAACTTAGCAGTATGCGTGCAGATACACTCGCAGTCGCACACAGAATATAGGCATGCTGCATATCATTTTAATCAGCAGAAGCTGCTTGAGTGTCCTATTAAATTTATTTTAAGGGAAAAAGCCACAAAGAATGACACTCGGCGCTACCGAGTCTCACTGCGCTCATGCGTTATGTGTAACGTGACTTTTAGTGCAGGGAGGATAGATGTCTGTGGACACATTTGTAGCAAAGAGGAAGTGGAGTCAGAGAAACGAACACTGACAGAGCGATTAGATAAGTACGTAGGATGTGACCCATTATTATTGTCCTCTATTTCTGCAATCCTATATATTTTCACATTCATTTCTAGGCAGTATTTATGCACCGACATTAAGCTAAGACATCATTCTGAGCGAGAATTAAGAACAAGTATCCTCCCAACGCTGATATCTTTGCCACTACACACGTAGCCATGGCACAACAGAGCAAGCATTAAGGCTGGGCAAGGCAACTTGTGGGCATACACTGGGATTTATATGGCAGTCATACAGTAGGTAGTCATAGGTCATAGCTATAGTCATAGGTCATACAAGTCATAAGTAGCAGCAGTAACATTCCGAGAAGAAACCATGTGGATTTTGCAAGAATGACCACACATGGGTTGTGATACTTCTGTATATACTATTACGAAATACACTATAAGGCAATAAAGTAAATGGAAGCGATAAATATTTATAAACATCCCTACAGGAAGAGGGCGTAAAGTGCAATACTGGTTTCTGGTTAGCTTCTTTCACAAGTGAAAATGTTTCACCAATGTCTTCTTCCTTATGCTGGGCATACACTATACAATTATCTGCCAGATATCTGTCCAATCTGGCTGGTTGGAATGAAAACCTGGTAATGTATGGGAGCAAATGACAATAGAAATTTGCTCCCAAACACTAGAAAACGGACCAGATTTTCCTTCCCACCAGACAGATTTGACAGATATCTGACAGATAATTGTAGAGTGTATGCCAAACCTTCTCATCTAAACATTCATTTTTGTAATACACTTAAATATTGACAGCAATGCAAACTCATGTGTTTCAGATAAACCTCAGGACTTCTTTCAAAGATCTCAGGATCAGTATACAGTCTCTCACTAATAGTGTATGGCAAAATGGAAAACATATTCAAATTGAATGACACTTTTGAATTCAAACACTTATTTTTAGGTCACAGGTTTTAGTATCATATGGAATTGCATACCTCCAACTCGTCCATATTTCGGTGGGACAGTCCGGTTCCAATATGCCCTGCTGTAAAGGCGGGTATGCACTACCGGATTCAACAGAGCGATTGAACAATAACGACATCGTTATCGTTCAATCGTTTGTTAATCGGGCAAAAATCAGGCAACTTAATGTCAAAAACGACCAGCGATGCGCGCTCCCGCTGGTCGTTTTTGACATCTATCATCGCCTGAACATGCTGGTCAGTCTGCCGATAACGACAGATTGGCCATGTTCGGGGATGAGGGAGGGTGCCTGCACTGAACGACTGATCATTTAGTGTAGGCACAGAACAGACTGTGAAACGACTGCACGATTACAATGTCATAATCGTGCAGTCGTTTCACAGTCTGCTAGTGGATGTGACCCTTAAAGATTGATTGTGAACCGTCCCAATCAGCTGGCATTTGGACAGTTATGTTGTGTGCACCTTCCACTCATGCCCATGGCTCCTCAATGGGGATGGACATCGGAAGCCGAAGATTAGCAACTATCGATGTTCCTGATTCGATGGAAGTACTTTTTCCATCGCATTGTGGGTATTCAATTCCAGTCATTGGATGTAGCTTTCAGGTGCCCAACCGATGGCTGACTGCTAATGTGCAGCTGCGGACACCCGGAAGTGGTGTCGACAGCTCAGCTAATTACTGCATGCACAAAGCTCTGAATGCTTCTGCTCATGTGCACACCAAAACCATTCACGGTTATACCATTGAATGGTTGCGATAAGGAGGCCAATAGCGATTGCATAACGTGATTTGATGTTGGAAGCCCAGCAACCATTTAATGAAGGGCTTCAGATGTCCATCTTTACTCCTCAATGACTCACACATGCCTCTTCCTTGAGGTGTCCACATCCCCTACCCCCATCCTCTCACTTGGAATGTTGGGAGGTATGGTATTGCCAAACTACACAACTTCTCAATACTGCCGCACCACTTCCACGCTGCAATATAAGTGGCCACAGTCCGGGACCACCCCAGGAATGCCCGTATTCTATCTGCATAGTAGAAACAGATGAGCTCTACAGTACATTGCCATCTGATTTAGCTGGTTTAGAATGTTACCAGCTACTGTATAGACTATAGTCTCTTACAGATTGTACAATCATCACAAGATCCCTCAATTTGGGGCAGATGTACTATGCCTTGGAGAGAGAAAAAGTGGAAAGATATAAAGTACCAACCAATCAGCTGTAATTTTTCAAACACAGTCTGTAAAGTGACAGTTAGGAGCTGATTGGTTGGTACTTTATCTCTCTCCAAGGCTTTGTACATCTACTCTTTTGCCTTCAACTGTGGCCAACACCAAGTGCCGGCAAGATATTATTATTTACAGACCTGTAAAAGCCATTTCCGCATTGTTCACTGTGGTAGAACAAGCTTGTACCTATACTACAAATGGAGGTATAATACCACAGAGTAACATGACGCATGCAACCCTCATTTCAAACAGACAGGCTCATCTTGAATTTTAAAATGTGTACGAGTCCCTGCATTGTCACAGACCGTTTTCTTGTGAACATGGCATTGAGAAGTACATAGGATAATCGCACTCATTAATACTCAGGTGTATTTAAATATTTAAGGATGACTATGGGGCTAATTCTGCACAGTACGGAACTGCAAAGTCTCACACAAGCAGCTCTGCAATTTCGTCCTTGCTAATATGCAAATTCAGCAGGAGGTGTCTGACACCCCCTGCTGCATCTGCAGTCCCAGCACTGCATCACAGGCTGGGATAACCATCGCGACCATCGTTTGCGATGGTGGATGGTGATGGCCAGCTGCCTAATCACTTACGCAGGCTGGCCAGCTTGCGAGACAATGAAACTGCGTCCGTGAATGCAGCTCCTGGCCTTGCCACTTCAGGAAAATCAGGCAGAGGCATAGCAGGCCCTATATCATGCTTGCCGACATTCTGGTAGCCCCATCCGGGAGGGGGCAACTAGGTCGGACAAGCAGGGGGGCGTGGTGTGGTAGAGGGGGGTGGGGCCGGGGATAATACCGGGCAATGGGGGCGGAGCTGGGGATTGTGGCCACGGAATCTCGTCATATTGGCCCCCTCCTGCTACACAATGCGGAGATTTTCGGCATTGTGAAGCAGGGGGCTGGGTCATGATGACGCGATTCGGCGTGAAGCGCGTCAATTTGATTGACCCCATAATATATTGTAAAAATCAAAATGTTAATAAATTGAATAAACAAACCAATTAAAGTATGTTATTATAACTATAAGCAGACTTACAGTATAAGCAGGGGGCGGTGTAGAAGAGGATCTTATATTACACAATGCTCAGAGGATCATTTCAAAGTCTCCCTGCTCACTACACCATGCCCAAGTGACTGTGGTAGCCATGGTAATCATGACATTGGGCAAAAATTATATATCATCAATAGCAGTCTGAAGAAACAAACCAAGGGTAATTAGGAATTACCAACGTTTTTCCTATTAGCTTGCACAGTGGTAGTGATTTATGTTAATGAGATCGCGGTCTTAAAATGTGACACGCATGAGACATGAAATACAAGAGCTGTGCATCTGCTCTGCAATGATTTTAGACTCATGCCTTATAACGATTTACAATATCAGCCTTGTAAAACCTGACTGCCATGAAATACGGTTGGAATTTTTGCACTATAATCAGTTTAAACTCCAGCTGCATGTTCACAGTCACCAAGCCTGATTGTAAATAGAAACTGCAGCGAAATACAGATACTGTATAAGATATAAATTAAGAGTCAAGAGAAAATGACTGAATTGTGATTACAAATCCGATCTTAAGCTGGCCATACACCTACACGACCGGTATAAGATCCGATTCATCATACGATTTCCCTCAGATTCCCCGGAGCTCCCTGGCAGGCCCGGCAGCATGTTTGTTGTGTTTCTTTAGCACACGATCTGTCGTAAGATCGATCCTGTGTCTCACAGGCTCATAAGGGAAACAGCCATTGAAATGACT
Organism: Taudactylus pleione; assembly: GCA_031769625.1. Classification (NCBI taxonomy): domain Eukaryota; kingdom Metazoa; phylum Chordata; class Amphibia; order Anura; family Myobatrachidae; genus Taudactylus; species Taudactylus pleione. The sequence continues at coordinate 5,010,904 of JAUIMM010000033.1, read as the reverse complement.
TAAATTTCCGCACGATGGATCACATGAACAAAATAACGGCACAATCTGCACACGATACGATGGACAAGATGTGCTGCACATCTGATCACAAGATCCGAATATAGGAGCTGTGGGAGCGCGCATCGGATAGTATCTTGCTAAAAAAAATACACCATTTTCACAAGAGCCATCTTATGCCCCGTCGAAAATCGGGCAATCGGGCCCAAATCGTGCAGGTGTATGGCCAGCATAAAACTTCAATTACTTCCTTTTCATTTGCTTTTCCCAGTAGATGACTGATAAATTTAAATAACCAATAGAGAACTAAAAGGACTATGCATAGAGAACTATATATGACGTCATCAGCTGACTGGCTACTTATATGATGATGTATGGCAGAAACTAATGGACAAAAATTATTTTTTATGTCATCAACTGCTTTTATTTAGTTTATTTAAAGCAGTAGATTATATATATATATTTTTTTTAGATGTGGAAGTTTTTTGTTTTTTTTAATTATCCAGATCTGATTACATGTGATCATTTTTAATCAGCACTTGATTTTATTATATAGTTACCTAAACAATATCTCTCTCGTATACCTTTGTTTGTCATTTGAATTGTGCATGTGAGCAAAATTCTCTGTCTCTGAATCTGTTGCAACCAAATGCTATGATAGGTGACAGTAGAGGAGCCTGTATAATGGAGCTATAAAACCCAGTGTGTCCCCCTCCTGCATGCTGTAAACTGAGAGGTCAAATCCATTCAGATCAAGGTTACAGAGACAAGACGGGAAGACGCACATTCACAAGTCCAGAACGGAATATTAAACTACAGATCAGCACACAGTTGCTACAAGTCACCGGAGCACTTATAATCTTACGTTTACATTTAACTGGGCCTATAATAATAGGGAAATATGTACTTAGGATTAGCCATGTTTAATAATAACCACATGGTGCTAGATGGGTTTTAGTTGTAGTTTGTGTGTTTTTTATGGGAATCGATATACGGAATACACAGGAGCCAGGTATAGCTCCAAACTAGATTTCATTTACCCTGTCTCTGTATATATTTCCATACAGGAACGACAGTCCTCTCCTTTCCCTGTACCTTGTGCAATGACAGTACCTGCGCATAGCATGGATAAGCAGGCATCCTTTAGTACTTTTGCATTTGCTATACTTGGGCACCAAGAGATGACTCCGAGGTGGCATGATAATGCATGGAATTGTCTGCTTACCCGGGGGTCATTTACAGAGTGTAAAATGGCCAAAACTCAACATAAAATTCTTTATAGAGCTGCATGCCTCCATTGGCGCAGGTGCTAAAGTACAGGCATTTTGGGGCAAAGGTGGTTGTATTCACAGAGAAGATGTCTGCACTGGATAGTGGGAGATGTTGAGGTGACTGAGGGTGTACTTGCTACGGAGCGAGATTATCGAGCTGAAATAAACGGGTGGAGAGGACGTACTGTATTTTAGGGACGTTCCTTGCTGTACAGAAGGGGGCAGATATTTGCACTTAACATAAGAACTTCATTATTGCATGAGGTCGGACTGCACTGAGAAGGGGTCTTGTCCTAAACATTTAATGGGACACATTTTTTCACCTTCCTGGAAAACTGCATTTCTAGTGGCATATATAGCCATAAGTATCAAGTACAGATGAGGGACAAATGTAATAACGGCAGTCATAATGTCCCCTCACTCTCATTATTGGGGGGGGGGGGGGGTGTATCAAGCCTTGAAGAGAGAAAGTGGATAAGTTGTTTCTGGCATATAATAACTAAAAGTTTTTTTTATTATTTGCCATTTTTAGTTAAGAATTTTTTTTTACCTTTTTGTCACTACTACTTTGTCTTCACACAATGAAAATGAGGAAAACAAAAAACTTTCAATTTGACTTACGGTAATTAAATATTTCACCATCTATGGTTTATTTGTTTTTATATGAAATATTTCCTGTACATTAACATTTATATTCAGATTAAAAAAAAAGTGAATTAATTGGGGGACTTGTAAAGCGTGCTTGCCCACTGTCCTGAATTAAAAAGTTGCATAAATTAATTTGGGGACTTATAAAGCAGGCATGCCCACTGTCTTGAAACTTCTCCCCAATCTGCAGGAATCTCCTGGAGGCATCATCATGGCCAGAAGCATAATGCTAGTTTAGGGTACACGCAATAAAGTGATTTGTCGCACCAAACCCCCCACCCATCCTCTTGGGAGTTACCAATTCCACAAACCACCTCCCGGTACTCAGCCCTCCAAAGTTAGCACATATGTAGTGAAGTGGTAATGGAATTAAATAAACCGTTACTGGCTGTCCCAAATACCCAAGGATAGAAGTGTTACCGGTTTGTCCCTGTAAAAGTATCAATATAGGCCAATTACTCCAAAATAAAATTGCTGTCTTTCTGCATGTTGAAAGTAATTCTCACCATTTGTTATTATTATGGGGGCTTCTTAAATATATATATATTTACATATTTAAAATGCAAAAGAGTGTGTTCTTATATCATTCGGTAAACATGCTGAGGATTGTAGTGCTCCAAGGCTGTGTGCTTAGATGTGCCCACTCAGCAGCAAAGTGTTCACTGAAACTATTGTAACACGGTGGCAGGTCTGTAAAATCGCGGCCCCCCCCAGCAGTTGTATAATAACATTACAGGAAGGCAGGCTATAGAAGAGAGGAAGTACGAGAAGTCTCACAATGAAGTGCCTGCAGTACATGACTTTAATTTATATCACTGTTGTGAAACGTCGTGACGCACAGGATGTACAAACCCTGCTACGTGTTTTTTTTTTTCATTTCAGCCGCTGTATTTGTATATTTGGCTGGGAAAACATCAGCTTTGACCTATTTGAGTAAAATGGGTCAAAAAATTTTTTTTAAATAAACTCTTTGTTTTTTAGGATCCAGAAGAAGCAAAAACTCCCACTGAATGATTTCCCGCTGACAATAAACAATTTTGCCACTGATCCCATAAATAGCTTCCAGGTTCCGTACACTTTTCTCCTCAGCATTTTGCCAGACAGCCGTGGGGCAGCTGCCTGAGATGGTCAAATATGGCAGCATGCAGGCATCAACAGTGCCAAACTGTTGCATTTCTGTACGATTGCATCAATGTAAAGTGGAGGGGCACACGTTATTATCTGAATGTTTTTAATCAGATTGAAAAACCAGTGATTGCTTCAGACAGGATGTGGTCAATATCCCGGCAAGTGGGGTGACGGCGCTTAGAATACCGGCGCCGGAATCCAGACACCTATCAGAATACCGGCGCAGGCATCATGACGGTAAGCAGCGGGGTTAGGGGGAGGGTTAGAGGTTAGGGTTAGGCACTAGGGGGAGAGTTAGGGGGGAGGGTTAGGGTGAGCGCGGGGTTAGGTTTAGGCACTATGGGGGGAGATTAGGTTTAGGCAGCGGGGAGGGAGGGTTAGGGGTAGAAGAGTTTGGATACCTACAGACAGGACCACCGTGATCCCGAGTGCCGGCATCCTGTAACCAACCCCTTCAGTCACAATGCAACTTTTATCAGATGTATCACATAAAGCAGAAAGACACCAGCAACAAGTAGAATGTTATGATGGGTATCCATTAGACGATACATCGGAGAATCCGACGGATCGTTCCGATATATATTGTCAATATCGTGTAATGCAGTGTTGGCTAAACTTGACACTCCAGCTGTTATGGAACTACATAACCCAGCATGCACTGCTACAGTTTTGCTATTAGGGCATGCTAAAACTGTGGCAGGGCATGCTGGGATATATAGTTCCACAACAGCTGGAGTGTCAAGGTTAGCCAACACTGGTGTAATGTATACCTACTATGTCGAGCCATGCATGCGCCCGTCAGTCGCATCGTTAGGTCGGCCCTACATGCAGCTCAATCTGACGATGCGACTGACAACCCCATGCAAAGGGATGCAAAGGGGCCGAACTATCAGATGGTCGGGCACCGGATTATCTAATGTGTACCAGCTGCCCGATATGTAGCCCGACGGATCACTAGGTACACAGCGTTTAATGTGTATCCAGCTTTAAACTTTAAAAGCACGATCCTCTGTAAAATGGAGGTGTATGCCTTTAACATAATTTGTGGTTACCAAGAAGAAGACATCAGTTTTGTTAACTGTTCCATAGTGTATGTATTCAAAATGCAATTAATGATTTACGGTTTGCTCCATGTCATATGGAACCATGGAAGCCACAGGCACATAATATATGGGAGTGAGATGTATCAAACCTTCTAAAGAGGACCAGTAGAGAAGATGCCCATAGCAACCAGTACCTCCCTATCATTTATCATGCATATCCTATTAAATGACTGTTAGAAGCTGATTGGTTTCTTTCTATGGGTTACTTCTCTTTGGCACATTTGATACATGTCCCCCTAATGTAGTGAGCAGAGAGGCTTTGGAATACTCTTCTTCTTATGCACCCCCCCCTCTTCATTATCTGCCATCACATGACCAATGAGAAGCTCTGTGACTGACCGGCTTTTAGACTGAGAGATCAGTCTCTTTGAAGAGACATAAACCAATGTTTTCATGTGTGATAATTTTTCTTTTTTTTTGCAATCAAAGCCATTACTGTACAGTACGTGTGGCCCCATACATTTATTTTGCAAACGGAACAGTGATTACATGGAAAAATGACCAAATTATCACAATAACTATCTATGTTTAATAGTACATGTATAACGAGGGTACCAAATATATATATATATATATATATATCTATCAGCAGGATTTGAATAGCGTCAGGAGGGCATCGGAAGAACTATTCAATTCAACGCTCTGTTTAGCCCGACTAATGATTTCGTCTCGCACCCTATATAGAGTGTAAGGAGAAATCCGATTAAACTGCCTTACGCGAGGCTGTTTTCCGGCTTAGCGCGGCACTAGCAGCCTCACGGCTGCACTTTATTCGAAGAATGACGGTTCTTGTGACTAAACATCCAGGTTAAGTCACGAAAAGCGTCATTCTCCGACTTGACTACTTCCCGTCGGTGTAGACATCGCGGTGAATTGAATAGCTCCGGGAGCTCCCTCCCAACGCTATCCAACTCCCGTTGAATTGAATCGACCCCCACTGTGTTTCAAAATTGCATTTTCTAATATAAATAATTTTTGTAGTACAGAATCAAAAACTTAATTTTGTGGCACAAAATTATTTTGTGAATAGCAAATAAATATTATAACAAACAAAATAACAAAATTGTTTTTCTTGTGGCAGAATAAATATTATTGTAGAAAACATGTAAAACGCAAATCAATCATGTAACAGCAAAAACTTCATTTTGCAACAAGTTAGTGGATCTGTTCTACTCCAAGAAAAATCTTTTTATACGTTTTAGATTTTAAGCTCATTTTGACAGGGCCGCTTTACCTTCTGATTCATGTCACTGTATGTTATTTTTTCGTGTCACGATCCCCTCAATCTACAGCGCTACATTTTGGCACTTTATAAGTGAAGAATGCCAATAATCACAACAATAAAATTTTTGTGTTATAAAATGAATTTGTAACACAGAGAGATTTATTTTGTGGTTACATGTAGTAATTATGTAGACAAAACGACTCATTGAAGAACGGAACCACACAGAGCTTATGTAAGAATGAATGAGCCTGCATGAAGGTAGTTATAACCCATATGCGCATCACCCACGGAAACACTTACGCTATAGCCCTACTGTATTATTTTAATATTTGCGGTTATTTCATTACCTTGCATAATCTTTTAATGTTGTTACAGCTTTTTAGACTTACAAAACACAGCACAATGATGAAAAGGACAAGAACCGGAAGATATTCTAAGACACTTGGAAGCTGACTTTAGTGCGAGGAACAAAGGTATCACCCGACAAGCGACACAATAATTACTGCGCATAAGTGTTCCAGAAAGATTTTTTTTTCATCACTCTCTAAAACAGACCCTGAATATATTCATAAAGTAATAAGAAATCTGCCGCATGAGGAACATGATGCACAAAAATAAGTTATACGCTACATACATCCAAATCACCTACTTCTGTGCAGGGGAAAACCATGGCACATGGGGACGCTAATTATCTATTACATCAACATGTAAAGGTGAATATCTGACTATGAGGATTGGAATGTTTTCCAACACTGACATTTCCCCAATATACAATATATACAATGTATCATAACAATTAAATATATTATCCGGGATGCAGTTTATTTACCAGCGTCCTGAATGCCGGACGTCAGAATCTCGACACTGGAAGCCCGACCCTGTACTAAAGATAGGCGTCTAAATCCCAACTCCAGGCATCCCGAACGAAGGTAAGCGAGGACTGTTAACCGCTGGGGGGGGGCAGTTTTAGGCACCCCCCGAGGAGGGTTAGGGATAGTCTAGTGGAAGGGGGGGTTTGACGCCACTGGGAGGGGGGGGGGTTAGGCAACCCCCTGGGAGGGTTAGGTTTAGGGTGCAGGAAGGGGGGCTTAGGGTTAGGCCCAACGGAGGGAGGTCAGGGTTAGGCACCACTAGGGGAGGGATAGGGGGGTGGGGAGGGTAGGGTTAGGGTACTTGCCAGCCCCAGTCGGGATCCTCACGGTTCAGGCCTCCAGCATCTGGATTTAGTCCGCCGGCAATACATCTGCCGGCATTATACCGATCCCCATTATCCAGGGACACTGCAGAGCTTGGGCATCCATGCCGCTTGTGTGTGACTATCTGGGCTCACCCTGGAGCACTACATCACCATCTTGTCATACATTTCATTAGCGTGCGCATTTTTGCATTTTAAGCATTAAGCTTAAAATTAAAAAGCCAATATTGTAAGAATAGTTGGGAATTTGTACCTAACAGGCAGAAATAGGGAGTTTAGCCAGTCAATACTGAATGATGCTGTAGGGACCATGGAAATTAAGGACAAATAACACAATGCCTAATTTTCACCGTGGTTTTGTTCCACTTTATATGCTTGAAACCTGGGTATTATTTATTGATGAGCAGAAATATTCTGTTCAACATTTTTATACATGAGCATGTTAACGGTACAAGCAGTATATACTCAATGAATCACACTATACCCAGTGCCGCCGGGAGATTTAACGGGCCAGGTAGCGGGTGGCGTGGTGTGGAGGAGTAGCTATGCCTTGCTGCCAATACTGGGGCTCTATTTACATGCTGCAGTAGGCATGGCCATGCCATATTGGCCCAAGCTCAGAGGTGGCTAGTCCAGGCCCCATACACAAGTACCCTTTACACCCCCGACGGATGGGAGCCCTGCCTATACATTATGGGGTCATACCAACTATAGAAGTGCTTTAGCTTGATATATCCCCTAATGGTAGTAAAATGTGCCTGGTTTTGCCACCAATAACTTTCCCATGCTTTAAGCCTATTAATGCTGCGATCCTTCATCTGTTACCACCATTGCAGGATGGCGATAACAGAAGAAAATGGTGAAAAAATGCTTTATTCTTATGCCGGGTACACACTAGACGATATGTTGTCCGTAATGGAGCGACATATGGGGCACATTGTCTAGTGTACCCACTATGGGCCGTATTCAATTAGTTTTGCCTCCGCAAAAAAGTTCCACCTACCCGACTTTTCGCCTACATCGCGTGTTTTGGATGCGAAAACTTATTGTGCGCGTCCCCGCTTTTCGCCCTATTCAATTACTAACCAGGCGAAAACGGCAAGCGGCGAATGCAGAACAGGCGAAAAGTACTGTCAGAATAGGGGAAATCAGTCTGAACTCCCAAAAAAGATGCACTAACATTGGAGATCAATGTAGAAGTATTCCAATAGCCCTAATAAAACTAATTGGGGTACTGAAGTTGTTTTAAATCTTTGTTATTAGCGTCCCTGCACAAGTGGTGAAGAATGGCATTAAGCAGTATTTTTGGGTGAAAATAAGTAGTCCTGTCAAATTTGGGGTACTTGAAAATGGGTACTAGCATCTTTTAATGTCTCTAAAGTGAAGTTTAAAAAAACGTGAAAAACGCACCTGTTGCATGCACCTGCAATCCCAAAAACACCTGACCCATCCTTGCAGACCCCTAAGAAGGCTATTTCGCTAGTTTTTATGCTTGTACCACTTTGTACTTTTTCACCCCCAAAATGAAAGTACTTTTTTGTGGTGTTCATCCCCTGAGTTTTGTGACGCAGTTGTCCTTTGGGGGCTGTCCCAAGAGTTCTGAGTGCTTTTCCCAACTTCTGCACCCCAAAATAAAAATGTTGCCCTTCTTTTCTCCTGCTATTCGGAGGCGAATCTTTTTCGCCTATTACATTGCACTGACTTTCCGCGGAGGCGAAAACCGGCTGGAATTGAATTTGGAGATGAATTCCGACAACGCGAAAAGACCCGATCCGCGGAAAACGTCTTTTCGCTTCTAATTGAATACGGCCTTATGTCGCTGATGATGCGCGCTCCCACGTGTCGTCAGCGACATCCTCCGTTGGCCATGCATGCAGGTCCGACGGGCGATAGCGTTAGCAGAGGCCATGCTGCCGAATGCAGCATGTCCCCCCGCTGTCGCTCCAGTGTGTATGCACTTACCGATGCCGGGTCCCATCACTGTACCCGGACTTAGAAAAAAAAGCATTTTTTATTATTGGCTAATTTGCACATTTTTTTGTTATGAGTGCACTAAAATCCCAGTGAAATGGATTAGAATGTAATGATAAATTACGGCAACATGTGATTATTAGTGTGAAGTGTCACACTCCCCTAGGCTGCTGGCAAAGTCCAAATGTTAAATTGCTGCCTCCATAGTGTGCTCCACCAAGTCCATCAATCATGATTCTAGAAATAAGCTGCCTGCACTGTGTTTCACTTTAATTCTGCAACACAAAGGGGGAGATGTACCAAGCTTTGAAAAGAGAGATAAGGTGGAGAAGTTCCCCCAAAGCAACTATTCAGCTTCTAACTGTTATTTATCTAGCACAGAATTGAATTGATAGAAGCTGATCGATTGCTTTGTGCAACTACACCACTCTCTCTCTCTCTTCAAGGCTCGATACATCTCCCCCCAAAGTATCTTCACAAGAATTCCAACGTCGAGGTTAAGAATGAGCAGAAAATAAAAGTCAGTATGTTTATTCCAGGACCATCTGTTTAATTTCCCATCACATAAGTTAAGTAAAGCAGAATCCTGGCAACTCTCCCCCTGCATTTAAAATCCGTAGCTACACACTCCAGTGCGTTTGAGACAAGCCGATCATATGGTTATTCAGCTGCACTAAACTGTGCTCATGTGTCACTCCTTATTACAGGCAAGGTTTGGGAATTTATAGTTAGCAAAACGAATGATCAGGATTTTGCGCATGAAAGTAAATGCTAGGACTCTGACCGAGCACAGCTCCCCCCAGGCTGCCGCGGGTAACGGAGACCAATTCTAGCAGATCCCACAATGTCATGAGATATTACTCAGTCAGAGACTTGTTGGACGATATTAATAAACAGTCTAAAAAAAGGGAAGTCAAAGACCACATTGGTTTCCCTGCTATAGAACTGTGCAAAATCAACAATGAGTGCGTGCATATACAGTGCACCCGGAAAGTATTCACAGCACTTCACTTTTTCCACATTTTGTTATGTTACAGCCTTATTCCAAAATGGAATAAATCATTTTTGTCCTCAAAATTCGACACACAATACCCCATAATGACAACGTGTAAAAAGTTTTTATTTGAGATTTATGCAAATGTAATTTAAAAAAAATAAATAAATAAGAAATCACATGTACATAAGTATTCACAGCCTTTGCCATAAAGCTCAAATTGAGCTCAGGTGCATCTTGTTTCCACTGATCATCATTGAGATGTTCCTACAGCTAAAGGCCCCCATGCATCAGCAATCTGAAAACCACAATTAAACAATTTGAAGATTTATTGCCCGATCTTAGGATTTCCCAATCGAGCAATCTGCGCCCATACACTACAGATCTTTTGCAGTGATTTGCAGATCAATTGCAGCAAACACAGATCTGGCAATCTTGAAAGGCCCATCATTTTGCTAGAAACGGTCTGCAAATCTGCTGATCATGTCCATACACCAGCAATCTACAGCCCCAATCGATCTGTGAAATCCAACATGTTGGACAATCTGATTAAACAATTCCAATCACTTTTTGGTTGCAATCTGCGATATGTGAAGCCCATACATTGCAGATTTTTATACATAATCGATTTCAAATTGCACGATTACTGCAATCCATCTCTGATGTATGGGGGCCTTTAATTGGTAGGTAAATTCAGTTGATTGAACATGATTTTGAAAGGCAAACACCTGTCTATATAAGATCCCACACTTGACAGTGCATGTCAGAGCACAAACCAAGCATGAAGTCCAAGGAATTGTCGGTAGATCTCCGAGACAGGATTGTCTCGAAGCACAAATCTGGGGAGGGTACAGAAAAATATCTGCTGCTTTGAAGGTCCCAATGAGCACGGTGGCCTCCATCATCCCTAAATGGAAGAAGTTCGGAACCACCAGGACTCTTCATAGAGTTGACCGGCCGTCTAAACGGAGCGATCTGGGTAGAAAGGCCCTAGTCAGGGAGTGAACAAGAACCCGATGGTCACTCTATCAGAGCTACAGCATTCCTCTGTGGAGAGAGGAGAAACTTCCAGAAGGACAACCATCTCTGCAGCAATCCACCAATCAGGCATGTATGGTAGCGTGGCCAGACGGAAGCCACTCCTTAGTAAAAAGCTCATGGCAGCCCGCCTGGAGTTTTCCAAAATGCACCTAAAGGACTCTCAAACCATGAGAAACAAGACTCTCTGGTCTGATGAGACAAAGATTGAATGCCAGGAGTTACATTAGGAGGAAACCAGGCACCGCTCATCACCAGGCCAATACCATCCCTACAGTGAAACATAGTGGTGGCAGCATCCTGCTGTGGCGATGTTTTTCAGCAGCAGGTACTGGGAGACTAGTCAGGATAGAGGGAAAGATGAATGCAGCAATATACAGAGACACACTGGATGAAAACCTGCTCCTGAGCGCTCTTGACCTCAGACTGGGGTGACTGTTCATCTTTCAGCAGGACAACAACCCTAAGCACACAGCCAAGATATCAAAGGAGTGGCTTCAGGACAACCCTGTGAATGTCCTTGAGTGGCCCAGCCAGAGCCCAGACTTGAATCCGATTGAACATCTCTGGAGAGATCTGAAAATGGCTGTGCACCGATGCTTCCCTTCCAACCTGATGGAGCTTGAGAGGTGCTGCAAAGAGGAATGGGCAAAACTGCCCAAAGATAGGTGTGCCAAGCTTGTGGCATCATATTCAAAAAGACTGGAGGCTGTAATTGCTGCCAAAGGTGCATCAACAAAGCATTGAGCAAAGGTTGTAAATACTTGTGTACATGTGATTTCTTAGTTTTTTTTTTATTATTAAATTTGCAAAAATCTCAAAAAAACTTTTTACACGTTATCATTATGAGCTATTATGTGTAGAAGTTTGAGGACAAAAATTTATTTATTTAATTTTGGAATAAGGCTGTAACATAACAAAATGTGGAAAAAGTGAAGCGCTGTGAATACTTTCCGGATGCACTGTATATCTTTTTTTTTTTGGCATTAATGTTTTAATTAAAAAAATAGTGTGAAACACTGCTATGTATTAGAAACCTTGATCAACCATGTTTTAATGTTTTCTAACATTAACGATCAAATTATTAGGATTTTTTTAACCCATCAATAGAGAGCCATACATACCCCAGTATCCAATTAGCCCCGATATTTTTTCAGGAGTGAAACACGGGGATTTTTTTCTGATACTCCACGTTTTATTGGCGATTTTTTTTCCCCCATATACGATTATTTCAGACAAATAAAATAGGATATTTCAGGCGAAAATACAAAAGGATCCATAATAAGTTCACAGATCTAATTGTTTTCGACATTGCGGCGGTTAAAAAACAGCACTTTTTGTGGATTATTTTTTGGCACACATCAAATCCATTGGACACCACTGTAAGTCTTTCTTCCATCCACTTATCTCAGTAGGACTTAAGGTTTGAATTGAAATAAACATGAAGGAGTCTAAATCATGAGGTGTTTCTCTGTGTACTGCCTCTTTAGTGTGTTGAAGTTATTTACCCTGTAAGATTGAGAATGTTTGTTGTGGTGTTCTCCTGTCCTATAGAATTGTTAGGGGAGGATTTTTTTTGAGTATTAGCTGACGGTAGGTAGATTTAGGCCCGTATTCAATTTGGAGCGAAAAGTCGGAGGCTGGACTTTTCGCAGTCATCGGAGGTTTTGCCGGTGAAAACTTATCGTGCATCCCCGCGCATTCAATTCCAGATCAGCGAAAACGGGACCCGACGAAACGCAAACAGGCAAAAAGTGGTGCATTTTTTGGGAAATCAGCCTGACACCCCCCAAAAGATGCTCTGACATGGGTCTTCACTATGGGTACCCCCGATTAGCCCTGCTGAAGGTATTTGGGGTCTTGGAATGGTCTCAATAGGTGCTATTTAGCGTCTTTGGTGACAGTGGTGAGGAATAGTATTTAGCAATTTTTTGGGGGGTAAATAAGTATTCCCATCGAATTTGGGGTACATGAAAATGGGTGTAAGCATATTTTAAAGTTGTTAAAGTAAAGCAGTAAAAAAGCGCCAAAAATGCACCTTCAGCAAACACCTGCAATCCAAAAAACACCTCCCCCATACTTCCAGACCCCCCCAAAAGGCTATTTGGCTAGTTTTTGATTTGGTACCCCCACACTGATTTTTTTCGACCATTTTTTCAAAGTGCTTTTTCGGGGTGTCTTTAGTGTTTTTTTAGCTTTTTTTTACGCAATTAGCGTCAAGGGGGAGTGTAACTTTGCACCCCAATACTCAGATTCTGCACTTTTTTTCGCCGAGTATTCATAGGCGAAACTTTTCCGCTAGTTACAAGGCGCAAACTTTTCGCACTGGCAAAAAGTAAGACAAATTGAATACTGGGATAAATGAAATCGGCAAAAATGACGTCATCGGGGAAAAAGTTTAGCTGAAACTGACTTTTCGCTTCTCATTGAATTCGGCCCTTAGTATCTCTCTAATTTGGTTCACCCACCCACACTCCATATTTCTCTGTTTTGTGTGTGAATTTACTATATTGGTTCAGCTCAAACAAATGAAGACCACAAGCAACAAGAATGTGGAATAATACCAGGGGGGTTCCCTTATAATAGGCTTTTCTTTTTAAGAAGTCACCGCACCGTGCCTGTAGTCACATTTGGTTTAAACCAGCCAACCCTGGCAGAGGCATTTGCTAATGTTTGTTAACCTTTGTGCGGGTCATGCATATTTCATCATTACCACCCTCTTATTGTGTCAATGGTCCCCCCCTTATTGTGTCAGTGGTCCCACTCCCTTGATTCCAAAAAGTCTAATGCATGGGAGCAATTTCTTGCTTTTTAACGAACACTGTATATTCATGCAATTGTACACAAAGGCAAAATGTTGCATGTGTATCTAATTTTAGACTACCCTTAAAATCCCACTTAAGGCAATTAGTCCACCCTGCTTTATCATCCGCACCACTCTGAGACTTATTGTGGGTATGTCTAGGTTAGGAAGTTTTTGCAAATGTTCAGAACATTTTGCAAATTGTTGAAACAGACTAATAGATAAGCTAATTGGAGAGATAAAAGCTTTAATCAACACAAAATGTATCAAACAATTTGATGAACGTGACAATGTTTTAGGCAATCGTTATCTCCTGTCAGATTATATATTGTTACAAGTCAATTGGCTTTGTCCACCTAACTCGCTGTAAAATGTAATTGGATTATGTGATTCAATTGTACTTGTTAGAGAGAGCAATCCATTTTTTTTTCTGTCTGTATCGAAGGTGTCACACTAATGAAAATTATTGTTATTGTAAATGTTTTAATCTGTAACCCAGAGATATCTTATGTTCAAGGGGACATTTCTCTGTTTTATTTTACAAATCCATTCCAAACTGAATGAAATACTCCTTGTTTTCTCAGACAGAATTTATTTTTTCATAAAAAGAACTTCACATTTATATATTAGATTAATTTCCTGTTCCCACCTGACAAGCATCACTATAGGATCCTCATGTCCTCAAAGTGGGCTTATTCTCCAGGGACTGACATGCTGGAGCGTAATAAATGGTTGCTGAAATAACGCAAAGTTCTCCAGGAGGCCATTATCTGGAGAAGTGACGATAATTGGCAGAGGCAGGAATGAGGAACTACACAGATCCCGAACATGAGAACCCTGTGGTTATGATAGCCTGGGAAGGGCTTTTGGTAAGCAAAACTAAGTGGTGTTATTCTTGAAGGATATTGTATACCTCGCTCCGAATTTATAAATCACTAATCTGGATTGTGTGTGTGCCCCACAGGAAAGTATGCCCCACATGAAAGTATGGGTTAGGGTTAGGCTTTGGGAGGGGATGTTAGCGTTATGCTCTAGGGGGAAGGTTAGGGTTAGGCTATGGGAGGGGTGGGTTAGGCTGCAGCAGCAGAGGGTTAGGGATAAGCTAGGAAGGGAAGGGTTAGGGTTTACCTATGGAAGGAGAGGGTTAGGCATTAGGGGGAGGGTCAGCCTAGGGGAGGAGAAAGTTAGGCATTAGGGGGAGGGTGAGTTAGCCTGCAGAAGGAGAGCGTTAACCTGCGGGAGGAGAGGTTAGGGATAGGCACTAGGAGGAGGGTTAGGGGTCAGCAATAGTCACATCCAAGAGAGCAGATGGGTCCCTAACATCCCTAATACTAACATTATATGAATTTATCCTGGAATGAGGACGATTATAGGTAAGTTCTGGATAGATTCATATAGGGTGGAATTTACTTATGGGGGAAATGCGGTAAAACCCTGAAAATGCTGTTTTCAGGGGTTTTACCGCATAGCCGAGGGTCGCCATGGTGGTGGTCCTTCTATCCCCAGGTTACTCCTACCCTCTGAACCATACCTTACATTCTCTACATTTGAGGTTCATGCTATACGCCTCTTCCAACCAGTACACCTGCGAGTAGCTGTCATTTACCGTCCCCCTGGCCCTCCCTCTAAGTTCCTTGACAACTTTGCTTCCTGGCTCCCTCACTTTCTCTCCTCTGACCTCCCCTCCATTATCCTTGGTGACTTCAATATTCCAATTGATATCCCCACAGAATCCTCTACCTCCAAACTCCTTACCCTCACATCTTTATTTGGTCTCTCACAATGGACCTCCTCACCTTCACATGTGAGTGGGCACTCGCTTGATTTAGTCTTCACTCACCGCTGTAATATTTCTAATTATTTCAACTCCCCATTCCCCCTGATCATCACCTTCTCTCTTTTAACCTTTCTCTCTCTCCCTCCTCTCCTCTCCCTCCGAAGGCCACCATCACTAAGCGTAACATTGAGGCTATCAATGCCGTTTCTTTATCTTCCCTGCTTGACTCGCTTCTCTCCTCTATCATCTCTCTCTCCTGCCCTGAACAAGCTGCTTCCCTATACAATGCCTCCCTTACTTCTGCTCTGGACTCTGTTGCACCGGCAATCACTACTCACCCTCGCAGATCCACACTACAACCCTGGCATTCCAAATGCACCAGATATCTGCAAAAGTGTTCAAGAACCGCCGAGCGACAGTGGAGAAGATCACGCTCTAAGGCAGATTTTCTCCACTTCAAATTTATGCTCTCATCCTACAGTGTTGCCCTTTCCCTTTCTAAACAGTCCTATTTCAAGAACCTCATTTCCTCCCAGTCCTCAAATCCCCAGCGTCTCTTCACCACCTTCAACTCCCTCCTCTGTCCACCCCCTCCCCGCCTCCCCTCCTCACTCACTGCCATTGACTTTGCTACCTACTTTACATCCAAAATCGATTCCATACATCAGGACATCACATCCCACCAGTCCCCCTGCTCTACACCTCCTTCTTTCCCTGATCACCCATCTCCATCCATTTCACCGACTCTGACAGCCTTCTCCCCTGTATCTGGAGAGGAAGTCATGGCTCTCATCCGGTCCTCCCCCCTTTCTACCTCCTCCCTTGACCCTATCCCTTCACGTCTCCTCCGCTACCTCTCTCCTTGTGCCTGTTCCCATCTTGCCCACATCCTCAATCTCTCCCGCTCATCTGGCACTGTCCCTTCTGCATTCAAACATGCGATAGTCTCCCCCAGTCTTAAAAAACCTACCCTTGATCCCAACACTCTCTCTAACTACCGTCCCATCTCTCTCCTCCCTTTTGCCTCCAAGCTCCTTGAGCATGTTGTTTACAAACACCTTACCACCTTTCTTTCCTCCCACTCCCTCTTTGATCCTTTTCAGTCGGGCTTCCGTTCTCTCCACTCCACTGAAACTGTCCTCACAAAAGTCAGCAATGACTTCCTTGCTGCCAAATCCAAGGGCCACTACTCTCTGCTGCCTTCGACACTGTTGACCACCCTCTCCTGCTGCAAATCCTTCACTTCCTTGGTTTACATGACACTGCTCTCTCTTGGCTGTCGTCCTACCTCTCAGACCGGTCCTTCTCTGTCTCTTCTCATGACTCCTCTTCCCCACCACAGCCTCTTACAGTAGGTGTTCCCCAAGGTTCCGTTCTTGGACCTCTACTGTTCTCCCTCTATACGTCCTCTCTAGGTGAACTCATCAGCTCTTTTGACCTACATTATCATCTCTATGCTGATGATACTCAGATCTACCTTTCCTCCCCTGACCTGTCCCCCTCTCTCCTCACTCGTATCTCCAACTGTCTCTCTGCTATTTGTTCCTGGATGTCCCAGCAATTTCTTAAACTTAATATGTCTAAGACTGAGCTGATCATTTTTCCACCCTCCAACATAACCTCACTTCCCACTATTTCTTTAACAATTGATGGCACAACTATCTCTTCTAGCCCCAAAGTGCGCTGTCTTGGAGTTATCCTGGACTCCTCCCTCTCCTACAAACTACATATACAGAGCCTCTCACAGTCCTGTCGCTTCCATCTCAAAAATATTTCCAAGATTAGACCCTCTCTCACCCAGGATGCCGCCAAAACCCTCATACACTCACTGTCATGTCCAGATTGGACTACTGTAACCTCCTCCTATCTGGCCTCCCCAATTCCCATCTCTCTCCTCTCCAGTCTGTCCTCAATGCTGCTGCTCGACTCATCTTCCTCTCCAAACGCTCTACATCTGCCTCCCCTCTCCTACAAGCCCTACACTGGCTCCCCTTCCCTTTTAGAACAGAATTCAAGGTTCTCACACTTGCTTACAAAGCCCTCACCCATTCCTCTCCCATTTACATCTCTGACCTCATCTCCCTCCACTCTCCTGGCCGCCCCCTTCGCTCAACCAATGCACACCGCCTCTCATGCCAACTGATTACTTCCTCCCACTCCCGCCTCCAAGATTTTGCCCGTGCTGCTCCCAACCTTTGGAACTCTCTCCCTCTTTACAATCCTTCAAACGGGCTCTCAAGACCCATTACTTCATCAAAGCCTTCCAGCTCCCATCCTAACTTGCTGCAACATGCTCCTTCCTCCGTTTACCCCATCTGTGTCACACCTGTTTGCCTGCCCCTCCCCTCTACAATGTAAGCTCTTACGAGCAGGGCCTCTACCCTCTTGTGCTTCTCCTTACTTTACTTTCACCTACTTCTTACCCCCCACCAGGGCACCTAACACTTGGTTGCTTACGCTCTGTTGCATATCTAGGTGTTATGGTCACTTATGTATCAATGTATATTATCCATGTCCTTGTCCTATTTTTACTGTAAGTCGGTTGTCAAATTATTTGTTTATGTACTTTGTAAGACGCTGCGGAACACTTGTGGCGCCATATAAATAAAGGATAATAATAATAATAGCCCATATACATTTCAGTGCTTCGTCCCATTGGGTAACGTCCCCTTCAGGGTTTCTTTCCGGGAAACTCATCCTGAGGGGGGTCCAAAAAGATCCCTCCCATCACCCCCCTGCGGCCAGCATCCTTCTGCGCATGCACAGAAGGACACCAGACGGACTTCTGGGAAGTCGCTCTACCCAGGCGATTGCAAAGGACAGTTCTTAACGGGAGAGCTGTCCTTTGCAATATTCTAGGTACATACCGCGGTAATCAACCGCTGTATGTACCAGAAAAAAGGCAGGATGTACCACATCGCGGATGTGATGCTTAGTACATCCCGCCCATAATGTGTTAGTTTTAGGGATGATAGCGACCCATCTGATGAGGTACACCATGAACCTCACTTATACTCGATATTAATTGTAGAGTTTATCCTAATTGTTGATTATCAGTATTCTCAGTGTTTAGAGAGCGCACCTACATTTCCTTTTTTTCTGAAATTTCCCACAGAGGCAGATAGTGTATTGACTCATCGGGCTGCATTGATGAATCATAATACTGAGAGCAAACTTCTCTTTACCCAACTTCCTAATTATTAGACGTTCTTCTTACCACTAGACACATGACTGGTCATTCTGGGATCTACGTAAGTGACATTTTCTAGGTCGTGAAAAACTGAGCCACACCCCCATTTTACTCCCTAGCATAATAAGAGGTGGATGTAGTACAAAACAAATATCGATGACAGCATTATAGGATATGAAGGATAATGAACTGAACAGAAGCCTATCCTAAAAAAAAAAAAAAGGCAAAATCTCCATTACCTCATTCCATAATAATGGGCCACTTGTTAGTAAATATAAGGTACAGTATGTGCAGGACTGCAAGGATACACAGTTTGTTTGCTCATCCAATTCAGTAACTAAATACGAAATATGTAGGAGTATATCATATACAGCATACTGAGGAGATGATTTGGGCATGCACCTATAATAAAATATTATATATTCCTCAATGTTTTATATACTAAGTGTACATATATATAGTCAGAGGTAATATTCTCTACGCTACAAAAATATCAGAAACATTCCATATATCTCAACACCATGGGGCATATTTACTAAAGTGAGAGGTTTTAGAAGTGGTAATGTTGCCCATAGCAACCAATCAGATTCTATCTATTATCTTCTAGAAGGTGCTAGACAAATGATAAGTAGAATCTGATTGGTTCCTATGAGCAACAACTCCACTTCTAACAACCCGCACTTTAGTAAATATACCCCCATGACTTATTTTCCCATTTCCTTCACACACAAAAAGCTTTATTACACAAAGGCAAATGCCCACTTGTATGAATGGTACAGTAAATACTAGTTTTCTATGCCTACCCCCCCCCCTAAAGAACTAATTTGTAAACCTTCCATAAATCACTCTGATGGCCCCATCTCTGCCTCAGTTTTTATGCTCTGCCGCCTGCGTTTAAGAGGAAACACCTCATTCTTTATATTAATTGCAATATCACATAAATTTCAGTGCCTTCCCACACACGGGTACCTTGGAATATAGAGGCCATTTATCACTGCAATGCTGGGAGATTAATCTCGGGCAGAGCTGTATGATCTGTCAGCTCTTCAGGTTACACGCCACAGCCGAGTGGAAGAAATCCGAATAATACAAACGTCTCCCATTGTGAAAATCCCTTCCTGTTAGTAATGTAATACCGCAAACTGTGTCTGAGAATGCCGTAACAGCGCTTCTATCAATTTCATTTTTCCTGGAAAGCTAAAATAACCCTACTGGCAAATTTGCCCTTTGCTTCGGACATATTGAGTTTGATTACTTTTTACATGTGTTAATCTGAAATTGGACTGTGTAATGGGAAAACACTGTAGGGCTCTAACCTAGATAACCTGGAAATGATGTGATATAGGTGATCACACACTACTGCACTCTCCCCTGCTACTATATTACATTGTGCCCAGCACTGATAGGGCAGGAGGAAAGGGTGGAGGTCAGTTTGTCCTCAGTTTGTTGTAGGATACAAAAAAAAATGTGGGGTAAGAAGAAAATAAACTTCAAATAGAATCCTGTTCACCAAGTCCATAAAATCCATTTATATATTGCATTGCTCCGGAAAAGGGCGCACGCACATACAGGGGTTTCCAAATTGTACGCATTTCAATCGCATCTCTCCTTATGGAGTCTATGTACTAAGCCTTGGAGAGAGATTTAAAGCTGGGCACACGTTAGCAGATATCTCGTCCGATCCGTCGGATCAGGCCGACACATCGTCGACATCGGCCAGTGTGTACCTACTGCTAACGACCAAGCGCGCTCCCATTTGGTCGGCAATCGCATCCTCAGATCAGCCCTACACGGAGCTCAATCTAACAATACGGCTGACGACCCCATGCAGCAGGATACGGCTGGTGCCGACATATCGGGCACCGGATCGTGCAAAGTGTACCGGCCGCCCCATATGTTGGCCCGCCGGTGGTGCCGTCGTCCGTTGCATCTCTGGGTACACATATCATTAAGTGTGTACCAAGCTTTAGTGTATGGAGAAAGTACCAACCATTCAGCTCCTGTCATTTTTTAAACACAGGGGTCTATTTACTAAGCAGTGTTAGGAGACAGAGTGAAAAGTGATAAGGTGCCAGCCAATCAGCTCCCATCTGTCATTTTTCAAACACAGCCTGTGAGATGGCAGTTGGGAGCTGATTGGCTGGCACCTTATCACTTTTCACTCTGTCTCCTAACACTGCTTAGTAAATAGACCCCAAAGCCAGTAAAGTGACAGTAAGGAGCTGATTGATTGGTACAATGGGGTCTATTTACTTGGATGGAGATAAAGTGAGCAGAGATAAAGTACCAGCCAATCAGCTCCTGACTATTTGAAAAATGACAGTTAGGAGCCAATTGGCTGGTACTATATCTCCATCCATTTTCTCTCTCTCCAAGGCTTAGTACATAGACCCCTTTGGCTCTAGTGGGGCGTTCTCGTGTTGGCAAAGTTAAGCGAGGGCATGTTGACGGAATTGCGGGCTGATGATGATGCTCTCAAACTAAGCATATCAGAAAATCTATGCGTCTATTGCCGTACATGCACTATGGGAGCAATTCTAGCCAGCTTGCATGAAACTGTTGTGTGCTTCTTTAAGCAATTCTAGTTTAATAATAATAAAAAAAAAAAGGGGGCTTGTTCCAATACCATTAACTCCAGAGCAGTATACTGTAAGTGAGGACATTCAGGGTGATTTAAAGGGCTATGTATAAGTGGGGCTATTTGTGATGTTTAATGTATCTGCCTCACAACATACATAACATTCCCCAATGGACGCTTCTGATGTAAGATGGTACAGCCAACATATTTCTTTTATGCGTTTGCATAGTGCCGGTCACAGAGATATCAAGACAGGTAAAATATGTCTTTCCTTATTTCTGTGCACATTTACAAACAGTCCCCTTACTTGCAATAAATACCAACATGGTCAAAAGTCTCTTGCACACATGAGCATATACACTGGGTATAACAGATGCCAGAAACAAGTTGGTGACCCTACTGTAGATGTTTAAATAGCTAATCTTGGCATATAGAGCTTCACTGGGAAGCCCTGCTGGGGAAACACAATTCCTTCACATTAGTATGTAGATGTACTTACCTCTGAAAAGTGATAAAGTGGAGAGTGATAAACCACAGCCACTCAGCTCCCAACTGTCATGTTACAGGCTGTGTTTTAAAAATTACATTTGGGAGCTGATTGGCTGGTGGTTTATCACTCTCTACTTGATCACTTTTCAGAGCTTAGTACATCTGGCCCATATCTCTGCTCTCATCTTCAGCTGTAGAGTCTGGTAAACAGCACACATGTAGCGGGCAGGCATCAGAACCGCTTCACTGTTGGATTCTACTGATGAAGTCCTACAGCAGTGGTCTTCAACCTCGGCCCTCCAGCTGCTGTGGAACTACACATCCCAGCATGCACTGCCATAGTTTTAGCATGCTGTTACATCAAAAAGGTGGCAGTGCATGCTGGGATGTGTAGTTCCACAGCAGCTGGAGGGCCAAGGTTGAAGACCCCTGTCCTACAGTAATCTAGTAGCATCCGCTTGCTTTGAAAAGGCTGGTCGGAGCAATTCGTACCACTTGCATGACTGTACAACTTGTGTAACTACTGTATTAGTAGATCCAGAATGTAGACATGGACTAAATGTCAATATTCACGATAATGACAATGACAGGATGTCGACATGACTTTAGATTTAGGGTGTGATTACCGTTAGGGATAGGTTTAGGGTTAGGCAGATTCACCGCCACAACAGATATCTGCATGCCAACTGTCACAATGTTTGCAGTCTGGCAAATGTAAAGTTTTCCTGCTATGTACTAACTAAGGCCCTGATTCAGAGCCGGACGCTCTGACCAGAGCGCTCGCTTTGAATCAGGGCCCTCCTCCATTAAAATGGAGCGTCCTCCTGAACGCTCGTATAGTTGTGGGTCACCACCCACAGCATATACGAGCGTGCAAAAAGATGGTCGCGATGGTCTTGACCATCGCGACCATCGGACTTGCGAGGGAAACCCTGCGGTCGGGTTTCCCAGCCGCAAGGCCAGGAGTGATTTTGGCTCTATCAGAGCCAAAATCACTCCCACTGACATCACTAGTGCTTATGCGACCACCCACAGCTTATGCGAGCGTCCATGATGATGGTCGCGATGGTCAAGACCATCGGGCTTGCGACGAGACCCTTGCGGTAGGGTCTCGTTGCCGCAAGCCCTGGAGTGATTTTGGCTCTATTAGAGCCAAAATCATTCCCACTGACATCACTAGTGATGTCAGTGGGGCCGGACCCAGACGGAAGGCGTTCCCATGGGAACGCCTCCGTCTGGGCAGCCACGCCCCTGGCACGCCCACCAAAGGAGGCGTGCTGTCAATCACCATCGACAGCACGCCCCCTTTGGTGCGAGACCCCGAGCGACTGCTTCCCCGTCGCTCGCCGGGTCGCGCGCATGCGCACTTGGGCACCATCGACCCGCTTGCGAACGTACAGCGCTCGCAACCGGGTCTGAATGAGACCCATTGTCCCCACTGAATATAAAGGGGACTGTGTTCTGCAGCGGTAATAAGCCTTTTGCAGGCGATTTCGTACATAGCAACACTTCCTCAAATTCTTCAGAAACTGCAACTTCTACATAATTTTCGGGAACAAAACCTTGAGAAACAGGTCCCGCACTGCACAAATGTAAGCACTGCATTCTGTAATACATCCAATAAGCTTTACTAGTTGTTGTTATTATGTATTCCTATAATCAAAGACATCAAATAGGTTTAACAATTGTAGTAACATAAACCACTATTTCTAGTGACGATTGCCTGCGGCCCTTAGAACATTATGGGCATTGTTTATAAAAACAGATACATTATTAATACTGGATACAGGTTAATTGTCATTCTGGGACCAGAAAATCATTTTAGATTGTAAAAGGTGGATCACTACCCATGGGGACTGGTCAATATTAAACCTCTGATTTCCTGTTTACCATGTATAAAACACAGAACTCACCAAGTCACAGAGGGCAGATGACTGACAGACATGGATTGCTTTCCGACTGACCTAATTCCAGTACAATTCCCCTTAGGGCAGTAAGCAGGCGTCAGGAATGAGGACATGAATCCCAGAAAAAAAAAAAAATAGGACTATAGCAAACAAGATACATTTCACAGGATCACTGAGTTGCGTTCCCACACCCCCATTATTCAACAGGATCAAACTAATCTACAGTTAAATCTTCATCTAAATCGCCACTTCAATTCATTAGAGAACAAATTGTCATTAAGCTAATTATCCAACTGTGCTCCCAAATAGCTTCTGAATCTGTGCCAGAGAGATAAGACAACGCACATACTTATAAGCTACTAGAAGATGGAGCTTCATCCTTTTACTTCGTAAAAAAAAAAAAAATTGGATGATATAATTTAACCTTGCAACAAATATAGAATAGGTCCAGTTTGTGAAGGCACTTTACCAGCTGCAGATTTTATGGAGAAGTCAGGAACGTGCAGGGGAAGTAGATATTTTGGGTCTTGTTGACCTAGGCTGACCTAGCATTGGCGTCTCCTAGCAATTCCTTCATTTCAGTTCTTGCTCTCTGTAGAGGAATAGATGGTGTTCATTGGTAAATGCATAGTTATTGTCTATGGGGCTTATTTTGGATGTTCAATAATTCGTAATGCACATGCACAATGTCAATACACTGCCTTCACTGTTCCTTCAAAGCTCGGCACCCTGGAAATTATACTGTTAAAAGGTCAACTCGTTAGGGGAAATTTTTTTTTTTATATATACATATACATATATATATATATATATATATATACACATATACATATACAATTACTTCAAGGGCGCTTCAACAAACTTAATAAAACGGACAATCCTTATATTCTTTGTATATAACAATCCCTTCAGAGCTTATAGGTTCCAATTCTTTCCGTTTTATGGATGTAGATATCAATTTTCGTGCTCGCTTTTCAGAGCTGATTGAAAAGTTCATATGATAGAACTTGTTTTATCGTCGTCCTTGACGTTCTAAAATATACCCTCACACCAGAAAAACACCCAAGATAGGCCCAAAGGCCAACATTAATACACAAAATTCAGATGGACAAATGTTTTTACATGAATATGTTAATATGTCAACATCCTTTATACAGATACAAATAGATTTCTCCACACCTTACGAATGAGTGAAGGTTTACAGCACAATGTCCACCATTTGTATAAACCCTACACGTATCGTCTTACATCAAGACTTCATCAGGGGTAGATCTCAAAATAAATATGCTTAAAGATATGGCATGACAATGATCTAGACCAGCAGTTCTCAAACTGTGGGTCGTGACCTCAAAGTGGGTCGCGGCCATCTTAGCTTGGGGTCACGACTCACATGGGGTGAGGTTGATGACCCCTCTGAGGAGAGTGAAACCAGTTTAACTGTCTGTTATTTCAGACTCCTCGGATCACTGGCTGAGAGATCTGAGGAGTCATCAGGCAGCCCCGTCCCACCCCAGTGCTCAGCTACTCTTGTCCTCCTGCCCAGGAGCAAAAACTGACACACAGGCAGCAAGCCTCAGCAGCAGACAGACTCAGAGGAGCCAGCTGCCAGACTCTCTCTGCAGTCTGTGCAGATGTTGTTAAGTGAGTGCAGCCTGGGGGACCGCTGCTGCCAGGGTGGGAGGACACAGAATGTGTGTTGATTGCTGTGTAGGGAGAAGAAACTTCAGCAGGAGGAGGAATGAGGGGAGTGCTGAGCACAGACCATATGGGGGAACAGGGGAGCACACAGCGTGGGAACTGGAGAGGGGAACAGAAAAAAAAATTTATTAAAAACCCATTGCCTCCCCCTTGTCATCCATTGACTCCCCTTGAAACACACTGCACCATCTATCTTTCTCATCTACTACCTCCTCCTGTTACCCACTGGTTCTCCCTGTTACCCACTGTGTCCTATGTCACCCTTAGCCTCCCACTACCTCACTTTCTATCCTGCCACCCTTTGCTGTTCCTTGCCACCCACTGCCGCCTCCTGTTACCAACTGCCATCCTCTGCTTCTCCCTGCCACCACTGCCTTTCCGTCACCCACCAACACCCTCTGCCTCCCCCTGTCACCCACAGCTTCTCCCTATTACTCACTGCCTCCTATGTCACCTATTGCCTCCCCAGTCACCCTCTGCCTTTTCATGCCACCCTCTGCCACCATCACTCACTGTTTCTCCCTGTCAACCACAGCTTCTCCCTGTTATCCACTGCCTCCTACATCACCCTTTGCCTCCCCAGTCACTCTCTGCCTCACCTTGCAGGGACAGAGGCTTCGAAAGGAGCTCATCCCTGCAATGTCTAAACAAAATAATTGCATTAGCGCAGTGGAGTAAGTTTATACCAGATACCCGGAGGCAAGTTATAATTTGGTGCCCCCCTAAAACAAAAGGGAAAAATATGAGATATGGTAAGAACTTACCTTTGTTATCTCTATTTCTACGAAGTCCATAGTGTTCCACAGGATACCTTGGGGTATAGGTGTGACGTCAGTCATCGGGCACCATAGAGTTAAGCTTTCAGCCTCCCAGGATGCACTAGGGTCCCCCTCCCATACCCCGCCCCCGAGCCAAGGCACCTCAGTTAGTTACCAAGCCATAGGCCGGAGGAGGAGAAGGAAGAGAGAGAAAGAAGATCTGGATACACACAAGAATCACACTCTCACCAGAGGGAGACGGGAAAACCGGTGACCAGACCAAAGCCCATCTGCAGCACAGGTGCGACAGGGCGGGAGTCCTGTGGAACCTTATGGACTTCGTAGAAATAGAGATAACAAAGGTAAGTTCTTACCATATCTCATATTTTCTACTTCAGGGTCCATAGGGTATCCACAGGATACCTTGGGGATGTCCCAAAGCCACCGGCCGTTTATGTGGCCGCATCACAGTCTCCCCCTGCAACACATCCGACAAGTGCTGTACCGAACTCGTCAGGGAGTTAACCCACGCCGGCTCCTGAGAAACCGGGAGAGGGGAAATAGGGAGACTGCGGGGTACCACCAATTGTCTTGGGAAACCCTGCATGGGTGACTACACCACTGACTGCTGGGACAAACCCATCTGTGTAAACGCGGGCTGCGGAGCTAACTGGCCCGCTAAGGTTGTAAGCGCCTGAGCGAAACAAGCCCAGGGCGGCTCCTGTACCGGTGCTGTAACCGTAATAGGCCGCGCCATCGACAAACACTGCCGGCAAAGGCCCTCCGCGCTACCCTCCCCCTCCGCTAAAGGTACTTTACATGTAGCACACTGTAGCCGGAGAGGAAAATCACTTTCAGACATGATGGTACTAAGTATGTGACCCCTCTCACCACCCTGCAGCACCGCACCGCAAGGGCTTAGCAGAAAGTACAGGGACAGTATAAAGCTGACAGTCAGAATAGAAGATACAGGCAGCAGCGCTAGCACAGTCACATACAATGCAAAGAAAATCAATTCCTGCACTAACCAGCGCTGATCACTCAACTACGCAGACACAGGGTCTGGTAGGACACAGCGCTGCATACACAGACCTGACCACAAGCGGAGGAGAGGTTTGTGGGGGGACCCAGACCAAGAGGCTTCCTTCCAGGCATCCAGCAGCGTTCACCATGCGTTCAGGAAGATGGCCGCCGAGGAGCAGAGAGGAGGCTGGCCTGGGGGAGGAGCGCTGCCACAGGGCCAGTCGGCAGAATGCAGAGAGGGCTGTGTGCAGCGGGGGGGGAGGCGCCGGCTGTGAGACAGGGAAGGCGCGCTCCCCTGGCATGCATTTAACCCCTGGGACGCCGCAGCGCTACCGCTCTGCTGCGGTCCGCTGTCCCAGGGGGGTAGTGGAAGCGCAGGTTCTTACCTGGCTCCACGCTGCAGCCAGTCCCCAGGGAGCCCCCTGCCTGGGGACTCTGGACCATGTAACAGCGGGGACCCACCGCGGGACACCGCTGCTTACCTTGCTGTCCCCCTTGAATCCGGCCATGGTCCGGAACATCTGGGGTCACCGCTAGCTGTGACCCCAGATGCTCACCAGCATCCCCGGATCGGTACCGGCGTTCTGGTAACGGCGGGGGTGTAGGGAAGACAGCATGGACATCAGGACTGACTGTCCTTGCTGTACAACCAGATGTGCAGCCACAGCTGCATGCAGAAAAGCTTCAGGGGCTCTTCTTAGCCCCCACTCCAACAGGTGCACCCAACTCCGGCTGGGCACCAAACTAAACTGAGGTGCCTTGGCTCGGGGGCGGGGTATAGGAGGGGGACCCTAGTGCATCCTGGGAGGCTGAAAGCTTAACTCTATGGTGCCCGATGACTGACATCACACCTATACCCCAAGGTATCCTGTGGATACCCTATGGACCCTGAAGTAGAAATAAATGTGGTGCATATCTATCTATCACTTATGCACAAATACACTAATATAGAATAGCCTTAAGTGGGGTGACTATATTGTGGGCAATAGAGGAGGCGCCTCCATTGTCTCCCATAGTTCTGCCCCTGCATTAGCAGATACCTCACTTCAGTTTTGTGTCTCCATAGTGCTACTGTGCATGAGCGGTCTGCTGACCACGCATGTGTGGCAGTCATTCTGCAGTAACTTGCTGGGGTCCTGTAATAATTTTTATTGTTAGACGGGGTCCCAGAGCAAAAACGTTTGAGAACCCCTGATCTAGACGGCTCTCAGAATAAATCAATAATTAACCTCACACTTGTTGTATATGTTGGGATAAATCAGAACTTTAGATCATCAACATTAGACTATACAACACTTTTTAGGTCCTTCTTCCTCTCAGTCCCACTGCCACACATATATATATATATATATATATATATATATATATATATTACAATTGTGCAGGGTTACACTGAGCAACATATTCTTAATTCAGTCAAGTGTCTACTGTATCATTTCCAAACACAAGCCTTAAAGCAGTAATAGTAACAACGGGAACAGTAAGCCATGTACAGGTGGATACTTTCAGATTAGAATATAGTCTGATTTACGTCTTTGAGATTTTAAATTTAGATTGTCATACTGGACAGCAATTAAATAAGTTACTGCGTTTTGGAGGGGTTTTTCTGAATTAATATTTTAATCTTGTTGTCCAATTTTCCCATACAGGCCACTCATTGGGGTACATTTACTGGAGAGCGGGTTTGCAAAAGTGGAGCTGTGGTCCTAGCAACCAATGAAATTCTAGTCATCATTTTCGAGAAGGTACAGGATAAATGATAGAATAAAAAAAAAAAAAAGAACTGGATAGGTTACTATGGGCTTGTAAACCCGCACTTTAGTAAATATACCCTTTTTTCGCTTTCAGAGCTTGTCCACGTGACCTTTGAATTCTGCAGCAATCCAAACAAATCTCAACAAGAGAAAACCGTGGTTAGGACAAGACGCAAGTCCCGTGGACGAGCTACTATTGTACAGTAAGTTAGATTTCGATACCGACTGCACAGATACACAGTGAGCTGTATGTACAATGGTAGAGTAAATAAATGTTGTCCTTGTTCAGAGTTAATAATATAACAAAATGTCCTGGCTTGTTGGCTCGTCCCAAAACTCTCATGTTAATTCTAATAAGCAGAATTCTAGTATTCCATCCCTAATTAATAATCACCCCAACAGGTAATACATTGGTATTATCACTGCATAGTGTCACCGATCGCAGTTGCTAATTATGCTAATGCCTTCCGAAGCTTAGCTGAGCATAGAGACGCCCCCACAGCTGCCTTCTTATATGCGTATGTCATCGCTTACCTGGGTAAATATCGGTAACATCGACGCACATCCAGCGGCCATCTTGCCCTTGCCTTGCCAGCGGCTATCTTGCCCTTGCCTTGCCAGCTCTCCTATCACGCAGAGAGCTCTTATGCTGCATAGGAGACAAGGGTGCAGATATATTTGTGTATCTGCATGTGTGTGTAGTGTCAGCCCGCCGAACGCCCATACATTTGCCGACACGGACATCGCAACTGGGTGGGCAAATTTAAATGGCTGACCAGTTGTGATGTCTGGCCAGACATACTTGTATTGAGCAGCCGATTGGTAAAGTCTGTATAGATTACCAATATGGCTCCCCAGGTCGGCCGCACTGTCGGGTAGGTGTGAATCCAGCTTAAGTCCTAAATTCATTTCTGTCACCCAAACCCCATTCTCGTACTAAACAATTCAGTGGCCTCATTGGCCCAACTAAACTTTGGTTTCCTAACCTTTCCTGATGATGTGCAACTCATTTAGCTACAAACGGATACTTACTGGCAGAATGCCCAAATGCAAAATGGCTTCTCAATACCTTCACCTCAGGAAGTCCCTGGCAGGAAAGTAAAGCTGAGCAAGATTACCGCAATAGAATCGTGTTAAACAAGGATTTCAAATGTCATAGCTGAGAGCAGGGGAAAACTGTATATACGGTCTATTCAAACTCTGGTAGATAATTGCACTGTATATGTATTTATTATATAACATAATGGTACAGCATTTTTCAGGGGCCTACAGCGGCATGCCGTCAGCTGCCATTGTCAGATAAATATGGTGGATTCAGTTCTGTAACATGCAAGCAGCATCAAGTATTGAAGCGCTGATTAAACCAAATAGACATATAAAACACAACTGGAATCTCAGCAAGGATCACAATACTGTACTTCTTGTGCACGATGACTATGGGGTATATTCACTAAGCCATGGAGAGCGATAAAGTGGCGAGAGATAATGTACCAACCAATCAGTGTCAAGATTCAGCCTGGGATCGGCTGTTACTTACCGCAGCGCCTGCATTCCCTCACTAACGAGCGCTGTGAGACGTCAGGTGCGGCGGTAGGTGACATGCTGAGTATTCTCCCTGGGGTCCCAGGTCACTTCCACGCAATCCTCCATATCTGAGTTCCTGTGGCGGTGATCATGGGTGCTGCCATCTTGGCTGTATCACCTGAGAGGATCCTTATCCAATGGTAACCGTGTCAGTTCTCAGCAGACTCTCTCCTCCAATGGACAGCTATCTAGGGGTATAAGCAGGACTCCAAGTAACAGGAAGTTGCCTGATCAACTTCACTATTTCCTTGATACAGTAGGTGCTGTTGCTTTGTTCCAAGCTTCACGTGCAATCTTCCAGTGATTCTTCCCAGCGTTATTCCCCAGTGTGTACTCAGTAAATCACCCGAGTAATGAGTCCTAGTGTCTTATTCCAGTGTTCATCATGCGCTTGGATCTCCAGTCTGTTCTCGGAACGTCATACAGTTCGGATTTCTGGAGCACTACTCCGGTGCTTGTCTTGTATTAGAATTATTACAGTGTACTCAGTACACCATCCGAGTACAGCAAAAGTGTCACTTTCCTGTGCATGCGGTGCGTCTGGGTTCTCAGCCCATGTGCTCAGTACACCATCCGAGTACAACACAAGTATCACTCTCCTTTGCCAGTGCTGCGTCTGGGTCCTCAGCACGTGTACTCAGTACACCAATCAAGTACTATCCTGAGTTCCACTCTCCTGTGCCAGTGGTGCGTCTAGGTCCACAGTGGGCCTCATCCATTTCTCTCCAGTATATAATATCTAGAAGTTATTCTATTGTGCCAATACAGTACCAGCAGGGTACAGAGTTCTCTAGTGCTTCACCCTGAAGCATATTCTCCTGGGCCTCCCCGGTGTTACGTTTCTCCATTTCCCACTTGTATCGGATATCTGACCAAAGGGCCGCGACCTGCTTGCTGGGTCAGCTTACACCCATATCCCTCTTGGAGGGGTCACTGGTGAACACCTCTCACCAAGTTAGACTCCGTGCCTTTGGTCAGGTCTCGTCAACATCTGGTACTCGTGGATGAGGAGGACATACATCCAGGCCCTTCGCCTCAGATTCCTTCCTCAACTTGGGACCTCAGCTTTCAGCTCTTCAGTAGGAGATCCTCCTGAGCAGATCGTGACAATCAGCTCCTATAATTTTTTAACCACAGCCTGTACAGTGACAGTTAGGAGCCGATTGGTGGGTATTTTACATCTCTCCACTTTATCTCTCTCCAAGGCGCAGTAAATAGACCCCAATGTTGGCAATCTTATAACACTTGTGCATCAGCTATACTCCAGTACAGAGTAATCCATCCCCATGGCTTTTTTTTTTAATGTTATGGAACTATATGTGCTACGGCTTTCTACTTTGGTACGGGATGCCAGCATTCAGGATCCCTGCGGTCAGAATCCCGATGCCAGCATCCTGACAGGGTTAGGATACTGACACTTGTCGGTCGGTAGCCTAACCATCCCCCTACCCTAACCCTCCTTCCCACGGTGCCTAACCCTAACATCTCCACCAGTGCCTAAACCTAACCTTCCACTCCCTGCACCCTAAACCTAACCCTCCACCCATTAGTGCCTAACATTAAACATCCCCCTAACCTCGCTAATTACCTTCAGGATGCCTTCTGACCGCTAGAATCCCCTGCGTCGTCATTATGACCGCATCTCCTTAGAGGAAGCAGCAACTTAGAGCCAAGTAACTCCGAAAAGAAATTAAACAATTTCTTGCTATAGCAAGTTACATAAAAAATACATATCTGCCTTTCACACTGTACAATCGTTCACTTCAAACTGTACAATACTATAGCTGCGAACCACAGGAAAGCATCTAGTCTTTTTCGTGTGACAGACATGTACTTGTTTGGTGATATTAGCCACAAGTAGCCGATGTCACACGGTAGTTTGCTAATATTGTGCAACTGAAAAGTCTTCACTGTATCGGTCATCTGGGCTCATACTAACCACAGGTGAATGAGAAAAGCAATTCCTAGCAAACTGTTACTAAATCAGAAATGTACCGATAGATAGATAGATAGATAGATAGATAGATAGATAGATAGATAGATAGATAGATAGATAGACATGAGATAGAGAGACATGAGATAGAGAGACATGAGATAAATAGAGAGACATGAGAGAGAGACATGAGATAAATAGAGAGACATGAGAGAGAGACATGAGATAGAGAGACATGAGATAAATAGAGAGACATGAGAGACAGACATGAGATAGAGAGACATGAGATAGAGAGATATGAGATAGAGAGAAATGAGATAGAGAGACATGAGATAAATAGAGAGACATGAGAGAGAGAGAGACATGAGATAGAGAGACATGAGATAAATAGAGAGACATGACAGAGAGACATGAGATAGAGAGACATGAGATAGAGAGACATGAGAGAGAGACATGAGATAGAGAGACATGAGAGAGAGACATGAGATAGAGAGACATGAGATAGAGAGACATGAGAGAGAGAGACATGAGAGAGAGAGAGAGAGAGAGAGAGAGAGACATGAGAGAGAGAGAGACATGAGAGAGAGAGAGAGAGAGAGAGAGAGATAAATAGAGAGACATGAGATAGAGAGACATGAGAGAGAGAGAGAGAGAGAGAGAGAGAGAGAGAGAGACATGAGAGAGAGATAAATAGAGAGACATGAGATAGAGAGACATGAGATAAATAGAGAGACATGAGAGAGAGAGAGAGACATG
The DNA here is from genome assembly GCA_031769625.1 of Taudactylus pleione. Classification (NCBI taxonomy): domain Eukaryota; kingdom Metazoa; phylum Chordata; class Amphibia; order Anura; family Myobatrachidae; genus Taudactylus; species Taudactylus pleione. Next base: position 4,978,084 of record JAUIMM010000033.1, on the reverse strand, counting down.
AGATAAATAGAGAGATATCAGATAGAGAGACATGAGAGAGAGAGACATGAGATAAATAGAGAGATATCAGATAGAGAGACATGAGATAGAGACATGAGAGAGATACATGAGAGACATGAGAGAGATACATGAGAGACATGAGAGAGATACATGAGAGACATGAGAGAGATACATGAGAGACATGAGAGAGATACATGAGAGACATGAGAGAGATACATGAGACATGAGAGAGAGACATGAGAGACATGAGAGAGAGACATGAGAGAGAGAGAGAGACATGAGAGAGAGAGAGACATGAGAGAGAGAGAGACATGAGAGAGAGAGAGACATGAGAGAGAGAGAGACATGAGAGAGAGAGAGACATGAGAGAGAGAGAGACATGAGAGAGAGAGACATGAGAGAGAGAGACATGAGAGAGAGAGACATGAGAGAGAGAGACATGAGAGAGAGAGACATGAGAGAGAGAGACATGAGAGAGAGAGACATGAGAGAGAGACATGAGAGAGAGACATGAGAGAGAGAGAGACAGACATGAGAGAGAGAGAGAGACATGAGAGAGAGACATGAGAGAGAGAGAGAGAGAGAGAGACATGAGAGAGAGACATGAGAGAGAGAGATAAATAGAGAGACATGAGATAGAGAGACATGAGATAAATAGAGAGACATGAGAGAGAGAGAGACATGAGATAAATAGAGAGATATCAGATAGAGAGACATGAGATAGAGAGACATGAGAGAGAGACATGAGAGAGAGACATGAGAGAGAGAGACATGAGATAAATAGAGAGATATCAGATAGAGAGACATGAGATAGAGACATGAGAGAGATACATGAGAGACATGAGAGAGATACATGAGAGACATGAGAGAGATACATGAGAGACATGAGAGATATACATGAGAGACATGAGAGAGAGACATGAGAGAGAGAGAGAGACATGAGAGAGAGAGAGACATGAGATAGAGAGACATGAGATAGAGAGACATGAGATAGAGAGACATGAGAGAGAGAGAGACATGAGAGAGAGAGAGACATGAGAGAGAGAGAGACATGAGAGAGAGAGAGACATGAGAGAGAGAGAGACATGAGAGAGAGAGAGACATGAGAGAGAGAGACATGAGAGAGAGAGAAACATGAGAGAGAGAGAAACATGAGAGAGAGATATGAGATAGAGAGATATGAGATAGAGAGATATGAGATAGAGAGATATGAGATAGAGATAGATAGATAGATAGATAGATAGATAGATAGATAGATAGATAGATATGAGATAGAGAGATATGAGAAAGAGAGATAGATAGACACACAGACAGAAGATGCGGACAGCATATCGATGGTCGCAATTTCGACATTCATAATGTCAACAGTAGAATGTTGACAGTTGTGTCTCGACATTGTTGAAATGACAACAGCTCACGGCGCCATCTGCAAAATGTCAACATGTTCACACTGTGTAGACTGCAAATTTTGACAAGTGGAATGTCAACATTTTACAAAATGCTGACATTTGGGTCAGGATTACATACAGGGACATATTTCCTGCCACTACAGCAGTTTTGCAACATTAGCCACAACCTGCAACTAAAGCCGCAACTGCCGGAAGATTAGCTGCAGCCGCCGGGTTAGGATTAGGGGATTTATGACAGGAATAGCCATATCGCAAATTGTTGACACTGTTAGCATGTCGACATTTCATCACTGTTGACATGCTCAATATTGACATGGTCAACAGGGCTGCAGAGAGTCTGGGCCCGGCAATGGCATGGAGGCGTGGCCTAATGTAAGAAGGCGCGGTCATGCCTCCTCTGCAAAAGAAGGAAAAAAAATAGGGGGTGAGCGTTGTTCCCTTCAGCCAGGGGCAGATCCAGGGGGGGGGGCATCCTCCCTGTAAGTGCACTGTTGCCGCTGACAAGACCAGGCATGGGGAAGGGAGCCCAGTACCCGCTCCCGCATTCCTCTTGGCGCCCTTTATTGTCAATGCTGACATAATGAATGACGACATTCTAATCATCAACAGAATATACCAAACTAGATAGAAAGGTAGAGATAGATAGATAGATAGATAGATAGATAGATAGATAGATATTTGAAATATAGGGTGAGTTTGCAATGATTATGGTACTGCAAACACAGTTACAGCAATCTTCATGATCATCCTGCTAATGGCACTGTCACAACTGTAAATATTAAAGAATAAAATGGTTTAGTCTGCAATGACCAAATCTATATCACTGCTAAGTTAGTGGAAGCAGTGCTATATAAACTCTTTGGTTGACATCAGCGAAACAAAACTCACATCTCATCTGTTTATTAGTTTCAACAAAGAACAAACAAACACAAGAATTCTTGTCCCTTATTTAAGCTGAATGTTAGTAGAGCCATTATAATGGTTTAACCATTGAGAGTTATGAATTCTGTCCTCCTCCATGCTGGCAGTACTGCTGCATTCCCCCGCCGTACAGCTCATTCCTTCACACGTGGGGCAAGGTTTAAATGTCATTTTCTATTTTGAGAAAAAATAACTTCCCACAAAGAGAGAGAGGGTACAAATGGGCAAATTCTAAGCAGCACCATTCAAGAATCTTATACAAGTGTTGCTGAGCCTAGGTTTTATCTGTGTCAGCGTGCCATTGTCCTAGGTCCCCACAACAGGTGCTTCCTAATACAAACCTTCCAGCATTTAACATATGTACAGTTCCACGCACAGTTCCATTGTACCTAGCGCTTGTGACCAAGTTGGTCACTCCTGAAACAATCCAGCAGTGCCGCACGCACCAGATACAGATGTTCGCGACACCTGCTGACATGGGACTATTCTGACAAAATTGGAGCAGTTGGGAGGCATGTTAATATGACGACAATCACATTACATTACATTTTCTACCACCCTAGGCAAATGCTCTGCACCATTATCCTCTACTTCCAGCTTCTTATTTCCAAATGGTTCCAACACAAACTGTGTCTCGAGTTTATGAAATCAATATATGGATGTCATTTAGCTGAAACTAATGGTGCGTACTGCGTACACACGGGACGATTTAAAATGCACGATATGAACGATAACAATATCGATCATATCGTGCATTTTTTTGTCCCTTCCAACCCACCAATGACCCGCGATGTGCAGGCATGCATGGACGATAATGATATTGTCAATCGCCTGTGCATGCAGGCCAACATCTACCAGGTTACTATAGGGACCCGCGATTGTTGATCACGGGTCGTTGGCCATCATTGGTGAGTTGGTGGTGTGCTTGATGATCGATATCGATCATCCAGCACTCCGGGAAGGTGCAGGACGATCAGTCAGCGATATCGGAATCGCTGACTGATCGTACCGTGTGTACGCACCTTAAGGCTGGGTGCACACTTTGACAACAGACCACCCTCAAAGCGGCCGTTGGGTAAGCTATACACACTTGGGGGGGGGAGGAATTCAATTAGAGGTGAAAAGCCGTGATTTTCCTGATAAGTTTTCACATGTGCAATTTTTTTGCACCTAAATATATGGTGTGCAATCCTATTCCCTGAGTTATCGAACTCCATAGTCAAAAACCGGTAAAAAGTTTTCATCTCAGAGCAGGTGAAAAAATTAGCAAAATCCCTATTTTTGGCTAAAAATTTGAGTACTTGGTTTAGAACCCTTTGGACACCCCTCAATGACTAATTGGGCAAAAAAAAAATGTTAAATAGCTTAATAATGACATATCATTTTTGGGGTGACAATGTAAAAAGTGTTGAGAAATAGGTTTAAAGTAGAGATGAGCGGGTTCGGATTAGTTCAGATTTTCCCGCCAAAAATCGGGTCCAGGAATGATGATGTTTGTCCATGAAAGATGACGTTTTGCCTCTTTCCGAGACCCGATTTTTGGCGGGAAAAATCTGAACTTGGCGGGAAAATCTGAACTAATCTGAACCGGCTCAGCTCTAGTTTAAAGTACTGGGTCGGGTACTTTTGGTGGCTGTATGGATGGGACAGGTATTTTAAACATTGCAGGGGGCTGCAGCAGGTGTATTTTTAACATTTTGTAAAATAAAATGCACTTTATAGATACAAAAATGTACTAGCGCCTATTTTAATGTGCCCTCAAATTAACTACAGCAATAATTTTTTCCAAAATATATTGCTTTTTTATAATTTTTCAACACCTATGCAAATATGCATATAACAGCCATTTGACACAATTTAAAAGCCCCAAATACCTGTACTTATATTAGGGCTATTAATACACTTCTACAAAATGTCCCCAAAATGTGTTGTAATTTTCTCTGGTTTCGCTAGGATAGGGAGAAAAACGGAAGCGCGCATTGCCAATTGCCATTGCGAAAATATCGCACCAAAACTGAAGAATAGTGCGAAAACGTCTCCGACGTTAAGGTTTCCTTTTATCGCGGCTAATTGAATTCGGCCCTTGGTGTTCATTCTAGACCCTGCAGCTGTCACAACCTGTGCATGCAGTTCCTCTTTCTTGCCTGGTCTGTATCTCAGCAGTTTGTTGCATCCATCTGTGTGCTAGAACCACCAGAGCAGTGAGCTACACCCCAGGCAGGAAAGAGGAACTGCACAGGTTGTGACAGATGCATGGTGCTAGAATGAACACTAAATTACTAATCGGCCGCTCGCTGTGTCTGTGCTGACATTACAGCTGGACGGGAATTTAAATTTGCCCGCCGAATTGAGAGGTCAGTGTCGGCGCTCCCCTGCAGCAAGTGCATGGGCGGTCGCCCGTACACACTGATTCAGAGCCTGATTCAGAGCCGCTCGTAAACGGCCGCTCGTTCACTCAGAGCGATGTTCGCACATCTGCGCATGCGTATGGGTCATAATGCGCATTCCCCAACCAGTCATTGCGGTCGGAAATTGTGCACTCGCAAAATAGCGAGTGCCTGCTAATTTGAGTGACAGGATGAGGCGTTTCTGGGTGGTAACAGGGGAAGGTGCTTGAAAACGGGGAGTGGAGATCCGAACGCAGGCGTGCCAAACGGTCAAAACGGGCGTTTTAAGGGTGTGCATAATTAACAAAGCAGCGTCATCGGCCACGTCACTTGGTTGTCTCTTAGCCTGAACTGTTTGCATGATTGCGGTAGGAAAATCCAACCACAAGCACTGCGAGCAGTTCAGACTCCTTTCGATGTACTCGATTAATCTAATAAATAGCGGAGATGACGTATGATGCGAACGGCCAGGGGGCGTCTTTACAAAATAGCGAGCGCATGTTTCGTTCGCTCGCTCAGACATAGAGGCGTCAACAGACCGCAAAGAGCGAGCGCTCAATTTAAATAGCCAGCCCCTTTTTCTGAACGACCGTTCGCAAATAGCGTCCGGCTCTGAATCAGGCCCACAGGCAGATGCACCAATATATCTTTCAGATATGTCTATGTATGACGTAGTTCACAGACATATCGAGTGTACCTGCCGATGGGCTAGCGATATGTCACTCGTCGATAAAATGAATGATATATCGCCAGGTGTGTACCAAGCATATCCCAATATTTATTTGTTTAAAATATGTAAATCATTTATTATTTATATACAAAATAGAAAAGACATAAAATCTATTATATTCACATAGGCCGACAGCAGTCATCTTTACACCACTTTTAAGGCCTTTCTTTAAATGTATGTGAAGGATTATAATCAGATGTGTCACACTGTATCTGGGACCCACATGCAGTGTCTATGTGTGGCAAATTCGCATTTGAATAACAGACAGACAAGAGAGAGTTTCAGAAGCCCTGGAGCAGATACAGAGGGAAAGTAATGGATGATTATTACAGTATTTCAGATGCATTCACCAGCAGGGAGTGTACATAAAAGGAAGATACAGTGGTGAACGATTAGTGCCCGAGTGGCATAGGGAAGACTGCAACTTATCAATGTTTAAGCGGAAGCAGCAGCACAATAAAGTGATTGGAGAAGTTTGCCATGAAGAGAGTAGATTCACGTGTGATGTCTAGACAGCAAGATAGGAAACTGACTCAATGTCAATGGGGTCAGATAAAATAGCCATGAAGGGGTAAGTTGGCGCTGTAGCGACGTGGAAACGCCGCCAACAGCCCCCGAACGTAGCCCGATCTCGCCCTGGACTCGAGGATTTTCAAACCCAGCCCTATGGGCCTGCAAATAAATCTCTGCGGGTGCGGAGATACCATAAGTGCGGCATATAACAGCAGTTATTCGCGGCTAACTGATATGACCCCTATAATTGAGGTGTCGACTCAAGCTGGCGAAATACACATTTCATATGTTATTTATTATTTGGGAATGAACAATGTCATGCCATGACACACATTACAATTTGATTTTTTTTTCCAACACATTCTAGTTTTGGTCACATGGAGCAGAGTCTGCAGACACAGATTTGGGATCCATACTGTAATCACAAGTAAACTACATGCTCTTCAATCCGCCGCACTCCGACCCCTTTCAGCGAAAAACGTTGCCATCAAAATAATTCAGATTAACAAACAATTAATTTACTGTCTGTACATATTAGATCTACTGTCACCCACATGTGTCAATTCTAAACAATTCAATTACAAATGATTGGATGGAATGAACTGTAACGTGAGTGGCACTGGAAGAATTGCATGGCTTATTGCCATCGGTGGAGTGAATTGGTTGCCCTTATGCCATCTCACGTCCACTCATGCAATGGTCTCATAGGTCCAGTTATGCCTGGCTGCTGTCAGGGCTGGTTTTAATTAACAGTGTACGGCATGGGGTAGCCACTAACTTAAATGGAACTTCAGAATCAGGCTTTGGAAGAGATAGTAAGAGAGCTGTTTTGCTCATATGGAATTTTAGTCATATAACCATTCTCTTAATTATCTCTTTAAGTTGGTGATTGATTGAACTTGTAAGAGAGGTGTTTATTGTCAGGATAGACTGACAGCCGAACCGACAAGCACGGAATGGAAGTGGTGAGGGACTCACAACACACAAGTTATAAGAGTCTGGCCAGGCACACATCAGTGTGTTCCCGGCTGAACTACGGGTGACGGGAAAATATATCGCACCGTACAAACACACTCCGCGATGCAGTGGACGACGGCGTGGTGCAGCATGGCATCGTACACAATATGTTATAATTGATCGAGCTGCACGGCCAACCAGAAGATATTGTAAACACTGGGCCTGATTCAGAGCTGCTCGCAAAAAGCGAGCGCTCGCTCTGAATCAGGGCGGCCGTATGTTTTTTTTTGTTCGGCCTTCTGGCCGCTCGCTAAGCTTTGGGTGACCACACACACAGCTTTCGCGAGCGGCCAGATGATGGTCGCGATCATCGGGCTTGCGACGAGGCCCTTGTGATAGGGTCTCGTCCGTCGCAAGCCCCAGTGAGCTTCCGGCGCTAATTCCTTCGAGAACGTCTCAGTTTGGCCAGCCACCCCCCCCCCCCCCGATAAACCTACCAAAAGGGGCGAGCTGTCGATCAACATTGACAGTCGCCCCTTGTGGATGCGAGCGACGGAGCGAGTGTTTTCTCGCTCGCTCCGGGGTGCGCGTGCGCACTGCCCAGCCATCGACCCGCTTGCGTGCGGGTCTGAATCAAGCCCACTGTGTGATCCACACAATGTCGTTCCAATTTGCAGGGAAACAACATATCGTGCTGTATGTACCCAGCGCTAATTGTTCAGGAACACCATTAGCCAGATCTCTAACAGTTGCAGAAAAATTGTAAAAAAAAAAAGATACAAAAAGAGAAAATAGCCAGATCTAAATAGTACCAAGAAAATTTAATTCTTTGGATTCCCTGTGAATAAAGAACCTGATAGAGGAGGAAGTGATTAACTGAATGAAAAGCCTATGATAATAATTAGTATAGGATAATTCCCTTTGGGTCTGGCGGTATGTGAGGGCAGATTTTTGTGTAGTGTTAAGGCCCCCATACATCAGCAATTGATTGCAGCAATCGTGCAATTTGCAATTGATTGTGTTTGAAAAATGGAAAGATTTTAAATTGTTTGCAGAATTGCCACAATCAATTGAAAAAGGGAAAGATTTTTATACACAATCGGTTGCAAATTGCACGATTGCTGCAATCAATTGCTGATGTATGGGGGCCTTCAGGCTGCATACACACAAAGATTTTCTGTCCAACCATCCAACTAGTTGATTGGTTGGAATGAAAATCTGGTAACGTATGGGAGTAACTGATGATCAGCAATTTGCTCCTAAATGCCAGAAAACAGATGAAAATGGTCGGTCAGACAAATATGTTAAATGTTTGATCTAAACAATTTGTTCAAACAACAGTTTTTGTCCATTTTCCGGCGTTTGAGAGCAAAATTGCTGAATGTCATTTACTTTCATACATTACCAGATTTTCATTCCAACCAATCAACTAGTTGGATGGTTGGACAGAAAATCTTTACGTGTGTACCCAGCTTTATATATGATGACCAGATTGTAGGTAAGAGAGTAGGTTATGGGAATTTAGAAGGTTACATAGTTAGCATCTAGGTGCTTCATTGGAAGTGTATTTACAGCTGAAAGATTGGGAACATGCTTAAAGGCTTCAGCAAAATGACTAAAATAATGTGTATTTTTTATGCAACATCTATGTAACCATTTTACCATTACGGTCTTTGGGATATAGTTGAGAATTTCCCCTCATGGGTGGATAATCAAGTAAGGAGAGGCAGGGCCGGATTAAGGCTTGTGGGGGCCCCAGGGCAACTCAATTGTGGGAGCCCCCTTCAAGCCACACAAAGCCTACCCCCACCCCCTCCCCAAGCAGCCTACCCAGTGACTGTGCTGCTGCACACAGTAGAACACATAGTCGCGGCAGCAGAGCCCCCATCCGGGAACAATTGACACTGGATGTCTGTTCTTGTGAGGGTCACACTGACCCTGTGTGGGGTCCCCTCTGTGTGTGGTGGCCCAGGGACAACCGCCTCTGTCGGGCTCCCCTTAATCTGGCCCTGAGTAGAGGATATTATTCACTTTTTTGCCCCATAAGACTCTCCTGTACATAAACAGCTCTGGGATGTACTAACCCCAAAAATGTGGTCAAACCTCAGAAAACTGCGGTTTTCAGAGATTGCCGTAATCCCCATATGGATTAATGTGGTCTGCAGCGGTTATCATAGCTATCTGCAGTGATATCTCCGGCTCTGTAATCCTCATATGGATTAATGTGGTCTGCAGCGGTTATCACAGCTATCTGCTGTGATATCTCCGGCTCTGCAATCTCCATATGGTTTAATGTGGTCTGCAGTGGTTATCACAGCTATCTGTTGTGATATATCCAGCTCTGCAATCTCCATATGGATTCATGTGGTCTGCAGCGGTTATCACAGCTATCTGCTGTGATATCTCCGGCTCTGCAATCTCCATATGGATTAATGTGGTCTGCAGAGGTTATCACAGCTACCGGCTCTGCAATCTCCATATGGATTCATGTGGTCTGCAGCGGTTATCACAGCTATCTGCTGTGATATCTCCGACTCTGCAATCTCCATATGGATTAATGTGGTCTGCAGCGGTTATCACAGCTATCTGCTGTGATATCTCCGGCTCTGCAATCTCCATATGGATTAATGTGGTCTGCAGAGGTTATCACAGCTACCGGCTCTGTAATCCCCATATGGATTAATGTGGTCTGCAGCGGTTATCACAGCTATCTGCTGTGATATCTCCGGCTCTGCGATCTCCATATGGATTAATGTGGTCTGCCGCGGATATCACAGCTACCGGCTCTGTAATCCCCATATGGATTAATGTGGTCTGCAGCGGTTATCACAGCTATCTGCTGTGATATCTCCGGCTCTGCAATCTCCATATGGATTAATGTGGTCTGCAGCGGTTATCACAGCTATCTGCTGTGATATCTCCGGCTCTGTAATCCCCATATGGATTAATGTGGTCTGCAGCGGTTATCACAGCTATCTGCTGTGATATCTCTGGCTCTGCAATCTCCATATGGATTAATGTGGTCTGCAGCGGTTATCACAGCTATCTGCTGTGATATCTCCGGCTCTGCAATCCCCATATGGATTAATGTGGTCTGCAGCGGTTATCACAGCTATCTGCTGTGATATCTCCGGCTCTGTAATCCCCATATGGATTAATGTGGTCTGCAGCGGATATCACAGCTATCTGCTGTGATATCTCCGGCTCTGCAATCCCCATATGGATTAATGTGGTCTGCAGCGGATATCACAGCTATCTGCTGTGATATCTCCGGCTCTGCAATCTCCATATGGATTAATGTGGTCTGCAGAGGTTATCACAGCTACCGGCTCTGTAATCCCCATATGGATTAATGTGGTCTGCAGCGGTTATCACAGCTATCTGCTGTGATATCTCCGGCTCTGCAATCTCCATATGGATTAATGTGGTCTGCAGCGGTTATCACAGCTATCTGCTGTGATATCTCCGGCTCTGTAATCCCCATATGGATTAATGTGGTCTGCAGCGGTTATCACAGCTATCTGCTGTGATATCTCTGGCTCTGCAATCTCCATATGGATTAATGTGGTCTGCAGCGGTTATCACAGCTATCTGCTGTGATATCTCCGGCTCTGCAATCCCCATATGGATTAATGTGGTCTGCAGCGGTTATCATAGCTATCTGCTGTGATATCTCCGGCTCTGCAAGCCCCATAGAAAACTTTTCAAAACTGACCAACTCCGCAGTACAAATCTTGCAATTCTGCATGTAATATGTTGCTGTCACTATCTGGGCTTTATAAATTTATATTTATAGAGCAAAAATGAGATTCTCACTTGTTATGTTGGATACTGTAGAGCACCCAGGTCTGCTGGGCCTCGGACTGACGTAGTACTCGCACCTTCCCACCTGCACATTGTCCCTGGAAATTGTGGGTAAGCCATGCAAATTTATGCAAATGTAACCTTTGTGTATTGGATCTGATAGCCGCTGCGTTATACCAGGAAGACATCCAGGCACAGCAGTGCAGAAGCAATGTCATACACCGATTTGCTGCAAGTATTAAGGTTAATGAACCCTTAAAAACTAAATAGAAAGCAAGGGCAAATGTTACTTTCCGAATTAAAATCAACACCTAATTAAAACAAACACATTTCAGTAATAATGCACTGCCTTGTGATGTGTGCATATATTTTGAATTACAATTAAGAGTGTAATTAAGTAGGTTTCCATCCTGATTAAAGCAATATACAAGTGCACTATTTGGTATGCTCTGGTGGAACAACCAACAGACATTCTGCAATATGTTTTCAAGTACACTCACAGTGTGAATAATTATCTCAATGGTAATATAGTTATATGGTATTTAGTGCAGGGTCAAATACCAGGAGTCAGACAGCCAATGTGTCTAGATAATTATTGCTGAAAACTGCAGCCCAACCAGCTCCTCAATTTTTTTTTTTAACACTCCTTCTTCAGGTGTCAAATGAGTCGCTACATGTGATTTATTCATTGTAAATCCCAATCTGGGATCTATAAACCCCCCTCTACAAAACAACCCATATTTGTCATGCTAATCAGTATTACTAGCAACATACAGTAGAGGCTTCCTGGTTTAGGGGTATATACAACTCTTTAGGTCGTGATGACCTTTGTGGTTTATGACGTTTCCTGATTTTTCTATTGGGATTATTGTGAAAGAAATATATTGTTGAATCCTTTACATCAGATGTTTCCAACCCTAATAATATTTCATCTTTTTATAAGTTGTAAATACAGTTAAATTTGGCTAGAAAGATCAAAGCAAATGATGCAGCTAACGCTCCGACAACAAACATTCTGTTACCACAACAAAAGGAAACAAGCTGTATATATCAGATACAGCGGCAATTACTGACAAGGTGTATTCAGGAGAAGAGATGCCTATTGTGTTCCTTATATTGAGGCTATAAACGATACTTTATACTGAAGGTCGGCTATCACCATCTGGTCATATCGTATCCATACGAGACTCCTCATTGTCCCCTTAGGATCTCCAGGGTCTCTATTATTATCATCATTAGTGTTTTTATAATTAGTTATATTTGCATTACAGATTGCCTTTGTGCTATTTGTGTATTTTTCACCCATTGTCCTTTAATATTCTGAGTCTGATCAACTCTATTGCATGTATATATTTATGTCATTTTTATGCATCTGGCTATTTAGCCTTATTATATTAAACTTATATTTCAATATATGTGTTGACACTGATGTCCCGGTATAGACTTTAGAGCGCAGTTTTTTTCTTGCTCTATATCAGATACACTCATTTAAACCATATGATAACAGTTTATGTACACAAAAAACACATTTATACTACTGGAACAAGCTATCTCCCTCATAATACCATGAAAATGGTTTTCCAAAATATTAGGACAGTTACAAAATGTTACAAAAAAGAAATCAGGGTTCTGAACTTGCCTAGGCTATAATAATGCATCAGCCACCTCCATTCCCAGGGCAGGGCAGTACACAGGCACAATCTGGGTGTAACATCAGGCTGCCCCCATCCAGTTATATTCACGGGCAATAACCAGCACTCTACTTACACCTCCAGGAACCCTCACTGCATGCATTTACCCCTCAGGTCATCCCACAGGGAGAGGTCCAATCGGGATGCGCAGGTGTTTCGCCATTGCCAGGGGCACAATTTTTATTTATTTATTAACAGTTTCTTATATAGCGCAGCATATTCATCAAAGCCACTGTGGAAGTTGGCATAAGCCAGGTGGATGGTCTACTTCTCTGGAATTCTGTGAGAGCAGCCCGAAAATTCAGGGACCCTACGTGCGTCCCTCCGACATTTACTTAATCAAGTTCGGACTGCAGTCACGCAGATCCCCAAATCCTGACGTAGCAGGGAGGCAGAGCTTTACAATATATAGCGTTCCCGCTAGACTAAAACAACCTGCCAGCTGCCGTCCCCACCCACGGGCCGCAGTGTCCCGCGGGTGGGAGAAATAGCGGTGCAGCGGCCACAGCCGATGTCACAGAGACAGGAGAGCTTGGGGGCAGCCCAGCATGTCCGTCAGCCCAGGCACGCCCCCAAGAGTGATGAAAAGGGGCGTTTCTTGTGGCCACACCCCCTTTTTGGGATGGAGGTCCATTACTGGACCTAGTGTGAATACTAATATACTGACAATTTTTTTTATTACTATGGGCCTGATTCAGAGATGGGCGCAAATGCTGTCGCTGTTGCCATCCAGTAGGCAACAGCTGTGCGAATATATGCAAATGTTGCAGCTGCCAGGATTTGTATTGTGATGCCAACTTGCAGCTTCTTATGTCTGCTGCTTGACGCAACCATCGGACACACATCAGCTGATCATCGGACTTCTGCATAACCCTATGTCCATGCAGAATGGCTGACGGAACCAAGACACACCACCCGAAACAGTCGCCACACGCCTGCGATTGAGCCGCCACCCCCTGAAACCGCCCACACAAATGGTCCCTGACTGTCAATCACTTTGCAAATAAATCCTCTCTGTGACCTCACACGCTCAGCGCAACTCCGACGCTTGCGCAGAAAAAAAAAAAACACTGGCCATCTGCGAACACAGCGGCTTTGCGTACATCTCAGAATCAGGCCCTCTGCCCGTTATACAATACACCTCTCTAAGTATGTATTTATAACCCAGAAGTCTGTAACCACCTGCGGAGAAGAGGATACAGGTCCCCAAATCACTTTAATATAATTACTCTGCCAGGCAGGCTAGCACTCAGTTATTTAGTATATCAATACACCCAACAATATCAATAATAGTTCTAGGGTAGCCTAAGCGATCAATAGCTTTCAAAGACTAAAAGGTGCCCCATACACGGTGCGATATAGCAGGCGATGCGGCGGATTGGTACGATATCTCTGCTATATCGTACCATGTGCGGGCATGATATTTTCCAGTGCGCTCTCCTGTGGGGTCGTACATCACTCCTCCAGATGTTACTGCATGTTCACTTGATCTGGGGATGCGATGTACAATCCCATGCAGCGCAAAGCGGGTGGGGGAAGGGGGTGCCGACATATTGGGCAGTCGGCCACCCGATCGCTCTGTGTGGGGACCAGCCGATATATCGGCCGCTGGATCACAAGTCGCATATCGCACCGTGTATGGGCAGCATAAGGTTCCAAACCATATATGAAGTGGACACTTTATTTACAAGCAGGCATACACGGCTTAGTTATAAAAAGAGTTACAATATCACCAGACAATACTTGTGCTGCAATTGAAATAAAACAGAATAAAAACGTACAGAATATAACACACAGTCTATTCTGGCTGGAGGCACAGCTGGCAATGAACATGCAGTCTCTCAATTAGGATGAGCCCCAAAGTCTGACTGGAATCGGTATGAAATCCCGGCTGCCGCATGGCCGGGAGTTCGATTCCCGGCAGCGGCAGCCCGACAAACCAGTAGAGCCCAGCAGCGGAAGATTGACAGTGCTGGAAATCCCGATCGTCTAAAATGTAAGTATAAACGAACCTAACCTAACCTAACCCCCAGGTGCCTAACCCTAACCCCCCCTCTAAGTGCCTAATCCTAACCCCCCCTTCCCCGCTGCCTAAACCTAAGTCCCCCGGGGGGGGTGCCCAACATAACCCTCCCTCCCCCTAGACTAACCCTAACCCTCCCGGGGGGGTGCCTAACCCTAAGTCCCCCCCGGGTGCCCTAAACCTAACCCTCCGCCCCACGCGGCGCCCGGCGTCGGGAAAATGACCATCGTCTAGATATAGACGCCGTTCATTTATCCCACGCCGATATAAAGCAGTCGGGAAGCCGGCTGTCGGGATTCCGGCAGCCGGCTTCCCGATTGTATACCGTCTGACTATAGAGTGTTACGCTCGCGAGCAGGTCCCTCTGACCTCTTTGTCTGTTATTACCCAGTCTATTCTAATTAATGTTTTGCTCACAATTATAAAGTGCAACTGCATATGCTGTATACGCTATATAAAAAAAACTAACAACAACAACATATCTGGGACATAAGGCAAGAATGCATTATTGGAGGCCATGCGACATAGAGAAGAATGGCAGTGCCCATCAGGATGGGTGCCACCGCCATGCAATCTACTGCCACAACACCTGTGCACGGGATCATAGAGTTTCATGGTGACACAAAGGCAAATATGGGAGGTTCCAGGGGAGTCACCCACTGTACTAAGTGGGTGGAGGTCAGATATTAGAGGATAATATTGCATCAAAGTGTCATGTGTGTCCAGCAGCTGCTGCTTACACCAACACGGTTTCTAAAGCAACATCATTTTCTCCTCAGAGTTTCTAAAACATAAACCTGGTTTCCACTATGGTTATACTCTGCAGATCCTATTGTTGTTCGGTTCCTGCACCCACTTCCTGAGCTGCTGGCAGTCACTAGTGTTCCCCTTTATACATGAGTCAGTGTCACACTTCCGGGCTCTCCCCGCTGTATGTATATTTCCCGCTGTAGCTGCTCCGTATTTAGCAAGGGCGTACATGCAGAGTCTCAATTCTTAATTCATTTGTCTTTTAAACATCTTCCATTTATGTGGAGTAATGTTTATACTATTAAACAATCGGATATTCTACGCACCCCCAGCTGACTTATAGGGGATAAAATACAATTACTTTGCAGGATGCAGAGGAGATGGCAGGGGTATCAGCTCCAGCACAGGGTAGAGGAGAAGAAATAAAAGATTTTATTGCGTCTCTACTGAATGAGATTTGAACATTTCTGTTCTCACTGTCTCCAAGTGCCGCCTATTTTTATTAGCTTTTCCACACTAAGGATTTCTCTGTCTAACCCATTTGCTGCCGTCACAAATGCGAAGATCCTTTTTTTATTTGCTCTGCAAAAACACATATTAGAAAAATAATAACTGAGGATTGCCCACGGATTCCGTCTAATATTTAGCATTCTGGAGACACATTCAATTGATAATGATTGAAAAGGAATATCGGACAAAGACTAAATATACTGCAGACTGTACAATTTCTCAGAGTATCCATAAAACTATTCCACGCAATTCACGTTTTTTACCATGGTTTTTGCAGATACTATTTAGACCAAATCTTATATGTAAAATTCATAGGTCGGTCTGTTTGTCCGGTTATGCATTCAGACACCCCTGTACCAATTGGGATGAAACTAATGCAAGGTGGTCGAATTGGAGCCTAGCAGGTTTTAGGGAGGTTAGGGTCCCGGTCGGACCTCCCGTTCGTGTACGCTGAAAAGAACTTTGACCCGGGGAGCCTGTTCTGGGCCTTTCACTGGATGGATTTGGATGAAAAACTTCAGAGTGGTGACATTGGATCTCAGAAGACATACTAAGGGATTGGAGTCCCAGTAGGACCTCAGGGCGGAGTGCACCGGGCAGAACTTTGACCTAGGGAGTCTATTCTGGGCCTTATTCTGGATGGATTTGAACGACATCACATAATAAAATGTAACAGCTTGAAGATTTAAACCCGGGCAACGTCGGATACTTCAGCTACTTATGAATATATTTGCTTTGTTGTAATGTTAATGAGTCATAATGCCATTTCGTATCCTATGATTTGTCGCGGTTAAATACATTTGGGCAGACACAGAGATGAATGCAGGTCACCCGCAATCACATGTACAGAACAAAATGCATCTATGCTACCACTCCGCTCCCCTATCTATACCCCAGGTTTGATACTCGCCATCATTATCATCACCAGCAGGGCGCATTTGCACCAGTATTATCCTTGCGTCTGAAAACAGATGTATTCACACACATGCTGAACTCTGTACAGTCTCAACATCACGCTTACATGCAGATGCTCGGCTACAGAGCACGCTCAGTATGAACTCTGTACAGTCTCAGCATCACCCTTACATACAGATGCTCGGCTACAGAGCACGCACAGTATGAGCTCTGTATAGTCTCAGCATCACCCTTACATACAGATGCTCGGCTACAAAGCACGCGCAGTATGAGCTCTGTATAGTCTCAGCATCACCCTTACATACAGATGCTCGGCTACAGAGCACGTGCAGTATGAACTCTGTACAGTCTCAACATCACCCTTACATGCGGATGCTCGGCTACATAGCACACGCAGTATGAGCTCTGTATAGTCTCAGCATCACCCTTACATGCAGATGCTCGGCTACATAGCACGCACAGTATGAACTCTGTACAGTCTCAACATCACCCTTACATACAGATGCTCGGCTACAGAGCACGCACAGTATGAGCTCTGTATAGTCTCAGCATCACCCTTACATGCGGATGCTCGGCTACAAAGCACGCGCAGTATGAGCTCTGTATAGTCTCAGCATCACCCTTACATGCAGATGCTCGGCTACAGAGCACGCTCAGTATGAACTCTGTACAGTCTCAGCATCACCCTTACATACAGATGCTCGGCTACAAAGCACGCGCAGTATGAGCTCTGTATAGTCTCAGCATCACCCTTACATACAGATGCTCGGCTACAGAGCACGTGCAGTATGAACTCTGTACAGTCTCAACATCACCCTTACATACAGATGCTCGGCTACAGAGCACGCACAGTATGAGCTCTGTATAGTCTCAGCATCACCCTTACATGCGGATGCTCGGCTACATAGCACACGCAGTATGAGCTCTGTATAGTCTCAGCATCACCCTTACATGCAGATGCTCGGCTACATAGCACGCACAGTATGAACTCTGTACAGTCTCAACATCACCCTTACATACAGATGCTCGGCTACAGAGCACGCACAGTATGAGCTCTGTATAGTCTCAGCATCACCCTTACATGCGGATGCTCGGCTACAAAGCACGCGCAGTATGAGCTCTGTATAGTCTCAGCATCACCCTTACATGCAGATGCTCGGCTACAGAGCACGCTCAGTATGAACTCTGTACAGTCTCAGCATCACCCTTACATACAGATGCTCGGCTACAAAGCACGCGCAGTATGAGCTCTGTATAGTCTCAGCATCACCCTTACATACAGATGCTCGGCTACAGAGCACGTGCAGTATGAACTCTGTACAGTCTCAACATCACCCTTACATACAGATGCTCGGCTACAGAGCACGCACAGTATGAGCTCTGTATAGTCTCAGCATCACCCTTACATGCGGATGCTCGGCTACAGAGCACGCGCAGTATGAACTCTGGGCCTGATTAAGAGCCGGACGCTCTGACCAGAGCGCTCGCTCTGAATCAGTGCCCTCCTCCATGAAAATGGAGCGGCCTCCAGGCCGCTCGCATAGCTGTGGGTGACCACCCACAGCATATGCGAGCGGCCATGATGATGGTCGCGATGGTCTTGACCATCGTGACCATCGGACTTGCGACGGAGACCCTGCGGTTGGGTCTTGCTGCCACAAGCCCTGGAGTGATTTTGGCTCTATCAGAGCCAAAATCACTCCCACTGACATCACTAGTGATGTCAGTGGGACCGGCTTCAGACGGTAGGCGTTCCCATGGGAACGCCTCCGTCTGGCAGGCACGCCCACCAAAGGGGGCGTGCTGTCAATCAACATCGACAGCACGCCCCCTTTGGTGCGAGACCCGGAGCGATGGAAAGCCCGTCGCTCCCCGGGTCTCGCGCATGCACACGACGGAGCTCCCTCCGTCGTGCGCATGGACAGTGGGGAACATCGACCCGCTTGCGAGCGTACTGCCGCTCACGAGCGGGTCTGAATGACCCCCTCTGTACAGTCTCAGCATCACATGCTTACATGCGGATGCTTGGCTACAAAGCACACACAGTATGAGCTCTGTATAGTCTCAGCATCACCCTTACATGCGGATGCTCGGCTACAGAGCACGAGCAGTGTGCATTCACTCAAGGTATGTCAGCAAAACCGACTTGTGTTCAGCTCTGCATTGAATAAGAACACTGTGAATAATAAGAGATGAATGAATAATAAAAGTCATGTGCAAGACTGTACCTAAGTTCCATAAAGGAAGAGCCCCCATATATAAGTATCCAACTTGCCGTGCATTTTGGAGATGGATACTTTACTACCGGAGCAATTCAGGATTGCTCCAGTGCAAAGACAGCTGCGTTAGCTGTCCCTGACATTGTTACAGAAGTAGCAGTGATACTTATCCCTGCCGATCCGGCCGACTGTGCATGCGTGACCAGAGTTCACACAGGTGGCGGCTGAGGGATCCGGTCGGATCACTCTTCGCAACCCCAGACCTCCTTTTCATAAAAAGGAGCAGGACTCCGGAATTCAACACCATCTGAAGATTGAAGTTTGCCTACGGGAACCAATGCTAAGACTTTCAGTTTTTGGGATTTGCCGAATACTAGGAGGCCCCACCGAGCCCCTTATAATGAATGGGCCCATTGCGATTCCGCATGTGTAACGGCCCATAAGGTATCATGAATAAGCCCCTAAATCTGCTACTCTAGTTTATCCACAAAACCATTGTTGTTCCCTCTGTCCCATGTTTTCCATATCTCCCAAATCCCTGTATTGTTAGCTTTATTCATGTGTGATTACCTCACACAGTGCAAAAGCTTGGGAGCCAGGCCTACTGACATCATAGGAGGGGTGGTATAGCCTGCAGAGCTGGCATAAGACAATGCATAGCATATACATCCACTGTACTGGGCACAATGAACCAGATCATCCCTCCCTCCTCTTCTGTTTTGACACTCCATCTAACAGAATTCCTGCAGGCACCTCTCCTCATTTCCGCTCACTTCCTGTACTGAGCTAGCAATGGAAAATATTCAGTCGTGGGAAGTTCTGTGGCCCAGTGACATGAATTCTAGGGGGAGAAAATGCAGCCCTTTGTTTGATTAGGCAGAAGGTCACGGAAGCTTGATTCATTTAACTGCATCATGTTATCAGGACAGCTGATAATACAAAGCATTCCCTCTGCCGTCCCACTTGCACACACTGCGGGACAATTGTGTAAATGATTCCACAAGTAACTTTATTAAAGGTGGCACACTGCAACCAATCAGCTTGTGTCATTGTTTTAGTGCACTTTAAAAAAAAAAAAAAAAAAAAGTGAGGGCAAATGGCTGATTGGTTGCTATGTACAACACCCCCTTGTCAGTACTATTAAAGGACCAGAACAACAGATTTCACAAATCCAGTATGCAATTGTTTGGTGGTATTGGTGATACCCAATATGAAAAGGTTTTGGTTGCGAGCACTCAAAGGACTCCTCAGCGTAAAACACAAGAGGCGGGGATGCACTAAATGGAAAATGCGATAAAAACCAAGTTTACGGGGCTTTACCCCATTTTCCATATGCACTATTGGGTGACCGCCGGGGCTCCGATGAGGAGGATGACGCCAGCTTTTCAGCATGGTGGTGTAGTTAGACCAGAATTAAGTTTTTAGCTATGTTTAAATTTCGACAGGGCCATGGAGGTCTACATGGTGCCCACCAAGTAGGTCGTGGAGTCTCTGATCCGAAATTTTTATTTAAGAAAGTTTGCTCAGGATGTCTTCCAGTGACTAAAACTGCACTGATCTGAAGCCATAGGCTGATATGTACCAGTGGGGGTGGGGCAGGCAGAGCTCCAATGGAAGAGCAGTGAGTCTCGAGGATCAACTGTCACACTGCACCTGCACTGACAGTTACTAATTTACTCCAAGCACATTTTCATATGCCCTGGTCTCCAATGTTGGTCTGCATAGTAAAAAATAAAGGCTGAAGTTGTACTTCAGGGTCCAGTCTTCAACCTTGGCAACGCCGGATATCCCAGCTAATACTACATGTAAAACGCACAAGACTGGATTTTATATAATTACATAAAATATACATATTATGAATGTAATGTGACAGATTTCATGTTATTTTTAGACAACATTATAAGTGCAATCACCACAACCCTCTGTGCATTGTTTATTATTTGTATTTTGTATTAACTAGCAGAAGCAGGATGCAACAGATCAGATGGATTTAGTAATCTTCATTTCTTTGAACAGACAGCATTCTCTGCAGAACTGTGTAACTGAATAGCTGAGATGAATGTAAATAGTTACCGTAGATAAGCAAAAATCACGACAAAAAACAGTTTGAAAATCAAGTGTTGTAGCAGAACAGGCAGCGTCACCGAGGTGCGAAGTTACGGCAATACAATCTTTGAGTCAGTGCAGATTTAGAGGAGGCGATAGGGGTAGAGATGATATTGCATAGTCCTGACACCACCTCCTGTACCCTGATAAGAGGATGGCCAAAGCCCTTCACCAATTAATGTGCTACTGAGGCCGCATGCTGCCTGTCTGCCCCTGAGGAGCAGGCAAGGACTTCTGCCCTGACACTCCAATGCACGTAAAACACGATGAGAGCATCTGGCCAGCATATTCTGTCTGTCTCTCTTTCTCTCAGCCGCCAGACCCTTGTATAAAGTGTGACCAGAGGAATCTTGCCCTGATCCCCCTCCCCCCTGTTGGGTCTGCCAGTGCTTTGACTTCTACTTTTGCTTCACATTCCATCAAACTCCAGCTGTATTTGTAAGTTCCACATTAAGCAGAATTTATCTATTATTATTCTGAAAATGTATCCTGACCTAAATTAGGTCATTACGCATGTTTGCGTGGTGACCTAAGTTCGGCTGTGGTGCACGTGCACGTCAAACTTAACCTGTATGGTGTGCGCCCCAACCTCCCACTGCTCGTTAGGTGCGACATACACACAAGCGCCGCTCCGAAGCGAGAGAAGGGGACCAAGAACAGAAGTGGGCGGAGAAGAGGGGGGATAAGGACAGGGGGTGCAGCTGAGGGATGGGAGGGGGCGGCTGAGTTCACTCAGCAGATGTCAGGTCCATTTATTTAGTAATAGTCTATAAACGGAGCTAGGAGGACAACGGTATCAACGGATTCTGCTCTGCGGTAAGTTGGGTTGTAAGTAGGGAATTCCGTACAGAACACCGAAGGCTGAATTCTGCCGGTAAAATGTACTAAACTCCACCATTAGGACCCCCATTTAATAATGATACTTATTATCAGCGGCATATTTTGTTCAGCATTGCAGTGATACCAAGGAGTATGCCGTTGGTATTTAAACCTGACTTATCCCTCTGGCAAGGTCCAGCGACATCCCCTTCCTCGGCAGCAACCTCCACGCTGATGCTGGCAGCCTACCGCTACCAGCGATGGGCTGTTGGGTCATGCACAACGGCCAGTGTGCGCATGTGCCATTACACCTTCACCCAGGCGGGGACTCGGCAATGCCTGGAAGGATTCACTGAAGCTGGAAAGGCTGTTGCTGAATCGGACCGTATTGCTATTGCCATCTATAGATGACGTCAGCAGTACAGTGTTTGTTAACTACTGAGAGGAGGACATAACACCTTTAGTGAGTGCTAAAGAGGTTATGTCTCATTGTTAACTGGGGCCCAGAATGTGGAGAGAAACAGATCTGAATATTGTACTCCACTCTGTAAACCGTTATAGGAAGAATAAAGTAGAATGTCACAAGCAGCATGTTTGTACATACATTATAAATGCTAATAATTTTTGAAGAGGACCATGAAACCCACTCATCCCTGCAAAAATATCCCTATGACGCCTGTCACAGAGCTGCCAATCACCCTCGGCACCACTGATGCGTACCTTGCAGCACCTGTGGATGTTTACAACCAAAACAGCAAATTACAAGCTAGTAATCACCCTCGTCTAAGCGCTCTCACCGTGCAGACGTTCAGGCATGGCCCGTCCGCTTTAAAAATACCGACAAACATTCATTGGCTCCAACGAATGCCCCAGATCTGAGCGAGGTATCATGTAGTACATTTGAACGAAGGATGTCCAGAAGTCAAAATGTTTATTCTAATATTTAAATGTATTTTTGATGTTAGAATCTTTGAAGTTTTTCGGGTAGGGGCGAGAGGCTTTGAAGACTGCATTTTGTATGAAGTCCTTCCCACAGGACAGCTTTTGTTAGAGGAGACATGAAAAGCTTTGCTCTCTGTGTACTGCGGTAAGGAATAGAACAAGATAAGCGGAAGGACGCCTCCATCCCGGGCATAATGCTGCCTTTATATCAGAGAGCAAGACATTGGAGCGAAAAATGAATATTGAAGGTTTCAAACTGTGACTCACACTGAGATTTGTACTGCTGGAAAGCAGAGGCTTGCACTGTAAATGTATGCCGTGCCGCAGCTCGCTACAGATAGATACTGTGTCATATGTCACTCAGTCCTCAGCTGAGTGTATGGGCTAGATTTACTAAAACAGAAAAAGTGGAGGTGTTGCTCATAGCAACCAATCAGATTCTGTCTATAATTTTCTAGGATGCAATAGAGAAATGATAGCAAGAATCTGATTGGTTGCTACGGGCAACACCTCCACTTTTTGATTTTTAGAAGCTTTAGTAAATCTGCCCCATAACTGATATATATGCGGGTCTCCTTCAGCCTCACTTGCACTGCCATCTTGCTAGGTTAGGGGTAGCCAACCCTGGTCCTCGAGAGCTACCAACAGTGCATGTTTTCCAGGTCTCCTCACAGAATCAAAAGTGAAATATTTAGCTCCACCTGTGGATCTTTTCAAATGTGTTCGTGAGTAATGACTACCAGAGACGTAGCTAGCGCTGTGCACCAGCTAGGTGGTCTGGAAATCGTGAACTGTTAGTAGCTCTCGAGGACAGAGGTTGGCTACCCCTGCTCTAGGTTAAGGGGAAACTGCATATCTGACTCTTCTCCAAAGTGTAACACAGAACATCCCATCCTAGGTTGGGTATAGAGTACAAGTTGTATTGCTTAAATTATAAATGAGGGTTAATTTCCAACAGAACTCTGTGACCATTTGTGGCGCGATGCGTTTTGTTTGAATGTGAGGATCAACCACTTCAGTTACATACAAAAGGGCTGAGGCTGACACATCCCAGATGGCCGCAGCAGCCTACTTACTAACTTATGCTAATGCAAGAACCCGCCCGTGTATGCCAGACATCTGCATGTGGAATGCCCACTGTTTTTCCGTCAGCAGCCGCTACAGTCATCATTAGTATTGCACATGCACCCATGCAAAAGATCTGTGACTGGAGTCCGACCTTCGTCCGCATGCCCCTGAATTTAGCTTACACGCCCTTGACACTTCCACTACACTCATGGCATGTTCGCCACCCCCTAACTCTAACCTTCCCTTAGGGGTGCCTAACCCTAAGTCCCCCCCAGGGGTGCCTAAACCTAACCCCCCCGCCCCGCACCCTAAACCTAACCCTCCTGGGGGGGTGCCTAACCCTAACCTCCCCCTGATGGTGCCTAACCCTAACCCTCCCTCCTAGGGGTGGCTAACCCTACTCTCAAACCCGCCAAAACCTAACCCCGCTAGAGCCCCTAATCCTAACCCTCCCCCCCTGCGGCTAACGCTAAGGGCACCCCAGACTTACCTTCATTCGGGCTGGCGTCCTCGCCATTCCTGGGTCAGGATTAACATAGGCGTCAGTATTTCGACGCCTATGTTAAGTCCCTTGCCAGGATTCCGCTGTCGGGATTGAGACTGGCGGCCGCATAACTACATCCCGAAACGCCATATCATGGAAACAGTGTTCTGGTTAGTCCATTCACACTTGTGATCTCTGTCTGTGTGCGTATGCCTGATTCCGAGTCACCAATTTCTTTCTACAGCACATGAGCAGTATGCCGACATCCGTGAGATGGGTCTCACTCAGAATCAGGCGCAAAGAGCCAGATGCAGAGATGACCGAATATCATCCATATATGCTCCCGCATTGTGTGCACAGCTTATACCTGCTCCATAAGATACACCTGGGTACAGATGCCGGACCCAGTAAGTGAACGCCAGGATCCGGTGCACTGTGACACACCCCATCCATCACAGTGAACCCCTGAGCTAGGTCCATCCTTACATTGTTAATACATAATGCCCCTTAGGCGTTAACAATTAGTGAATGTGCAAAGTAATTTATGCACATCTTAAAGAGCAGTGATAAGAGGGAGAGGAGAGGGAGAAGTGACAACTTCGTGGTTGTCAGATTGCTGGGTTTTATAATGCAAGCCTGAAAAGAAAATGGAACCATATTTTAATTTACCTTTAAATGTTGTTTTCATCTATATTTTATGCCACTGGGAGAGCAGAAATAACAAAAAAAAATAGTTTTCCTCTTAAAACATGATCTGGATGATTGTGGACGTAAGTTTTCATCAGCTTAGACTACTTATCTTAAGTAATACAGCAGCGGGAATGATATGAATTGTAGGAACAGTTGGTTTGAGAAGTAGCCATCTTCAAAAACATTTTGTGCCAAATGTACATCAAAGAGACGCAGCAGATAATGTAGATACATTATAACTGCTTCTGTGCCTGTCTGAATGTGTCAGCCTGTATTATAACAGAACACACTCTTGCTGAGAGCTATACATTGCAGCTCTGCTGATCCAGCATTTATATTCAAGCAGAAAAACAAGTGATTTAATGTTTAAATTAATTGAAGTGAACATTATATGGTTGAGCTCGAGTACAAGATCTGGGCAGCTAATTTATTTTGTATGTACAACAGACGGTGTCTAGTCTCTACGAGGTCTTCCCAGGAGGAGACTCTTCATGTGATCTTTGTGTTTCCATGACACGCTCAATAAAGTGTGCGCCAGGCAGGGGGACAAGGCCGCCGGTCACATAACTACATCCCAGGGGACGTGATAACCTGTCAGACAGTGGTGTAGCCTGGGCGGGGGACAGTGGGAGTGAACGCTCCCCTTAATATAAATCGTGCCCTACTTGGCTACTTTCTAATGAACCAACAACAGCCTTGAGTACAACGGCTTCCAGTTTATCTGGGTTCCGGCCCGGTGGCGGCCCTCCTTGTGAATGCGGAAGTGGCTCCTGAGTTTATTCATCTTTGAAAACCTGGGGTGTTCTGACATTGGGCGGCTTCCTGCTTCTAACGACTGGAATCTGAGCCTCGCTATCTGTGACTGGCTAACCGGTGGTCTTTATCACATCATACTACACCTGCAACATATGTGCGAAAACACACATTAGCCTTTTGCCATTAAGAGACACATATTGCAATATAGTTGGTACTGTGTCTGGATGTTCGAAAATAAATGGGTCGACAGTTAATAGGTCAACACCAGATGATCGAAATGGTCAAAAGGTCGCCAGACAAATGGTCGTCAGTGCAGAAGGTCGACAGGGTTAGAAGGTCCACAAGGCGCTTCAGAATCTGTGGCGTCTTACAAATAATCAATGTCAGGTGCAGCGGCTTGTAGTTTATATCCCTGCGGTCAGGATGCCAGCGCTGGAATCCCGACACCAGTCAGAATCCCTGCGCCAAAATCCAGACTGTAAGTATTGGAGTTAGGGGGAGGGTTAGGTTTAGGGCTAGGTGTTAGGAACTAGGGGGTGGGTTAGGGTTAGGCTGCGGGAAGGGAGGTTTAGGGTTAGTGGTAGGGGCAGGGAAAGAGTAGTATACTTACCTGCTTCTGTTGGGATTGTAACCTAGTCGGGATCTGGGTGTCGGCATTCTGAGCGTCGGCATCCCATACTCAACTCAATGCAACCTCAGGCTCCCTCTGCAGTATGAACACTTGGGACGACTTAGACCAACAAAACAATTCATCTGCAAATGTCTTCAGCTGTATGTTATGCATTTTTGTTTTATAAATGTCTAATTTATAGAACATCCATCTGCTGTCTGCCTGATTGGAGTTACATCAAGTCTTTTTCAAATGAAAAGTGCTTGTACCTAAGAACTGGAGAAGGAAATGTTCAATTACTGAGCTGTTCATTTATAATAAATGATGAGGAAAATGGATATCGATATGAAAACAGAAACTCACACTAAGGGCCTCATTCAGAGATGGCTGAAGCGCCGTTACTTACACAGTTGAGCAATGCTTTGCTACTGCGCATGTGTGAATAGTCCATGAATCCCTTACCGCGCACATGTGAAACCAAGTGTCCTCTGCTGTTTGAAAATGCGTACAGAGGAGCTCATTCAGACCCGGACGATAAGCTGCGCTCTCACGCAGCTAAAAGGGGCCGGGCATACAAATGCAGCGATCGCACTGTCTGGTGTAAGGACGCCCTCTATATCTTAGAGAGTGATGACAGAGCGAACGCACCCCGGTATAAAGACGCCCCCCTTTCTCACTTATCACACGTCATCGCCAGGTAGTGTATGAACTCAGAACCATTGAGAGCCATCGGAGCTGCACGCAGCGCTTGAGGTAGACCTTACCCCGCCGCAAGCACTGCGATCACTGCAGGCTGAAATACAACCAAGTACAATGACGCTTCCATGCTAATTATGCACACCCATAAAACTCCGTTTTGATGGCCAGACCCGCCTGCGTTTGCAGCACCACTCCCTCGTTCACAAGCACCTTCCCCTGTTACAAACGGCGCTATCTGTCACTCAAAGTAGCGTCCAGTACTACGAGAGCACGAGTCGCAATGACTGATTCGCGCATGCGTACTTTGACACATATGCATGCGCAAATGTGCAATAATCGCCCATAGCGTGTGTTCGCAGCTTAGCGAACGGGTCTGAATCAGGGCCAGAATCACTAACACATGAGAAGGGGTCAGCGATCCCTGGGCGTATCAATGTGGAGACTGGGAGGTGACCTAAAGTGATCGCAAAAAGGGTCCGTTTCATGGGCGCGTTATGGGACTGTCACGGGCGTGTCTGGGAACGCTGCTGCTTTCCCAATAGCAAATCCACAGCTTCAGAGGCTGGGACCTGTAGTCCTACTGTAAAGGACAATATTAGTTTAAATCTAATCTTTACACACATCACCCTCTGCCCAGGGGTGCAAGGGATAGCCCAGGGCTTCAGCCCAGGCCTGAGGTATATTCAGGAAGGGGGGGGGGGGGGGGGAAGACAGCTTTATTGGGCGGGGTCCCACTTCCCGAGGTATCCCCGGCCTGGGCTGACTAGTTGGGAGGTTAATAATTTGACCGAGAGACCCCGTCAAGTGTGACCCCTGCCTGCTAGAGGAGCCCGGTGCTGGTTTATGGTAATATGAAGGACCCCTCATGCAGTTTCCCTGTACTTCCTGAACAAGGGCTGGCTCAAAGAGCCCAGCGCTGGTTATGCTTTTGTTTTTTAAATTGAGTCATGTAATACATGATTTACACACAGAAGCATGCACAGATCACAATGATCTGTGCATGCTTCTACTAAACACACTGCTGCTGAGGAGTGGGGTCTATTTTTAACTTCTATTTTGTCCCCTGTTTGCTCCATTTACGATCGTGTTAGAAGAAATGGTTCTTGGAACAGTAAATGCCCGCCTTGTAGTCCTGTTTGGTCGATGGCGTATTAAGGTGTATTTGTATTTTCACCCATCATGATTTTACCCCCATGTTTGCCTTTAGTAAATCTCCGGGTTTGAAAAACAGTGCAAAAAACGCCCGTGAATGGCATCTCGGACAGACAAGATTCTTAATACATTTACACCCTAGTTTCTGTTTATTAGTCTTTGCCTGAATGTTCGTAGGTATAAATTATTTGATGGGAATCACGCGGCCATGGCTTACGTGTTTTAGTCACAACTTTTCAGTGTGCAATAAAGAGTCATTTGATGGTACCACTTTTCAGTTCCTGATGAGGTCCAGAATGCACAGACTTGTTTCACTGTCATATTGTTCTGATTAAGGCCCGTATTCAATTTGCGCCGAGCCGCGGTAATTTTTTCACCTCACGGACTTTTCGCCTACATCGCGTGTTTTGCAGGCGGGAAAAGTATCGCGCGCATGCCCGCGTATCCCCGTATTCAATTTGAAAGTAGGCGAAAATGGGACCCGGCGATACTTAAACAAGTGGAAAGTCATGTCAGATTTGGGGAAATCAGCCTTGCAAACCCAAAAGATGCTCTGACATGGGGCTCATTAGCTGCTAAATAGCGTTTTTGTACAAGTGGTGAAGAATAGTATTCTGGAGGTTTTTTTGCTGAAAATAACTTATCCCAGCAAATTTCGGGCACTTGAAAATGGTGGTCAGCATATTTTAAAGTTGCTAAAGTGAATTTGAAAAAATCGTGAAAAATCCACCTGCCGTAAGCACCTGCAATGAAAAAAAACACCTGGGGCATATTTGGGGACCCCCCAGAGTCAAATTCGCTAGTTTTTATCTTTGTCCCCCAACATTTTTGTTTTCGCCCCCAAATTCAAAGTGAATTTTTTGGGGTGTCCTTAAGTGTTTTTTTTACATTTATGACACAGTTTACCTTTGGGGGACTGTCTGAAAGCTGCACGGGGTTCCCGCAACGTTGCACCCCAAAACCCCAATTCTGCACTTTTTTCCGCCTCCCATTCATAGGCGAATCATTTTCGCCTATTACATTGCATTGACTTTCTGCCTAGGCGGAAATT
Source organism: Taudactylus pleione (assembly GCA_031769625.1). Classification (NCBI taxonomy): domain Eukaryota; kingdom Metazoa; phylum Chordata; class Amphibia; order Anura; family Myobatrachidae; genus Taudactylus; species Taudactylus pleione. The sequence continues at coordinate 4,948,878 of JAUIMM010000033.1, read as the reverse complement.
CTTCCATATTGAATACAGAGTAAAATTAAAACAGGCGAAAATGACGTCATCTGCAAAAAGTTTTCGACAAAAAACACCCGAAAACGTCTTTTCCCTCCAAATTGAATACGATCCTAAGTAGGGAAGTCCCGATTGTCTGCGTTATCTGCTGTCTGGGGCTTCGTTCCCATGTTTCTTTACCGTAGTCCAGTCTCTCACCTGCACTTTCACTTTCTATTTCTTATTTTCACTGTCAAAAGTCACTGATCCAGTCCTTCTAGTGCTTTCCCTATCTATCTGTGCTGCACCTATCAAGTTTGTGTTACTTCCTTATCTGCTACAGTCTCTACGCACGCTGTTATCCCAACGTCTGCCTTCTTGTGACCCCTCTTTTATCAGACTCGGGGAGATGTACTAAGCCTTGGAAAGAGATAAAGTACCAACCAAACAGCTCCTAACTGCCATGTTACAGGCTGTGTTTGAAAAATGACAGTTAGGAGCAGATTGGTTGGTAATTTAATCGCCAGTTTTAAAAAAAATTTTGCTTTCAATATATCACCATATTGATATGAAAAGCCATGCTGGGTCAGACCAAGAGAAAAGGACCTGTCCCGGCGAGGAGAAAACTGTTCTGCCCTGGGCTCTTTTTTGCCATTTTTCGCAAATGTGAAAAACATCAACATATTTTTGAAGCCCAATGCACATGGGCAGAACAGGTCCGAGGGGCACCGGAAAGGGCTCAACTGTGGGATAAACCAGGAAGAGAGCTGTCTCTCCACTGCTTTTCTCCGCTGCTGCCAGGTAAATGCTCCCAAAATGACATCCAGAGATGGCGTTATGCTTTCAACAAAAGCTGAGAGAAGCGTTGTTATAAAATATACCGTATCGACACAGCCACCATTGCTACCTACAGAGGCTGCAGAGATTGTGGACCTAATTTAAAGACGTACGTAAACCCGATGTTTATGCACATCTCCGCTATTCTAGATCTGCCGCACGGTGCAGATCTGGGACTGCCATGTCAATTGCAGTGCCCCAAACGCTGCAGCACGACTGACTTGCTGCTGGAGTTTGTTCCTTGGATGCAGCGTCACTGGCCCAGCCAGCGTTATCTTCCCAGACAAAGTAAGTAACTTGGGAGTTACTCTGACTGATGGTCACGCAGTTGATCGATGGCTGTGTCTTCGGACGCAGCATCGGACCAGAGAAGCCGGCGGCTTTTTTTTTTTACTTACGATGCCTCCTGCCAACTTTTGCCTATTTTTGCACAGTCGCTGCATACAGAGAGGCTGCAGCTGTGCTACTGCGTCCATCTCTACATCAGGCATTGCGCACGGAGAAATGAAAAGGTGGAGAAACCTGTGATTTCCAGCTCCATGCTGGAGAAAAGCTGTTTTACGCTTTACTAAATAGACCCCTCCATCTCTTTACTTTCTACAATCTCTCCCTGTCTAGGTGTATCTGCCTGTTATCCCTTTTATCTCTGACTGAAATTTCCCCTTTCAAAACTCGCTTTTAAAAAAAAATTAAAAAATAATAGAAATATTTTTCACTTCTCTGTACAATTAACAGAGTTTCCTGTCTTTTAAGTTGCTTACATTGTTATCACTTGCTCTTTGTGTGAATCTCCTGTATGCTAATAGCCTTCATTCTTTAATTAATTCTCTTTCCTCACTTAACATTTCACTAAGATTGTTGATTTTTTTTTTTATTATCGAATGATGTAAATAATGGCTATTACAATGTATTCAGTACAATTTTTTTTCAACAAATATGCAGATGAGGGGCGTGATGCATGATACATCGCATTTTCAATGCAATGCACCCAGCCCCTCATCACAAGCATAACAGCATTTAAAAATTCACAAAGGACAGCTCTCCCGGGAAGAACACAAAGGAGGAGCTCTCCCGGGAAGAACACAAAGGAGGAGCTCTCCCGGGAAGAACACAAAGGAGGAGCTCTCCGGGGAAGAACACAAAGGAGGAGCTCTCCCGGTGAGAACACAAAGGAGGAGCTCTCCCGGTGAGAACACAAAGGAGGAGCTCTCCCGGTAAGAACTGTACTTTGCGATTGCAGGATTTCCGAGTTTAGGACCCAGGAGTCCATCAGCGCATGCGTTGAGTGAAGCACGCACCACAGGGGGTGCTGGGAGGAATCCTATTGGATCCCTCTCAGGAGGAAATGAGAAAAGAAGCTCATAGGCTTCTATCCGCATCCAAGCTCACAATGTATCGCATTCTGGAACTTGGTGCATATGTGGTAAGCGGCCAAACCTCAGAAAATGGCATTTTCAGAGGTTTGACAGCAGAATATGCATTGATGCATCCCGCCCTTGATAATTAAACTTTACAGAATCAAAGTTCTGAAGCTATTATTTACTTATAACCCTGTATAACCCTACTTCACAGTCCTGCAAGAAGAGAAGCTAGCAGCAGGGGATGCAATTCTGAGGATCGCTCATCACTGCTGGGGCTCTCTGCCTGGGAGAGGAGGAGTGCCTGGGGTAAAGCAAAGCTACAGGGAGCAGCGACTATGGGGTCTAAATAAGTAAACTGTATTAGGAGATAATATGGTGATAAGGTACCAGCCAATCAGCTCCTAACTGCCATTTTTCAAACAAAGCCTGTGACATGGCAGTTAGGAGCTGATTGGCTGGTACTTTATCACCATTCACTTTATCTCCTAACACAGATTAGCAAATAGACCCTTATAGCTTCAGACAGTGTGTGCGCCTTACGTTTGCTGATCACAGTGTGGATGGAGAGCAGTGCGGGCAGCTGAGGCTAACCTCAGCTCAGTGAAGCTGAGCTACAGGAAGCCAACTTCCTGCAGACATGCCTGGATCGTTCTCCTCTGTGCCTGGGGAGGGAGAAGAGGAGTGTGGGGCATTCATAGAGAGCCCAGGGGTAGACAGCACCGCCGGTGGGTGTTTCTGACACTGTCCTATCAAAGGGATCGGTATGAAATACCGCCTAACCTTAAGTCTTACCCTGGAAGCCCCTAACCTAACCCTCCCTCCGGCGGCTGTCCGCGCCTGCCTTACCTACGTTCGGTATGCCGGGCATTGGGCTCCCAGCATAGGGATAATGATAGGCGTCGGGATTTCGATGCCTATCATTAGACCCCTGCCAGGATTAGACAGTCGGGAAGCCAGCAGTCGGCATTTTGACAGTCGGCTTCCTGACTGCAACCCGTATCAAAGCAGATTCTTACTCCAACCACCTCTTTCTCTGTTTTTTGCATCTTTCATTTCTTCTTTTTAGCCTCCTTATAGTTTAACTTCTCTCTCCACTCCCATCAGTCTCACTTCCTTCTCTGGGGCCGGATTAAAGCAAGGTACACACTATACGATATATCATCTGCAGTGGATCGGGACGACCATCGTATATATAGTGTGTACTCTTAAAACCACCCAATTTATTGTACAATGAATTGGATGGTTGCATCTTTCAGTCGGATGTGCTGCACATCAGTGGACATCCTCTTCTCTGGTCAGTCACTCCCTTCCAGTCAGTCATCTCTCTCATTCTTATCTAGTCATTCATCCCCTTCACATCAGTGTTCTCTCTCATTCTTATCTAGTCATTCATCCCCTTCACATCAGTCTTCTCTCTCATTCTTATCTAGTCATTCATCCCCTTCACATCAGTCTTCTCTCTCTCATTCTTATCTAGTCATTCATCCCCTTCACATCAGTCTTCTCTCTCATTCTTATCTAGTCATTCATTCCCATCACATCAGTGTTCTCTCTCATTCTTATCTAGTCATTCATCCCCTTCACATCAGTCTTCTCTCTCATTCTTATCTAGTCATTCATTCCCATCACATCAGTGTTCTCTCTCATTCTTATCTAGTCATTCATCCCCTTCACATCAGTCTTCTCTCTCATTCTTATCTAGTCATTCATCCCCTTCACATCAGTCTTCTCTCTCATTCTTATCTAGTCATTCATCCCCTTCACATCAGTCTTCTCTCTCATTCTTATCTAGTCATTCATCCTCTTCACATCAGTGTTCTCTCTCATTGTCCTCTCGTCAATCCTCTCTCTCATTCTCTTCTCTTGTCAGTCATTCCCTTCCCCTGTCACTCTCCTCTCAGTGTCACTCCTTTCACCTGCCGGTCTCATTTGTTATGTCCCTCTCCTGCCAGTCACATTATTAACTCCCTTCCCCTGTCATTATTGTCTCTCACCTCTCATTTCCTGTCAGTCCCTTTTTTCACTACATTCCACTGTGAGTCTGTACTGCTCTAACTCAACTTACCTCCCTCTGGCTCGTGATCTCACTATCTCCTTGTTCTCTTCCCCTTCATCTACAACTACTGTATGCCTGGCAAAGTCTTTCCGCAGGTACACCTCTCTTCTCATTAACTAGCCACAGGGCACAGATGGAATCTCTATTAGCCATGCGCTTTGCGTGCCTTGGAACGCAGGCACACCCAAGAAGTCTTTCTTCTCACTACTATTATCAAACTGCTACCATTTTTTAATGCACACCGACAGGGTGTATCTAGGGATCCAAGCGCCCCTGGCAATGTAATGGACTGGTGCCCCCCCCCCCCATGTAGTGCCCCTAGTAGTAATCCCACCTATACTGCATTGCCCCCAGTAGTAGCCCCCCCTTTACAATGCCCCCCGTAGTAGTCCTCCTCTGCAGCATTACCCCCAGTAGTAGTCCCCCCTATACAATGCCCCCCCGTAGTAGTCCCCACTATGCAGCATTGCCCCCAGTAGTAGTCCCCCCTATACAATGCCCCCAGTAGTGGCCACCCCCCTAAATTTCCCCCAGTAGTGGCCACCCCTATGCAGTGCCCCCAGTAGCAGGCACTCCCCCATAAAGTGCCCCCCAGTAGCGGCTATTTCAGTGCCCCCCCCCTGCTGTGCCAGGCTTACACAAACACACAAAGAAAAAAATAAAACTTACCTGATCCACGCTCCTGACTCGACCGCCGCTGTCCAATCCCGGCCCACTCTTCTCCTGCATGGAAGAGACGTCATGACGTCTTTCCCATCATATGCTGTGGGGGGAGCCGGAGGACGGAGCTCATTAGTGAACCCCAGCCGGCTCCCTCCGCGGACGATGCAGCAGCAAATGAGAGTCTGTCTGACTCTCATTGGCTGGCTGCTATTACAAACACACAGCCGCCGCTGGCGGCTGTGTGTTTGTAAACTGTGTAGGGCAGACCGCTCTCACTGTGGTCTGCCTTACACTTGTGGGGCCGGGGGACTAGTCCACCCCTTGGCTACTGGTGGCACTGCCGGGCGGCGCCCCCTTTTGGTCGGCACCCCTGGCGAGTGCCATCCTGGCCAATGGGTAGATACGCCCCTGCACACCGACCATCTTTTTCTTACTATTAACCTTCAATACAACTACACAGCTCCACTGAACACGACTGTGCCTTAACCTTGGCACTTCAGGTGACTGAAGACTGGGACAGATGCACTTGACAAATACAGGTGACTGTATACTGAGCCAGATGTTGAATGTACTTGGTAATGCAATTAGCTGGAGACTGAGGGCCATATTCAATATGGGGCAAAAAGTCTGAGGACTTTTGGTCATCATTGCCGTTTTAGGTGGGGATAAAGTATCGGGCGCGTGCCCGATTATCCCTGTATTCAATTAGGATCCGGTGAAAACGGGACCCGGCAGAAAGGCAAGTAAAGAAAAGTCCTGTCAGTTTTTGGGGAAATCATGCTGTCACCCTCCAAAAGATGTCCTGTTACCGCTATGGGTAACCCCGATTTGGCCTGCTGAAGGTAGTCTGGGTTTTTAAAATAGCCACGGCAGGTGCATAAATGCGGCTTTAGAAGAAGTGGTGAAGAATAGCACTTAGTTTTTTTGGGGGAGTGGCGAAAAATAACTAAGTCTATCAAATTTGGGGTACATAAAAATGGTTCCCTAAAGTGACTTTTAAAAATTCTTTAAAAATCCACCTGCCGAAATCACCTGCATTCTAGAAAACACCTGCCACATACTTGGGAACCCCATAGGAATCAATTTTGCTAGTTTAGAAGTTTGTCCCCCATTTTTTTTGTTCACTCCCAAAATAAAAGTACCTTTTTTGGGGTGTCCACAGGACATTTTTTTTAAAAAATTGACACAGAAAACCTTTGGAAGACATTCCAAGGAGTGCAGGCTAATTTTTTTTTTTTTTTTTTAAGTCTGCACCCCAAAACCCCAGTTCTGAACTTTTTTTTCGCCACCTAAACAGTGGTGAAAACTTATCCCTGTTTTTTTACAAAGACTTTTCACACCTGCGAAAAGTCTTTGTAATTGAATATGGGGATAAGTAAAACAGGCTAAAATGACGTCATCGGCATTTGACGGACTATGATTGGAACCTTGGAAAGATATCCTTGTTTCTGAAAATCGGTTTGAAGATAGAAGCGTTTATATACCCTGTCGGGTGAACCTTGTTTTGTTGCATTCTTGAGTATTGGTTTATGTGATACCTATCTAATATTTTGTTTCTCTTACTTATGTGGTAGCGCTTAGTGATATACCCTTGTTGTTATATCTATGTAGGGGTTCTCTAGGGACTCCATTCTATCACTACATAGCAGCAACTGAGTGAAGCGCAGGTCCCTAATAAATTTCTGTATAGCCTGGTATTGCAATGTCACAATCTTCTACTATAACTTGCGGCAGTATCACAGCGCTCCAGGTGTATGACAATATAATAATTGCTAGCATAATACAGAACACTGATTTTACAATACAAAGTGTTTTTTTTCTGCAGGCTGTAACATGACCACTGTCAATATCCCAATGTCTCTCTAATTACTGTATGAGAGTTTGTACAACCACTTTAAAGCTGCCTCCGATTACTCTCCTAGAGGTCATAAAGTTACACTTTACTCAAACTGCGCCTCTTGATGTGAGTTGATTAAGTTACGTCTGGGGAAGTGACATGTCAACAAGAGAAACGTTTGCACCTTCCAGTACCGTCACCGTATTAGAATGCTTTTCATGTAATTATAAACTGTAACATTATCACATAGTGATTAGCCAGAATAGCCCTGTAAGTAAAAGCAGTTATTGCAGTGATATTCTTTTCCAAATCTCTAGTGTAAAACTTCCCTTCTGAAAAAGTACCACAATAAATGACCAAATCACTGTGGAATTTATAGTCTGAATAAATGTCTACAGGTAATTAATGACCTACACAGCAGAAGGACAAACCCTGCATGAGCTGGGAGAAGCACTGGCTGGGAAAAAATACTCTTATACAAAAGAATGGAGTCCAATGGAAAAAGTGTTCCAGGTGCACATGGCACGGTAATAACATTTGTACAAATAAATGGAAATTGTGGTGGTTAAGTAGGAAAACAGTGAAGGTGATGAGGGAACACGAGACCTTTGCAATGTTAAAACTAGAAGAAACTGAAAATGAATAACAGAAATGTAAGTGACATCAGAAGCTGACACACGGGTAGCTGATGATAGCGGTAGCCATCCATAAATGTTTCTCTAAGTACATAAATAACAAGACTAATAAAGCTGATTTTGGGCCACCAAATGATAAACTATGAAATTAATAGTATGAGATAATGAGAATGCTGATTTAAATATAATAATATTAGCATGAATTCATTAAGGACCTCTCATGCTTAAGACTGCATTACACCTAGGGAGGAGCATAGCTTTATAGCTCCGCCCCCTACCCCCAGCCTGTGTCTAAAGGCCCCCATACATCATTAATTGATTGCAGCAATCGTGCAATTTGCAATCGATTGTGTATAAAAAGCTTTCCCTTTTTCAATCGATTTTGGCAATTCTGAAATTGCAATCGATTGAAAAAGGGAAAGATTTTTATACACAATCGATTGCAAATTGCACGATTGCTGCAATCAATCTCTGATGTATGGGGGCCTTTAGTTGCAATACGATGTGACTAGGACGCACCATCAGATTGTGCTGATTAATTTGATATGCAACACTATATATGTGTATATATTTTTATATTGTCCTCGCCTATAACCTGGATCAGTATGCAAATTAGGAGTAAATGACTGTGCAGGCAGCGTATTCTCATACTACAGGTTGAGTATCCCATATCCAAATATTAAAAAATACACAATATTCCGAAATACAGAATATTTTTAGCATGACTGAGATAATGACACCTTTGATTTTTGATGGTTCAATGTACACAAACTTTGTCTAAGGCACAGATTACAAATAATATTGTATAGAATTACCTTCAGGGTGTGTGTATAAGGTGTATATTAAACATAAATGAATTTCATTTCTGTACACAAACTTTGAGCCACAAAATTACTGAAAATATTGTATAAAATTACCTGCATTCAGTGTGTATAAGGTGTATATAACTCATAAATGCATTCTGTGTGTATATTTGGGTCCTATTCCCAAGAAATTTCATTATGGTATGCAATTATTCCAAAATACGGAATATTGGATTATCCAAAATACCCCTGGTCCCAAGCATTTTGGATATGGGAGACTCAACCTGTATTTGGAATGGGGTATATCAGGAGCAAACTGACTTACAGAACAGAGGGCCTGATTCAGACCCGGTCGCAAGCGCTGAGTGCTCGCAACCGGGTTGATGGTGGCCCAGAGCGCATGCGCACGACAGAGCAGGCTCCGTCGTGCGCATGCGCGAGACCCGAATAGCGACGGGCAATCTGTCGCTCCGGGTCTCGCAGCAAAGGGGGCGTGCTGTCGAATGGTCGAATGTTGAGTGACAGCACGCCCCCTGTGGTGGACGGGCCAGGGTTGGCTGCCCAGACGGAGGCGTTTCCATGAGAATGCCTACCGTTTGGGGGCGGCCCCACTGACATCTCAAGTGATGTCAGTGGGAGAGCTTTCGGCTCTGTTTGAGCCAAAAGCTCTCTGGGGCTTGCGGCTACGAGACCCTACCACAAGGGTCTCGTCGCAAGCCCGATGGAAGACCATCGCGACCATCATCCTAGCCGCTCGCATTAGCTGTGGGTGTCAACCTACAGCAATGCGAGCGGCCAGGAGGCCGCTCCATAATAAAAAATAAAAAAAAAGACGCCCTGATTCAGAGCGAGCGCTCTGTCAGAGCGTCCGGCTCTGAATCAGGGCCAGAAATCATTATAGCTTCCAAACTCACTTGCATTTCAGAAATGCATGCAGCTGCAGGCAGATATGATATCGCAGCTGCTAACATGTTAGCAGCTGCGATAGCTGTAATATGCTAATGCAGCAGAAGGCGTCACGACTCCTGCATGCATTACTGATCCGAGCTGCGTCCAAGGAAGCACCATCAGATCATCTGCAATCCCTACGGCCGGCTGAGTAACCATGGAGTCACGCAAGCCGGCCACCACAGATGAGTAAAAGAGGCCAGGAAATCTCCTTCAGCCGACGTAGATCCAGGCCTCTCCATTCCCCCCCAACTGCAGAGACATGCCTCCGATTTGGGAAACGGAGGCCACTGCTGCCCCCTCCCTGCCCAGAAATGGCAGCAGACTGTTAATCACTAAAAGTCTGTCGCCAGATTGCATGTGGGATCGCAGGCCCGTACTGCAAATGCATAGTACTGGTCAGGCGCATGCGCAGATTCCCGATAATCAGGAATCTGCATCATCCCTGTGACTGCATCCACAGCTGAATCAGCCCCCGAAATCACTCTGCAGAACAACATTTAAGACTATGTCTGGCAGGGCTGCCATCAGGGGTTAAATGCAGGGAACAGAGAGTCCCATTCCCGGGGAGAAGTGGGCTCGTCCGCAGTGGCAATGCGTGGCTGCCATCAAAATCCCCTGCTGTTTGTAATCTCAGTATGCTAAGCTTTGCCAGGATCAAAGATTGTGGATTGCTTATGCTCTCTGCCAGACTCTGAATGTATCGAGTGCTGAGCTGCTCATGAGCCTGCCAGGCACTCTGCTAAGACCCTCGGGGACGGTACTGTAAGATGAGACAGTGAGTGAAATGCTAATAATGCACACTGACTCTGTATTTCATGTATGCAGCTGTTGGAAAAGTGATATAATAGTACTTTGGAAGAGATGAGAGTGTGACAGTATGTGTATGAAGCCAGCCCCTCAGCCCCAGAACCCGTGTAATTTAACAGTGTCCCAGATTTATGGGATTGTGTGACAGAGTGTGGCCCTGACAAGGTTCAAACCTAGGCTAAAACCTAATCCTGGTCAAACTGCACCACCATGCCAAATTTGGAGGAGCTAGGTACAAAACTGTGACCGTGCATAAAAGACAAATAGACAGACACACACAGACTTTCTCACTTATTATATAGATGTAGTCGTGGCTACTTATTTGCATTACTTTACTGATATTTGCATTCAGCCGCCAGCAGTTTTAAATATTTCCAGCTGATTTTTAAAGTGGGAGACAAAAGATGGCCAGGGGGTGTGTATTAAGTTGAATTTAGTTTGTACCTTTTATTCATATGTCTATTTAGAATTGTATTTTTCATGGTAAATGTGACTTTAATAACACATTTCAAATTGGGAAATGTAACTTTAGCATTTATTACTGACGTTGTCACCGACATCTCCTGGCATCACCCTGGCCCATATGCTACTGTTTTCTTCTGGCGTAAACCTGGCGCATATGCAACTATTTCCATCTAGTGTGAACCTGGTACAAATTCTGGTGTAATATACCTGTACACATCTTGATATGCATCCAGTTCTGCATACACATGTATGACTATGTCTCTATTTCGACCGCATGTTACGTCTGTATGCCTCCAACACTACAGGGGCCCTGATAGGTCTCAAAAACAATCAATGTTTTACTAATATCGGTGCTTTCTTACCCTCCCATATCTATCAAACGAAAGCTCACAAGTAATGCAGGATGTAATTTCCCTCTCCGGACTAGAGATGCACAATATGTTGTTATTTGTCATTTAAGAGAGTGGTGAAGTCAATAACATGAGGAAGGAAATGAGAAATACATTATCCTACAGCTGGGCTCAAACCAGGAAAACCAGCAAAGTAACACTTTAAAGCTACAACCGTGTAGTAAAGGCAGTAGTGTGGCTGATGTCCTATGGGGCTGATTTGACCCCCATTACCGCCTGGTAGAAATCCAGGGGGGGGGGGGCTGCAGGGTGGTGTGTGGAGCGTTGGACCAATCATATGACATGGCTAATTGCAGCTTGAGATTGTTTCTTCTGATCACCCTTCTGTACGCTGGTTAGGTTGGTGAGCTTCTGCGATTTGCCAGTTCTGTGATATAGGGATCTGGTCATCATCAGTTAATTTCTACAAAAGCAGAGGTGAAGATTAACATTTTCACCTATTTTTGTATAAAACAAGTATCAGATCCATTTTGATGGTAACGCAGACGATATCACGGATAGGTCTCTTGCTTTCAGTCCCGATCAGGCCCGCTGTCCCCATACATTAGTATACAGTAGGGACCTAAATTCATCCAGCGCAAAAAAAAATTCAAAATTTTTGGGGTTTGACTGCGAGAGCCTTCACCATCTTCAGATGGGATCGGTATGAAATACCGCCGGACGCATGTTAAATCCAGTCGCCGGAAGACCGGCAACAGAAGATCCTGACGAGTATTACTAACCCTATCCCCCCCCCTAACCCTCCCTTAGGGGTGCCTAACCCTAACCTCCCCCTCAAGTGCCTAACACCCTCCCCTGTAAGTGCCACACCCCCCCCCTGTAAGTGCCTAACCCCCCCCCCTGTAAGTGCCTAACCCCCCCCCCTGTAAGTGCCTAACCCCCCCCCCTGTAAGTGCCTAAACCTAGCCCTCCCTTCTCCACAGCCTAAACCTCCCGTGGGGGGGGGTGCCTAACCCCCCGATCCTAGCCTAACCCTCCCGGGGGAGGTGCCTAAGCCTAAGTTCCCCCCGGGAGCCCCTAACCTAACCCTCCCCCCCCGCAGCTGTCCGCACCCGCCGCCTAGCTTACCTTCGTTCGGTATGCCGGGTGTCAGGCTCCCGGCATAGGGATAATGATAGGTGTCGGGATTTCGACGCCTATCACTAGACCACTGCCAGGATTAGGCAGTCAGGAAGCCAGCGGTCGGCATTTCGACTGCTTCCCCTACAGATGCCATTTGTTCCCACACCCCCGCTCTTCCACAAACAGAAGGAGTCCCCGGTTGCACAGAGGGATCCCTCCGCCACTGCTCGGAAGTTGCACATGTGTGCACATAAAGTCCACACGAACGCATTAGCACTGCCGAGTCAGTGAAAGGATTTGCGGTGACAGCTGAACTTTGGATCAGCTGTCTCCTCACCAGGGTAATGCCGAATTGATCCGGTGCTCGCAGCGATTCAGCGTCTTAATTATCCGGGACCATCCAGCCCCAGATCATGAAAAAATTTATATTACTCCTAATACATTCCACTCTTCCCGTTTCAGTTTGTGGGCTCCACGCTCAGTCATTGGTCTTCCATAATGTCCAGCATGTCCTGAAGTCTCTTTCCTGCCAGCCTGACTGACTGAGTACTACTGACAACTGCATAGATGACAGGAAACAATGACAGCGAGTGACAGCTAGGAGGTGGTAAAAAATGGATACAGTACACACAATCAGCAGGCGCTCATCTCCCACCACCTGCAACAGTGGTAGCTCCACAGCCGGCAGTAACTCTCAGCAACACATTCATGCTTACTTAGATTTTGCTGTTGTACCTATAACCACTTCAGGAAAAGAGAGTTTTCAGCCCCTTCATTACTGTGGGCCCGTTTAAACTTTAAATAGAAAAAAAAAAAACTTTTTTTCTTTGTTTAATAAACACAAACATTATGTTACTACGACATATAACTACTTTATCGTATAGCTGAGTACACAGTATTACTCTAGGTTATCAATCATTTCAGAGTCCACCCTGACAGAAAATTGTATGTGCAAAGTAATACATACCTTACAATATAGCCACAAGCTTGTGACCTCAAACTGTCAAATTCTTGAAACTTTTACAAGTAAATTCATGAATATTTTTATATATATATATATATATATATATATATATATATATATATACATACACACACACACTGTATTATATATATATATATATATATATATATATATATATATATACAAACACACGTATATATACACGCAAACATACTGTGTATATATATATATATATATATATATATATATACACATATACACACACACACACACACACACACATATATATACATATACACACACATACATACATACATACATACACACACACATGAGTGCATGTGCTGTTCCTTAGGGAACATTGTGGAAGACACCAGGGCCATTCCTTTATGCTATATATTTGTGGAGTGCCTGCCAATATATTTGCTATATATAATATATATATATATATATATATATATATATATATATTTATTTATTTTTTTATTGGGGACTGGTGTTCAAGATTTCTACTGGTTATAACAAAAAAACCAATACACATGTCCAATGGTCCAGGTCTCTCTTTGATAGCGACCATTCAAGTAGAGAGACGTCATCTATGGCCAAATAAAAGTTAAAATATGACCATTAAAAAGGTCACAGGTCAAACAGTCAGATTCAACAATATGTTTAACAACTGAGGGGCATTATAGTTATTGAGTAATTTCATATTTAACCCTAAATACACCTCTCTCCCCCCACCTGTGTGCCTTAATTTTTTGGATAAACCAAATAAGCATTCCAAAAATGTTCCTGATTGGTGAGCCACTAGGTGGCAGTGTCCCATTTCTGTTAATCAAATTGAAATGGAGCAGAGCTTATTGGCAGGCCTGCTGTGTGATTTACCAATGGCAAGTAGTGCTGCTGCTACTAAAAAAAAAAAAAAAAAAAAAAAAAAAATGTTCAGCTTATCAAACGTAGCAATGTTTTGCACAGCGTTTCGGTGCAACAATTTTTTTTAATGCCCCTGTATGTGCTATGTTTATGTTAATAAATGTAGCAAAAGGAAATCTCAAATCTCCTATTTAAAGCCTACCCATAAAATACACATTCATGCTGAACATAACAAACAATAAGCGACATAACAACAATTATCTGATGCCTGACTGACTACACACAGCATGGTTACCCTGATAATCTCATGGCTTTGACTACACGGCTGAGCCAATGCCACACATCTACAGGGTATGAAGTATTCCTGGAATGTAGAGGGGGAAAAAGGCACCAAGCACAAAAAATAGTAAACGCTCTATTCATGGGCATTTACAAGCCGGAGACAAAATGTGTGGTCCTAATTATGACTCTCATCCCGGGGCGTTTTAGATGGGCACTGAGGAACTGCTGCTTGAGCACCCCACACGGTCATTCATGGCTTTGCTACCAAATCCCCCTGATCACCATTATTTCCGAGGGGGAAAATATGCGACTAGTTCAAAGAAGAATCAAAAAAATAAACTCAACATTTATGGATTTCCCTGCAGACCCTTGGACAGAGCGATTAGGGTACAGGAACAGTTTGCCTATATCGTTCAAGGGCTCACAAATACTACAAAGAGTCATCTCCATAATCCATACAGTATCATACGATTGCAGATTCCATAAGAGATGGCATAACAACTCTCATACTTAAAGGAATACTATATAGTCAGTCAATTTAAAAGCTGCTAATTATTTACCTAGATATGTAAATTACTATACTACAGTTTATATTACTATAGTTGTCATTCTGTTATGATCTACCAGATTTATATTATTTTTGTAGGTGCAGGTGCTGCTACTCCAGACTTGTCTGGCATTTGGGATGCTGCCGCCTCTGTTATCACTATGTGGCAAAGGACAGTAAACAGTAAACGTATTTACTTCCCAGAACCCAGTATGGTGCAGATAAGCTCTTTATTTAATATTTTCTTGTACGTACATTGTATATTGTTATTATACAAGTTATTGTAATGGTAGGTGTATACCTTTACTAAAGTTCAAGGCAACTACGCATTACTAATAGGTATGATGCAGAAACCCCAATCTACTGTAATCCCACACGGAGGTTTTACAATTGGATTGAAATAAGATCCTAATTTATTAATGTCTGGAACGAGGATACTCGCCCAAACCTTTGTGCTATTGCGATCCCAGCTGCGATTACACACGCAGTTCTGCTGCGATAATATGCTAATGTCTGCAACTGCTCTCCTGGCATACAGACGTCCACTACCGCTTTCGCACATCCGTAAGATCTCGAAATCCTGTGACATCGAGGAACATCGGACCCTCAGGCAGAATTACAGCAGGTCTGACCTGTCTCAGAAATTGCAACTCTCGTCGCACGCAGTGAGTACTCAAGCTGCGTATGCCCTCGCAGTGGCTAATTTATGCACGCCCAGGACGGCGTTCAAATGGACAGCGACGCCTGCATTTCTCCAACCACTCCCCCGTCACCACCTCCAAACGCTGACGTCCTGTCACTCACTCTACAATGGTTTTGTATCGGTGTGTGATTACAATGCGATCGCAATAATGCCCGGCACATGCGCTGTACTCACCATCGGCCGATCTGCATGCGCTGTTGCAGTTGCGATCCGTGATGAATCAGAAGTAGCAAAAGAACAAAAAACTCTCAGTGTGGCACTCTTAAATCAATAGAAATGTATGGACGACGATATAAATGTTAAAACTTAACTTTTAATTGAAAACCTTATACTAGCAGCATCTAATCCATGTGTATTACACAATTTCTCTGGGAGCACCACCAACATAAGGTCGTGTAGGATTTACTTGCAGCATTTTAGTTCTTCTCCTATTTTATTTCCTAATATTGCACTAATTATTTATACTGGTGCGGACTTCATATATATGTTTATAATTAGCACGTAACCAACTTTAATATGCGCATACAAAGTGTAAATCATATTCCAGCATATACAGGACCAGCGATCGCAGTAAGCCATTATATGCGGCAGTAGGACCATCCTGTCTGAGCTGAATGTTTTTATTTCAGATGCAGGTACCATTCCAGATCATGGGAGCAAGTGCGAGAGTCTGGGGCAGAAGAACCTAGATGTACATAGTGGTCTCCTCATTCATTGGATAGTGTATTATTATATGTTATTAATAATTAACCCTATTTATGGTCTATAGCAGTGCACACTTAACAGTGCATGTTTTCCAGATCTCCTAGTTGGTGCACAGGTGTATTTTTTTCTGGCTGACACATGTTAAAGTCACTTAAAATATGCACAGGTGGTGCTGAATATTTAATTTGTGATACTGAGAAGAACATGCAGCACTAGTAAAATTCTATATTACTATTTCTATTGTGATCATGGTGTGGGCTAGGGAAGGGGGTTCCAGGCAGCCAGGAACCCCCCCTGCGTTTGCCTATGAGTCACTGGTATAAGTTGTGCCTGAAACCATTGAAACTGGGCACATACAGGGCAGTCCTGCTGCCTGGCCAACCACTCAGCTTTCTCAACCAAGAAATTGAAACTTCTTTTGCATCCTGTAGCAGGAAAAGTAATAGCTGGGGAGATGCTGTGGTCCCAGACGTAGGACCACAGTGATTCTGCTGCTTGGGGGAGGCGAGTTTCACAATGACAATGGACGGGATGCAGTAAAGTGAGAAATGCGGTCACTCCGGTGCTAGGTTGAGGTGGGTAATGCAATCTCCTGATGGCGTTACCATATAGAAGGGCTTCTATCGGATCCCTCCCAGCACCTCCTGCAGCGTGTGTGTTTCTGCGCATGCGCAGAAGGAAGCCAGAGGGGCTTCTGGGTCATAGACCTGGAAGTCCCTCATTTGCAAAGGACCGTTCTTACAGAGAGAGCTGTCCTTTGCGGTGTTCTTCATGTATACCGGCGTTGCTAACACAAGCATGCATGCGAAGCGTGGCGGGACGCATCGCATCCCGAATGCGACACATCATGCATCCCACCCATTGTGTGGCCAATGCAGAGCTGAATGCAGGTCCGTCTGCAGAGTGTATCTGGCATGTTTTCCCGTCATGCACGGAACCGCATAGGACTCTGCGCTGCAGTTCAGTCACATCATCACTTGCAGATATATAAAAGGGTGTAGCTGGGCGGTCTCACATAGACAAAGTGTTCAGGAGGCATGTCGACGCAATGTCAAAATTACAGACGGTCGTGGATATGTGTGTCTCGGGAAGCGGCAATATATATGGTACGTGTTCCAGTAAGCGACAATACATACAGTACGTGTTCCAGTAAGCGGTAATATATACAGTACGTGTCCCAATAAGCGCAATATATACAGTACGTGTCCCAGCAAGCTGCAATATATACAGTACGTGTCCCAATAAGCGCAATATATACAGTACATGTCCCAATAAGCGCAATATATACAGTACGTGTCCCAGCAAGCTGCAATATATACAGTACATGTCCCAATAAGCGCAATATATACAGTACGTGTTCCAGTAAGCGGCAATATATACAGTACGTGTCCCAATAAGCGCAATATATACAGTACGTGTCCCAATAAGCACAATATATACAGTACGTGTCCCAGTAAGCTGCAATATATACAGTACGTGTCCCAATAAGCGCAATATATACAGTACATGTCCCAATAAGCGCAATATATACAGTACGTGTCCCAGCAAGCTGCAATATATACAGTACATGTCCCAATAAGCGCAATATATACAGTACGTGTCCCAGCAAGCTGCAATATATACAGTACATGTCCCAGTAAGCTGCAATATATACAGTACATGTCCGAGTAAGCTGCAATATATACAGTACATGTCCGAGTAAACAGCAATATATACAGTATGTGTCCCAGTAAGCTGCAATATATACAGTACATGTCCGAGTAAACAGCAATATATACAGTATGTGTCCCAGTAAGCTGCAATATATACAGTACATGTCCGAGTAAGCTGCAATATATACAGTACATGTCCGAGTAAACAGAAATATATACAGTATGTGTCCCAGTAAGCTGCAATATATACAGTACATGTCCCAATAAGCTGCATTATATACAGTGCATGTTCCAGTAAGCGGCAATACAGAACATGCCTCAGTAATCAATATATACAGTACGTGTCCCAGTAAGCTGCAATATATACAGTACGTGTCCCAATAAGCGCAATATATACAGTACGTGTCCCAATAATCAGCAATATATACAGTACATGTCCCAATAAGCGCAATATACACAGTATGTGTCCCAATAAGCGCAATATATACAGTACGTGTCCCAATAAGCGCAATATATACAGTACGTGTCCCAATAAGCGCAATATATACAGTACGTGTCTCAATAATCAGCAATATAATATGAGATATGGTAAGAACTTACCCTTGTTATCTCTATTTCTACGAAGTCCATAGGGTTCCACAGGATACCTTGGGGTATAGGTGTGACGTCAGTCGCAGGGCACCAAAGAGTTAAGCTTTCAGCCTCCCAGGATGCACTAGGTCCCCCTCCTATACCCCGCCCCCAGGCCAAGGCACCTCAGTTAGTTACCAAGCCATAGGCCGGAGGAGGAGAAGGAAGAGAGAGAACAAAGATCTGGACACATACAAGAATCACATTCTCACCAGAGGGAGACGGAAAACCGGTGACCAGAGCAAAGCCCATCTGCAGCACAGGTGCGACAGGGCGGGAGTCCTGTGGAACCCTATGGACTTCGTAGAAATAGAGATAACAAGGGTAAGTTCTTACCATATCTCATATTTTCTACTTCAGGGTCCATAGGGTATCCACAGGATACCTTGGGGATGTCCCAAAGCAGTATCCTTTAAGGGTGGGGACGCTCCTGTGCAGAAAGGAGAATCCGCCGCCCGAAGGAAGCATCCTGAGAGGCGAAGGTGTCAAACCTGTAATACCTCACGAAGGTATGGACAGAAGACCACGTAGCAGCCTTGCAGATCTGAACTGCCGAGGCACCACGTCAAGCTGCCCACGAAGGACCCACAGACCTAGTGGAATGAGCCTTCAGAGAAGGAGGGACCGGTAGGCCTTCATGAAGATAAGCTTCAGAAATAGCCATACGGATCCAGGCTGCCAAAGTTTGCTTTGAAGCAGGCCAACCCTTTTTACAGAAGCCATAGAGGACAACAAAGCGTCCGACTTCCTAAACAAAGAAGTGCGGTCAACATAAGTCCTTAAGGCCCGCACAACATCCAAAGAGGCCTCACCCACGGAAAGACCCGGTGAGTTAAAGGCCGGAACAACTATTTCCTCGTTAACCTGAAACTGGGAAACAACTTTGGGGAGAAACTCGGGCCGAGTGCGGAGCACTGCCCTGTTCCCATGAAAAAAACCAAGAAAGGGGGTCTACAAGAAAGAGCCCCTAACTCAGAAACACGTCTGGCTGAAGCAACGGCCAGAAGGAAAACAGTCTTAGCTGTTAGCCATTTAATATCCACTGAGCCCAGTGGTTCAAACGGCGGTCCTTGGAGAGTCCTCAGGACCACAGCCAAATCCCAAGGCGCCACAGGTGGAACAAAGGGCGGCTGAATACGGAGAACACCTTGCATAAAGGTGCGCACATCCGGGATTGTAGCAATCCTACGGTGAAACCAGACAGATAGGGCCGAAACCTGTACCTTCAAAGAAGCAAGGCGAAGCCCATGATCTAGTCCCGCTTGCAGGAAGGCGAGAATCCGAGACAGACGAAACTCCCGCGGTGCATAACCTCTCGGTCGACACCACTGGAAGAACGTATGCCACACGCGATGGTATATCCTCGCGGAAGACGGTTTCCGAGCTCGTAACATGGTACACAGCATAGAGCTGGCAAACCCCCAGGACCTCAGCATGGCCGTCTCAACAGCCACGCCGCCAAAGACAGCCGAGTCAGGTCCGGGTGAAGACAAGGACCCTGAGACAGAAGGTCCGGTCGTAGCGGCAACCGCAGAGGACTGTCCACGGACAGACCCTGAAGGTCTGAGAACCAGTGCCGTCTGGGCCACGCGGGAGCTATCAACAGGAGCGTCCCTCCTTCCTGTTTGAATTTCCGGATTACCCGTGGAAGAAGGGAGACCGGAGGGAACAGGTATGCGAACCTGAACGTCCACCGGACGGACAGAGCATCCACCAGAGACGCCCCTTCGTCTCTTGTGCGAGACCCGTACACCGGCAACTTGTTGTTGTGCCGGGACGCCATGAGGTCGATTTCTGGAAGACCCCACCTGTCCACCAGTAGTTGAAAAACGTCCGGGTGCAGGGACCATTCCCCTGGATGAACGTCCTGGCGACTTAGAAAGTCCGCCTCCCAATTTAGCACTCCCGGGATGAAGACCGCTGATATGGCCGGAAGATTGCGCTCCGCCCAAACCAGGATCCGAGAGACCTCTACGAGAGCCGCCCGACTGCGAGTTCCTCCTTGCCTGTTTATGTAGGCCACGGTGGTAGCATTGTCCGACTGGACCTGCACCGGGTGACCCTGGAGAAACCGCTGTGCCTGCAGGAGAGCATTGAAGACCGCACGGAGTTCCAAGATATTTATTGGAAGCTCCGCTTCTGTCGGTGTCCACCTGCCCTGGAACAAGTGTGGACCCGAAACTGCTCCCCAGCCTCGAAGACTGGCGTCCGTTGTCAACAGGACCCAATTTGGAACCCAGAACGGACGTCCCTTGTTGAGGTGGGTCATCTTTAACCACCACGCAAGGGACAGGCGAACCTCCGGGGTGAGCACAATCGTCTGGAACTTCAGAGACTGAGGCAGCCCGTTCCACTTGGACAGGATCAGGTGCTGCAGAGGTCTAGAGTGAAACTGGGCGTATTCCACCATGTCGAACACCGACACCATGGAGCCCAGTAACCTCATCGCCGAGTGTAAGGACACCCGGCGGCTGTGCAGACAACTGCGCACCCTTGACTGTAAAGCAGAGATCTTGTCCTCCGTCACGAAGATCCTTTGCTGTCCCGAGTCCAATAAGGCTCCAAGATGCATAATCCTCCGAGACGGGATTAGAGTGGACTTCTGCCAGTTAATTAGCCAGCCGTGCCGTTGCAGCAGTGCAATGGTCAGGTCCAAGTGGTGTAACAGGAGCTCTGGAGATCCTGCCACCAATAACAGGTCGTCCAAGTACGGCAACATGCGGACTCCTTGCAGCCGCAGAGAAGCCGCCATGACCGCCATAGCGTCCTGTATGTCCAATGACACCATGTAGTCCCCAGGTTCCAGCGCCAGAATGATGGACCGTAGGGTCTCCATCCGAAACTTCGGGACCCGCAAAGACTTGTTGAGTGCTTTGAGGTTGAGAATCGGACGATATGACCCATTGGGTTTCTGTACCAAAAATAGATTTGAATAGAAACCCTGGCCCCTCTGGGAGAATGGAACAGGCACTATAACTCCAGCCTGGAGCATAGTGTGCAATACCTTCCGCAGCTCCGTAGCCTTGTTCCGGTCTGATGGTAGACCCGTGGTGAAGAATCGAGCCGGGGGTCTGTGCCGGAAGGAGAGGGCGTACCCGTGAGAGACCACCTCCAGAACCCAAGTGTCTGTCGTAGTGAACGACCAACACCGGGAGAACTGCAGCAGGCGGCCTCCCACCCTGGGATCCCCCAAGGGGAGACCCGGACCATCAGGCCGCAGGCTTGTCATCTGGCTTGGGGGCCGGACGTCTGGTACTCCATGCCTGTTTCCGGGGCTTGACCGATTTCTTAGGGCCAGCCTGTCGAGGAAACGACTGTGGTTTGGGCCTGCCCTGGGCCCTAGATGACCGAAAGGACGATGGTCCAGAACCAGAAGGAGCAGCGGCCGACGGGAGACAAGCAGATTTGGCTGCCGCCAGCGTGGCCACAATCTTATCCAGATCCGGACCGAAGAGAACTTCTCCGGTAAACGGCAACGCTTCCAGACCTTTCTTGGATCTGCGTCCGCCTTCCAGGATCGCAGCCACAAGGTGCGACGAGCAGCTACCGCTGCTGAAGAAATTCTAGACACCAGAGTACTAATGTCTAGAGCCGCCTCGTTGATGTAGGTGGCCGAATCACGGAGATTGCCAATCAACTCCGCTTGTTCGGCCGGACAGTCGGATTCAAAAGAAGCCTCTAATGAATCCGCCCAGCGCTCCATTGCTCTGGCAACCCAGCAAATGGCCATAGCCGGCCGTGCTGCCCCCCCTGCAAGGGAATAAGCGGACTTCAGGCAGATTTCTACCTTGCGGTCCGTAGCATCCTTAAGGGAGGACATGGATGGCATCGGCAATGTGGCACTACGGACAAGACGGGTCACGTGAGAATCCACCTGTGGAGGGGATTCACACTTAGCAAAATAATTATCCGCGAACGGATAAGCCACCGCCAGGCGTCTCTGCGGCTGGTATCTTTTGCCAGGTTGTTTCCACGCCTCCTCTAAATGGTCCACCAACTGACCCGAAAGAGGAAAGACTGTGGCATCGCCCTTCACATCTTTGAAAAAGGCATACTTAGATTTAGCCGCTGGGGGAACTTCGTCCTCAATCACCAAGGCTGTGCGGACCGCCCGAATAAGTCCAGGAATATATACTTTGGACTTAGCATCAGCGTCCTTAGTATGGAAAGGTTCCTGATCGTAAGGATCCAGAATCTCCCCATCATCAGACGTCCCTTCGTCATCCTCATAAGGAGCGGACAGAGACGCCACCGGCCTTTTATGAGGCCGCATCACAGACTCCCCTTGCAATACATCCGACAAGTGCTGTAAAGAACTCGTCAGGGAGTTAACCCACGCTGGCTCCTGAGAACCCGGGAGCGGGGAAATAGGGAGACTGTGGGGTACCACCAATTGTCGAGGGAACCCCTGCATGGGTGACGACACCACAGACTGCTGGGACAAACCCATCGGAGTAAACGCGGGCTGCGGAGCTAACTGGCCCACTAAAGCTGTTAACGCCTGAGCGAAACAAGCCCAGGGCGGCTCCTGTACCGGTGCTGTAACCGTAATAGGCCGCGCCATGGACAACACTGCCGGCAAAGGCCCTCCGCGCTACCCTCCCCCTCCGCTAACGGTACTTTGCACGTGGTACACTGTAGCCGGAGGGGAAAATCACTTTCAGACATGATGGCACCACGTATGTGACCTCTCTCACCAATTAAGTATTAAATAGGCGAGAGACCACCCTGCAGCACCGCACCGCAAGGGCTTTAGCAGAAAGAACAGGGACAGTAATAAAGCTGACAGTTTAGTGAAGAATAGTTACAGGCAGCGCTAGCACAGTCACATACAATGCAGAGAAATAACAATTCCTGCACTAACAGCGCTGATCACTCAACTACACAGACACAGGGCCTGGTAGGACACAGCGCTGCATACACAGACCTGAGCCACAGCGGAGGAGAGGTATGTGGGGGGACCCAGACCACGATGCTTCCTTCCAGACTTCCAGCAGCGTTCACCATGCGTTGCAGAGAAGATGGCCGCCGAGGAGCAGAGAGAAGCTGGCCTGGGGGAGGAGCGCTGACACAGGACCAGTCAGCACAGTGCAGAGAGGGCTGTGTGCAGCGGGGGAGGCGCCGGCTGTGAGACAGGGAAGGCGCGCTCCCCTGGCATGCATTTAACCCCTGGGACGCCGCAGCGCTACCGCTCTGCTGCGGTCCGCTGTCCCAGGGGGTAGTGGAAGCGCAGGTTGGTCGCCTGGCTCCACGCTGCAGCCAGTCCCCAGGGAGCCCCCTGCCTGGGGACTTAGGACCATGTGATCAGCGGGGACCCACCGCGGGACCCCGCTGCTTACCTCTGTCCCCCTTGAATCCGGCCATGGTCCGGAGCATCTGGGGTCACCGCTAGCTGTGACCCCAGACGCCCACCAGCATCCCCGGATCAGTACCGGCGTTCTGGTACCGGCGGGGTGTAGGGAAGACAGCATGGACGTCAGGACTGACTGTCCATGCTGTTCATCCAGTTGTGCAGCCACAGCTGCATGAAGAATAAGCTTCAGGGGCTCTTCTAGCCCCCACTCCAACAGGTGCACCCGACTCCGGCCGGGCACCAAACTAAACTGAGGTGCCTTGGCCTGGGGGCGGGGTATAGGAGGGGGACCTAGTGCATCCTGGGAGGCTGAAAGCTTAACTCTTTGGTGCCCTGCGACTGACGTCACACCTATACCCCAAGGTATCCTGTGGATACCCTATGGACCCTGAAGTAGAAATACAGTATATGTCCCAATAATCAGCAATATATACAGTATATGTCCCAATAAGCTGCAATATATACAGAACGTGTCCCAATAAGCGCAATATATACAGTACGTGTCCCAATAATCAGCAATATATACAGTACATGTCCCAATAAGCGCAATATATACAGTACATGTCCCAATAAGCGCAATATATACAGTACGTGTCCCAGCAAGCTGCAATATATACAGTACATGTCCCAATAAGCGCAATATATACAGTACATGTCCGAGTAAGCTGCAATATATACAGTACATGTCCGAGTAAACAGCAATATATACAGTATGTGTCCCAGTAAGCTGCAATATATACAGTACATGTCCGAGTAAACAGCAATATATACAGTATGTGTCCCAGTAAGCTGCAATATATACAGTAAATGTCCGAGTAAACTGCAATATATACAGTACATGTCCGAGTAAACAGCAATATATACAGTATGTGTCCCAGTAAGCTGCAATATATACAGTACATGTCCCAATAAGCTGCATTATATACAGTGCATGTTCCAGTAAGCGGCAATACAGAACATGCCTCAGTAATCAATATATACAGTACGTGTCCCAGTAAGCTGCAATATATACAGTACGTGTCCCAATAAGCGCAATATATACAGTACGTGTCCCAATAATCAGCAATATATACAGTACATGTCCCAATAAGCGCAATATACACAGTATGTGTCCCAATAAGCGCAATATATACAGTACGTGTCTCAGTAATCAGCAATATATACAGTACGTGTCCCAATAAGCGCAATATATACAGTACGTGTCTCAATAATCAGCAATATATACAGTATATGTCCCAATAAGCGGCAATATATACAGTATATGTCCCAATAAGCTGCAATATATACAGAACGTGTCCCAATAAGCGCAATATATACAGTACGTGTCCCAATAATCAGCAATATATACAGTACATGTCCCAATAAGCTGCAATATATACAGTACATGTCCCAATAAGCGCAATATATACAGTACGTGTCCCAGGAAGCTGCAATATATACAGTACGTGTCTCAGTAGTCAGCAATATACACAGTACGTGTCCCAATAAGCGCAATATATACAGTACGTGTCCCAGTAAGTTGCAATATATACAGTACGTGTCCCAGTAAGTTGCAATATATACAGTACGTGTCCCAATAAGCGCAATATATACAGTACATGTCCCAGTAATCAGCAATATATACAGTACGTGTCCCAATAATCAGCAATATATACAGTACGTGTCCCAATAATCAGCAATATATACAGTACATGTCACAATAAGCACAATATATACAGTACCTGTCCCAGTAAGCTGCAATATTTACAGTACATGTCCCGGCAATATATAAAGTACATTTTTCCGTAAGCAGCAATACATACAGTACGTGTCCCAGTAAGCAGCGATATATACAGTACCTGAACAAGTAAACAGCAATATATACAGTACCTGTCCAAGTAAGCAGCAATATATACAGTACCTGTCCAAGTAAGCAGCAATATATACAGTACATGACCCAGTAAGCGGCAATATATACAGTACATTTCTCCGTAAGCGTCAGTATATACAGTACATTTATCCGTAACCGGCAGTGTATACAGTACATTTCTCCGTAAGTGGCAGTGTATACACTACGTGTCCAGTAAGCAGCAATATATACTGAATCCGCTTCTACATATTCTAGTTAAAAAAAAATAAAAAAACATGAAAAGATTTTTATTTTATCTCCACATACACCACACAGTACTGTCTCCACACGCACAATATAGAACTGTCACCGTTACCAAACATCGTTACAGCACCAGTGAGAAAATGAGACCTACACAACTCCTGTAACGCAACACAAAATACTAATGGTAATCATGAAGTTTAGAGTTATAAATGATTCCATCAGCAGGGACGGTGTGGACATAATGGTACATATAAATCAGACTTTCACACTGAGTGGTATTACTATACTGTAACTTAGGACTCTCATCTTCATGATGACCACACCAATTCACTCCTTTAAAATGTTTTTCAGTTTGGGGCCTCAACTAAAGACAGAGGTTCAAAGGGTTCAGAAACATGAGGATGTCAGTGAGCTGGTAGACGTCCATTAGCTGCTGTGCCCATGTGAGGGACACCTCTGTAAGTTATAGCGGGAGGACATGTCATGCTGATTGTTACACATACATTTCACACCTAGGGCGGGAGGCATGAGGCATCGCATTCGGGGTGCGATTCATCCCGCCACACTTTGCATGCTGGCTGGCATTAGCGACGCTGGTATGCATGAAGATCACCACAAAGGACCGCTCTCTCGGTAAGAGCGGCCCGTTGTGATGGAGGGACTTCCGGGTCTATGACCCAGCAGCCCCTCTGGCGTCCTTCTGCGCATGCACCGCAAGGAGTGCTGGGTGGGATCCGATTGGATCGCAATTTAAGCAGAATAAATGCACAGCACGCCTCACTCGACCGGAGTCTCACACAGCAGGTGCTCGTACCGCCAGCGCCAGGGGACCCGTGCATTGTACTTTTGTTGCATTAGCGACGCAACTAAAAATCAGATTTTGCAACAAAGTCTGTGGCGGGGCTTGAGATGGATAAACACCTAAATAATGAGCTGATGCGGCAATGTGATGTAACGGTATTATATCTCATCGCCGTACACACTGCACGATCCGCCGTGTCATCCGTCGCATCATCCCAACTGATATGCAGCGCATCAGATGCGACCACCTAAATCAACACATTCGATGAATTGGGTGGGTCTACGATGGTCATTGCAATCCACTGCGGATCACAAGATCAGCCAATACATCATATAGGGCTCCATTTATCAACGAAGCATAACCCCTTTACGCTCACTAAAGAGGTTGTGACTTCCTTTCTGGATATTACAAACAGCGGTAATCTAAGATCATCGTTTGTCACAGCATCGCTCTCACCATCTTTAGATAGCGAGAACGATGCGGTCCCCATTGAGGGCAAAACCTCAGCGAAACCTTCAAGCACTGCCAGGTCCCCGTGTCATGCATATGCGCAGATGGACTGTCGCGCATGCGCATTACACAAGACCCCCATCGCTGCCAGCATTAGGCTGCTAACAGCCCAGCGGAGGACTTCGCTGGACCTCACAGAAGGGGTAAGTATTGGTAAATACCAGTGGCTTTTTCGTTTTAGTATCACTGTGATACTAAATGAAAAATTCTGCTGGTGTTTACCTTCGTTGATTGTTAAATGGGGCCCCCTTCTCTCCATCTGGTGGCCGGCTGCGCACAGGGCCTGATTCAGAGCTGAACGCTCTGACCAGAGCGCTCGCTCTGAAACAGGGCCCTCCTACCTTTTTTTGGAGCGTCCTCATGGACGCTTGCATAGCTGTTACCACCCACAGCTATAGCGAGCGTCCATGATGATGGTCGCGATGGTCTTGACCATCGCGACCTTCGGGCTTGCGACGGAGACCCTGCGGTAGGGTCTCGCTGCCGCAAGCCATGGAGTGATTTTGGCTCTATCAGAGCCAAAATCACTCCGACTGACATCACTAGTGATGTCAGTGGGGCCGGCTTGAGACGGTAGGCGTTCCCATGGGAACGCCTCAGTCTGGCAGGCACGCCCCCGGCACGCCCACCATCAACATCGACAGCACGCCCCCTTTGGTGCGAGACCCGGAGCAATGGAGAGCCCGTCGCTCGCCGGGTCTCACGCATGCGAACGACGGAGCTCCCTCCGTCGTGCGCATGCGCAGTGGGGGGGGGGGAACATCGACCCGCTTGCGAGCGTACTGCCGCTCACGAGCGGGTCTGAATGACCCCCACTGAGCGGTGCTTGGCCAGCGCCGCACTTATAGACTCTGGGCACAAGAGTGTGCCCAGAGACTATAGCGTATGCACAGGTCACCGGGAAAATGGCCGCGGTAGCCATTGTCCCTGTACTGCGCATGCACAAACGACGGGAAAATGGCCGCAGCTGACATTTTCCAGCCGTTTTTACAGACGGAGACACCGGAGCCGACGTGGGACTCCGGTGTGGTAAGTTTTATGGGTGCAGGGAGTGCGGTGCGGGCCCCCCCTGGACCCAGGTGCCTATGTGCCCCGCACACTCTGCACCCATTATAAATACACCCCTGGATAGATAGATAGATAGATAGATAGATAGATAGATAGATAGATAGATAGATTTTAGTTAAATGCTAGATAGATTTTAGTTAAATGCTAGATAGATAAGAGTTAAGGTGCATATACACGGACAGATCTAACTGCACAATTTGAACGATATCGTTCATATCGTTATCCTACAAACTGTGCATTTTTGGGCCCCTTCCAACGACCATCGAAGCGTGGGCACAAATGTTCGATAACGATAATCGCCCGTGGATGCTGGTCAACTTGGTCGATATCGACCAGGTTAACCAGGTTACTATAGGGACCCGCGATCGCGAGTCGTTATAGTCGTTTGGGGGTTGGTGCTGTGCTGGATGATCGATATCAATCATCCAGCTCATGCAGAACAATCAGACAACATATTTATCGTTGTCGGATATGAACGTGTGTATGCACCAATAGATAGATTTTAGTTAAAAGATAGATACCTGTAGGTGCAATGTGAACCCTGAACTCTACCCCCCAAGAGGTTCTGCATCAGCTGCGGTGTGTGGTTAGTGTAGCACTATATACGAGGAGCAGTGATGTGATATAGGAGACCCATGCAGTGACAGCAGCCAGCCTCAGCGGGACAGTCCACGCATAGGAGCCCGGCCGTGTGGCACATCGTTGCGGATGGAAGTTCTCACCTGTGAGTCGCGCTGTCACCGGCGCTCCGGCATCACACTGCTGCGGCTGCTGCTGCTGCTGCCTCCCCGGGCACCGCTCCTCCTCATCTCCCGGACAGTCCTCACGTGTGCTGCTCCCCGCAGCTGTGCTCACACCCCGGCTCCAGCACACACACAGTGCTCCCAGGAAGATGGGCGACTATCCCAGCAGCGGCTGCACTGCTACGGCCATCACACTGCAATAATACTATATCCCCGGTACACAGGAGGAGATGCCGCTGTCAGTGCTGCTGTGTGCAGGCCAATGCACATCCAGCCTACCCCCCTGCTTGCCTGGCTGCTGCCACTGGCTTCCTCCTACTGGAAGTGTCACTCCATGAATGGTCATTGCCCCTCCCTGCCTCCTGCCTCCTGCCTGCCCCTCTGCATCACACACCTCTCCGCTCTCTCACCGGCGGCTTCCCTCACAGGGGGTCAGTGTGTGAGAGCGATGTACTGTACACAGGCATACATCACTGAGGGACCTTTACAGTCTCTCTATTTCAAATGCAGCCTGTAAAGTGAGTTAGGAGCTGGTTGGTTGGTGCTATTTATCTCCAATTTTAGCTCCAAGCTCTATTAAATCTCTCCCTCTCTCTCTCTGGGATGTACTAACACTGGCGCTACTCACTGCCGGTCACCGCATCCCTACTGATCGCATATGTACTAACATATGCGATTAGTACCGCAAAGAACAGCTCTTCTGATAAGAGCTGTCCTTTGCGAGCCACTCTTCGCCGTGGACCTCCGGGTTTATGATCCGGGAGACCATCTGCGCATGTGCAAACTGACCCGGCGGCCGCGGGTCATGCTGGGAGGGATCCGATCGGATCCCTCATAGCAGCACAATGCGGTAGAAGCCCATAGGCTTCTATAGGGCAACGCCAGCTTTTCGCATCGGACAGCCGGCGGCCAGGTGATGGAATATACGGAAAATGCGGTAAAACCCAGAAAACTGTTTTTTTACAGCATTTTTCCTGTAGTACATCCCAGTCCCTCTCTCTCTCTCTCTTTCTCTAATTCTCCCCCCCCCCCTTTTCTCTCTCCTGTGCATGCATCACTGAGGGTTTACAGTCTCTCTCTCTCACTCTCATTTATGACAGAGGGACCGCAGCTGATGTCTCTGATACCTGCTGCAATTCATCCTTATTGCCGGCAGTCACAAGCCCCATAAGTTTCTATGACGGATGCGTTGCTGCCATATTTACCAACCTCCGGAATGCACTACTCTGCTGTAGCCTGTGGGCTACACATCGTATAATTCCCTGCGAGAAGGTTCCATAGGAACCCTACGCTGGCAAAGGCCACGGCGCATGCGTGATCTGTAGACCGGGCATTGTCTGGAGTCCCTGCACAGAAGTGAAGAGACTGCTAATCTGCTGACTTCACTCCTGGCTCATCGCAGGACCGGGCTCCTTTCCTGCATGTGCTCAGTTACACCTTTGGCCGATATGATCGCATCCTGCAATGTGATCATGGGTGCCCAGATCGCAATACAAATGCGATCATTAATAAATGGGCCCCCCTCTCTATACTGTCTATCTCATGTATATCTATCTACTGCCTACCCTCCAACATGACCCATTCCATTAGGTGCAAAACACTCTGCTGCTGGACTTCACACCTAATAATGATTGCAGACACCTGTGGTGAACTAGGTAATTGATGAGACAGGTGTTTCAGCACAGGTGGCTGCAATCATCAATTAGGTGGGAAGTCCAGGAGCAGAGTATTTTGTACCTAATGGAAAGGGTCATGTTGGAGGGTCTGCTACTGCATCCACTGGCGTAACTACCATAGGTGCAGGGGGTGTGGCTGCTATGGGGTCCGGGGCCCGGCCCTCCCCTCCCCCTGCACCTACAGTGCCATGCCAGCCGGTGTCGCGTCCTCCTTCAGCAGCAGTGCCAGTGTGCTGCGCAGGGCAGGCACATCTGCCCTCCCGTAGTGATACTGAGAGGAGGCGTGGCCATGATCCGGAAAATGTCCCAGCAGGCTCAGCGCGGCTTCTCTGAGCATCAGTCATTGAAGAGAGATGGAGCCGACCAGCAGAGTTCATGTGCTTGCCCTGCGCAGCATACTGCTGAAGGAGGACGTGACAACGGAGCAGAGGTAAGTCATGGGGGAGGGGGGCCTGAGAAAATTTTGCTACGGGTCCCCCCAGGTCTAGTTGTGCCCCTGACTGTATATATATCTATCTACTGTATATCTGTGAGGTCTGTTGCCTACTGTCCCGGAACGGCTGGGAGGCTCCTAAAAATTGGATGGTGCTACTGGCCACCTGGAAAAGTGGGCAAGTCTTCCGATCAGCTGCCTACCCCCGGACCCCACAACTCCACACACACACACACCCGCAGCAGCATCATTATGTGAACACACAGTTACGCCTCCTGCTTCACCTCCAATGCTGCGTCAAGTCCTTGCTATACCCCCTTATGCCACGCTACGCCCCCCGCCCACCCTGCTGTGCCGACCTGCCTGAATGTCAGCAAGTATAGTCTATTTATGGAGCAGTGAAAATACCTTTATCAGTGATAACAGGGCTTTTCACAGCTTCGCTCCATTCTTATTGAACACCTGCATTTCTAATAAACCACGAGTAGTTTTTAAAAAAGCAGACAACCTCAGGGACCGACTAACACAGAGCTTGTTTACAGACAAAAAGAAGCCTTCAACATCTTCTGAGGTGTCTCATATGTCTTGGTTACCAAGTAAAGTTAAAGGATGTTACAAATGTGGGTCTACAAACTGTATCACCTGCTCCTTTATTAAGAACAATACACATTTTTTTAAGACCTCTGGAGATGATGAATCATTTGAGATACAGTCAGATATAAACTGTAGGTCCATGTTTGTGATATATGTACTGATATGTAAGTGTAAATTAATATATGTAGGCAGAACTTCACGTTGTCTGAAAATAAGATTCCTTGAACACAGGAGGAATATTGTAAGAGGTCTTTGTACACATGGCTTTTCTAGACACTTTGTAGAACTACATGGGAGAAATCCAAACGGATTATCCCTGATAGGAATAGAATGGATTAAACCCACACTTCGCGGGGCGCCGATAGATATAAAAAACTATGTATTAGGGAAAATTTTTGGATACATAAACTTAGGACTCTCGTTCCCGAGGGACTGAATGAATGTATAGAATTTGATCCCTGAATCTATTCATTCGCCCTATTCTTTTGCCCTCTCTTCCTTAGATCTATGTCTGTCTTCCTATTTTTCATTCTTGATCATTTTTCTATATATAATAGTTATGATATATATTTGTCACTATCTTATTGCTTCTCTTTGTATATTCTAGATATGTAATGTGTTTCACTTCTATATGATGCCTATTATCTAGTAATAGGTTTGTGTGTGGAGCGATATATGTATATATTTTAATTAGGGGTGAGCGGGTTCGGATTTCTGAAATCCGAACCCCCCCGATCCGAGGCCGATCCGAGTCAGGCTCGACTTTTCCCGCCTGACTCGGATCTGAAATCGAGGCAAAACGTCATCATCCCGCCTTCTGGGTCTCGCGGGTTTTGGATCCTATATAAGGTACCCGCGTCGGCGCCATTTTCTCACTCGGCTGTGGACAGTGAAGAGGGAGGGTGGGAGTTAGGGCTGGCTGGGCTGTGTAGTGTAGTGTAGTGTTGTGCTGTGCTGTGCTGCGCTGCTGTTGTCCATAGGGGCTGTGTCCACTCCAAAGTCCTGTGCAGTGTCCCAGTCCTAAAGGGGTGCTGTAGTGTTGTCCAGGGGGTGCTCTGTCCGTGAGGGGTGCTCCCCCCAAGTGCTAAAAAAAAAAAAAAATTCTGTGTTTGTGAATTGTGTGCACTGTGGCTGCACGTGCATCAACAAAGGAGCAGCGCCAAGCGTGCGCCTGTGTCCCATTAGTAAAGGGCCAGCTGGCTTGTCCGTTAAAGGGTGCTGTAACCCCCAAAGTACACTCCAAACAAAATAAAAAAATATTTTCTGTGTTTGTGAATTGTGTGCGCAGTAGCCGCACATGCATCAACAAAGTAGTGCCAAACGTGCGCCTGTGTCATAAGTAAAGGGCCGGCTGGCTTGACCGTTAAAGGGTGCTGTAACCCCCAAAGTACACTCCAAACCAAATAAAAAAATATTTTCTGTGTTTGTGAATTGTGTGCGCAGTAGCCGCACGTGCATCAACAAAGTAGTGCCAAGCGTGCGCCTGTGTCATAAGTAAAGGGCCGGCTGGCTTGACCGTTAAAGGGTGCTGTAACCCCCAAAGTACACTCCAAACCAAATAAAAAAATATATTTTTCTGTGTTTGTGAATTGTGTGCGCAGTAGCCGCACGTGCATCAACAAAGTAGTGCCAAGCGTGCGCCTGTGTCCCATAAGTAAAAGGCCGACTGGCTTGTCCGTTAAAGGGTGCTGTAACCCCCAAAGGGCACTCCAAACAAAATAAAAAAATATTTTCTGTGTTTGTGAATTGTGTGGGCTGTAGCTGCACGTGCATCAACAAAGGAGCAGCGCCAAGCGTGCGCCTGTGTCCCATAAGTAAAGGGTCGGCTGGCTCATTTCTTAAAGGGTGGTGTAATCCACAAAGTGCACTAGTCTCCAACAAAAATCTAAAATTATTTTCTGTGTTTGTGTGCGCCTTAGCCGCACGTATATATCAATATAACATAAATGGAGGACCAAACTTTCTCCGATAAAAATAAAATAGGGAAAGATCAAGAACCACTTCCTCCTAGTGCTGAAGCTGCTGCCACTAGTCATGACATAGACGATAGCATGCCATCAACGTCGTCTGCCAAGGCCGATGCCCAATGTCATAGTAGAGGGCACATACAATCCCAAATGACAAAGTTCCAGAAAATGACCTTGAAAAAAACATTTAAATCATCTGAAGAGAAACGTAAACTTGCCAATATGCCATTTACGACACGGAGTGGCAAGAAACGTCTAAGGTCTTTCCCTATGTTCATGACTAGTGGTTCAGCTTCACATGACGATGGAAGCCCTCCTCCCTCTAAAAAAATCAAACGAGTTAAGCTGGCAAAAGCACAGCGAAGAACTGTGCGTTCTAAGAAGATATCACAAATCCCCAAGGAGAGTCCAAGTGTGGTGGCGGTTGCGATGCCTGACCTTCCCAGCACTGGACTGGAAGAGGTGGCTCTTTCCACCATTTGCACGCCCCCTGCAAGTGCTGAAAGGAGCACCCACAGTCCACTTGCTGATATGCAAATTGAAGATGTCACTGTTGAAGTACAACAGCATGAGTATACTGGTGTAGCTGGCGCTGAGGAGGAAGTTGGCAAGGAGGATTCTGATGGTGATGTGGTTTGTTTAAATCAGGCATCGGGGGAGACAGTTGTTGTCCGTGGGATGAAAAAGCCCATCACGGTCATGCCTGGGCAGAAGACCAAACATTCCACCTCTTTGGTCTGGCAATATTTCTATCCAAATCCGGACAACAACTGTCTTACCATATGTAAAGGTGAAATAAGTAGAGGTAGGGACGTTAACCACCTAGGAACATCCTCCCTTATATGGCACCTGCAGCGCGTTCATAAAAAGTTACTGTCAAGTTCAGAAACTTTGGCTAAGGCCCTCATTCAGAGCCACTCGCTAGCGGCAGTACGCTCGTTCCGAGCGATGTTCGCACATCTGCGCATGCGTACGGATCGTTATACGCATGCACGAACCAGTCAGTGCGGCCGAAATTCATGTGCTCGCAATATAGCGAATGCCTGCTATTTTGAGTGACAGAATGAGGCGTATGTGGGTGGTAACAGGGGAAGGTGCCTGAAAATGGGGAGTGGAGATCCGAACGCAGGCGTGCTTAAAGGTCAAAACGGGCGTTTTATGGGTGTGCATAATTAATACAGCAGCGTCATTGACCACGTCACTGGGTTATTTTATAGCCAGAACTGCTCGCAAGATTGTGGTAGCAAAAACCAACCACAAGAATAGCGAGCAGTTCATACGCTGGTCGATGTACTCGATTAATCTAATAAATAGCGGACATGACGTATGGTGCGAGCAGCCAGGGGGCGTTTTTAACAAAAAAACAAGCGTATGTTTTGCTCGCTCGTTCAGACTTAGAGGTGTGAACAGACTGCAATTTGCGAACGGATCATTTGAATAGCCACCCCTTGTTTTTGAACGAACGACCGCAAATAGCGAACGGCTCTGAATCAGGCCCTAAGACCGTAAGCAGTCCAGGGACACCTAAATACCTTTTTCCTGTTTTATCCAAGGAATCGGTGGATGAGGAGGATGAGGACGACATCTTGCCTCCGTAGACCCAGTTTGTGCAGGGACAGATTAATTGCCTGCTTGTTTTGTGGGGGCCCAAACGAACCAATCATTTCAGCCACAGTCATGTGGCAGACCCTGGCGCTGAAATGATTGGTTTGTTAAGTGTGCATGTCTTATTTATACAACATAAGGGTGGGTGGGAGGACCCAAGGACAATTCCATCTTGCACCTGTTTTTTTTCTTTGCATTATGTACTGTTTGGGGCCTAGTTTTTCAAACTGTCATCCTGTCTGCCACTGCAGTGTCACTCCTAGATAGGCCACGTGTTTGTGCCGTCCACTCGTGTCGCTTAGCATAGTCATCCAGCTACCTCGGTGCAACCTTTTGGCCATAAAAACAATATTGTGAGGTGTGAGGTGTTCAGAATAGACTGGAAATGAGTGGAAATGAAGATTATTGAGGTTAATAATAGCATAGGAGCAGAAAAACCCACAAATTCTGTGATGTTAGCTGTTTTTATGCTTTTTTTCAAAAAAATACAGATCCAAAACACAAAACCCAGAACCCAAAACACGGAAGGGTGGTTTTGGCAAAACCAATCCAGATCCAAAACACGAAGAAAGATCCAGATCCAAAACCAAAACACAAAACACGAAAAGTGGCCGGTGCACACCCCTAATTTTAATGTGATTATTTTATTATTATTTTTTCATTATTTACAAATTATTTGTATGATTGATTCTATATTAGATTTTTTGTGATGGTAATAGAATTCATATTCTGATATTATTGATCTATTTTATATTAGTTATTTTTCCTTTTTATTTATATCTCCTTAAATTATTAAGGTGACTTTATCTAGCCAAGTTTGCACCTGCTAACAATTAGCATTTTTTGCTATACTAATTTTGCACCTGTCAGCATTTAATGAGGCCGTATATAAGGTACATCTGAGGTCTGGAAATACACCTTTTGAGAAAGTCACGTGTGAGTGACAAAACACGTTAAGGGTTAATCACCACTTGACCTCCGTTCTTTCTGGGAGAACCCGGCTGCCTTTATTGTTACCGCTTACAGCTCCGGCTACCGCTGCAGCCGCCTACAGCTACCGCTGATACTGGTAGCTTGCATGGGTTAAACCTCCACCTGACTCCCATCCACTTTGGAAGAACCCGGCGGTTTGCATTGTTCCCGCTAACAGCTATTGCTGTCTCTGTATACAGCCACCGCTGCTACTGGCGGTCTCTATTACATACAGACGGACCAGAACATATTGCTCTGCCGAGAGATTCTCCTTCCACCTGTTGCACCATTCCGGGCTCACTGCCTGGTAATCCTGGATAGCCGCTTCTAATCTAACTACAGCGGCAAGTGGAACCTCGTTACCGGCATCACTCCGAGGACGCTCGGAAGAACTATATATCCATCTGGATCGAGTCCACTGGACATTTATTGTGTGTACACGCTATCTATCTGGAAAGGTACCTTTGGTTGCAGCTTACCTAGGTACCACAGGATACACCAGATTACTGGACTAGTCCATCTAACCGTGAGTTTATTATACCAGCTGGTATTACTTAAACAGCGGGATCACCCAGTATTTTTTTGAGCCTTTATTCTCTTTAAGGAACTTTTATACCTTCAATAGACTGATTGTTCACTCCAATAGGAGACTTGGCTTGATACAAAGTTGTTCACTCCAATAGGAGACTTGGCTTGATACAACGTTAATGATTGCCTCATGAGGTGTTACATTGTTCTAGTGTTACCAATTTTTATCCTATAATCATATGGATTAGCTATCCATTTTATATGATATTGCATTTATTGTTCTGTAATTTTTTAGGTTTATGATATCGATATCTAATTTTTATTTATTTGTGTAAGCATATTTGCATTTCTATATTTGATATTCTATGAGTAATAAATTCTTTAATACTATTTCTAGCTGCGCAAGACATTTGTATGTTTTATGCCTACCCCCGGACCCCACAACTCCACACACACACACACCCGCAGCAGCATCATTATGTGAACGCACAGTTACGCCTCCTGCTTCACCTCCAATGCTGCGTCAAGTCCTTGCTATACCCCCTTATGCCACGCTACGCCCCCCGCCCACCCTGCTGTGCCGACCTGCCTGAATGTCAGCAAGTATAGTCTATTTATGGAGCAGTGAAAATACCTTTATCAGTGATAACAGGGCTTTTCACAGCTTCGCTCCATTCAGAGAAGGAGGTGCCTTGGAGAAATCTCAGATTTATCCAGCATTGCCCCTGATTGGTGTAGATATCGCTTCCCCATACACTAGTATGGGGAGAACGGTTTAGAGATGCACGGAAAGCTCAGCTTTCCATTTCGCTTCTCCAAATATAATTTGCAGCTCAGGATGGTGTAAAAGAGCCTTCTGAGGGGAGAAAGGCAAAAAAGACCGCTATCTCCCTACCTGCTCCCCGCCCTCTCTGACTCTGGCCAATCAGAGGTGCCCAGGGAAAAAGTGGCAGAGAGAAAAAAAAGTCTGCCCTACTCCCCGTGTGTGACCTGGACATTGGGCCTGATTCAGCAAGGAACGCAAATGTGCGCACGCACGCACTCAGCCGCTGCATGTATATGCTAATCATACGCTTGCCAACCGCAGCACAAGATGTAGACACCCAGCAATACATAATGCCGCCCCACCTCCCTTTACTCACAGCCTGAGTATTCCGCAAGATAACGGAAACATTGGTAACATCGCGAACCATCGGACCCAGCGC
This sequence comes from Taudactylus pleione, assembly GCA_031769625.1. Lineage (NCBI taxonomy): Eukaryota > Metazoa > Chordata > Amphibia > Anura > Myobatrachidae > Taudactylus > Taudactylus pleione. The sequence goes on along the minus strand of JAUIMM010000033.1, from coordinate 4,911,108 downwards.
GGTGGTGATGTGTGTGTTAACCAGCAGCCAATGAGAGTCAGACAGACTCTCATTGGCTGCTGCGCCCACTGCAAGAGCCGAGCTGGAGCTCCCTCATGAGCTCCGCCTTCCGGCTCCTGCAGTGGGTAATGGGAGAGACATCATGATGTCTCTCCTACAATGCAGAGCGCGCTAGCCCGGGAGGACTGACGTGCGGACAGTGGCAGGGGCAGTAGAGGGAGCAGGGATTCAGGTAAGTTTTTTTTTTACTTTTCTTTTTTTTTTACGTGTTTTTGGGGTTTGTCTGCACTGCATCGGAGGGAGGAGGGACCTCTACTGAGGGGGCTACTACTGGGGGGGGACTACTACTTGGGGTACTGCATCGGGAGGGGGGACCTCTACTGGGGGGACGACTTCTACTGGGGACATTATAGAAGGGCTTACTACAAGGGTCACTGCACTGGGGGGACCACTACTGGGGGCACTACATAGAGAGGACCACTACAGGGGGCACTGTATAAGGGGCACTGGATAGGAGGGATTACTTCTGGGGGCACTGCATGGGGGGGGGAGTACTACCGGGGGCACTATATAAGGGGCACTGCATAAGGGGGATCACTACTGTGGGCACTGAATAAGTGGAACTAATGGTAGGCTGCATAAGGGGGACCACTACTGGGGGTACTGTATAAGGGGCACTACTAGGGGCCTGCATAAGGGGACCACTACTGGGGACATTGCATACTGGGGGTATTGTATAAGGGACACTGCTGGGGTTAAGGTGCATATGGAAAGGAATGTCATTAATTATGCCCCTATATATGATTCAAGGCTGGTTTGTTAGTTTTCACAGTTTACGATCCAGTCATGTAAAATAATGCAGTGAAGCATGTGTATTTCATGTGTCATATATGTGTCCGGATGACTGGTCTGGTAAACCTGGCTATGACATATCGCATGCTGCCGTGTGCTTTACAGCTTGTGTGTGCGTGACACAGTAAGGTTGATCTGCTTTCAGCCACAGTAACAGAGCCCCTGTGTACTTCCTCATACAGAACAATGTTCCTATAGCACCTCAGCACGGGCCAAGCTGAGCCTTATCACACCATAGGCGCCGTGTAAACTAGTTGGTCATATCTCTAACTATTGCTCTTTTATGGAATAGCTGAAAGCCAACTACAAATTCTACTGTGTTTAACTAGATATTGGCACAAGAGAAACTGAATCATGAAGCTACACGTAGATCCGGGCTGCCCGACCTGGCAAGTATTCTTTACTGCCAGTTTTATACAAATCTACTAACAGGCAACATTTTACTGACATTATGTAATTTTAAAACTATAGGGAAAATATTAGCATTTAGTTGGGAGCAGCAGCTCAGGGGGAGAAGGGCAGTCATGGGTAAGAGTGGTCAGCGAGGCAGGAGGAAAGCCAGGGATGAGCGGTGTCACGTAAACCGAAGGAGTAAAGGGTTTGTAGGAGAAGTAAAAGTAATGACAGCAAGAAGATCATTACTGATTTAAGGGCCTTATTCAGCTAGGATTGCACAGCTGAGTTCACACGCAGCCAGTCGATGTTTGTGCTCTGCGCACGTGTATGCATCGCAGTGCACGAACCGGACAATGCGATCGGCAAGCAATCGCAGTGAGCACGCAGTCTAACAGCCTAGTGATTGACGAGAAGTGATGGTTTAGGGGTGGAGAGGGGGGGTGGTCGGCGGAACGCAGGCGTGCCTGTGTGTTTGAACGCCACTACAGGGGTGTGCATAATTTAGTCCCTGCGATTGCATACGCTGACAGATGGCTAGATGGCGACAGGAAGTTTAGCAGTATGTGAGGTAGGGTCAGGTCAAGCACAACTGTGCAAATGGTTCCGATGTTACTCTATGTTAGCGATGTTTTCGCTGACTTGCGGATGCATGTCATGGGAAGTGGGCGGCTTTATACAGCGATGGGCGTCGTGGTATAGTGCTGCGGTTGCCGTGCGATTACATTCATTAGCATATTTTCGCAGCTAGCGGGTGCGTGCGAATGCAGCCATGTGATCCAAGCTGAATAAGGCTCTAAGGGTTTCATTCAGACCCAGTCGCAAGCGCCGATGCGCTCGCAACTGGGTCGATGGTTAGCCCTGCGCACACGCAGCAGCCGCAAACTCTCTCGCTCCGGAGCTCTCTCTACAAAAGGGGCGGCTGTCGATGTTGATCGACAGCTTGCCCCGTTTTGTAGGTGGGCCGGGGTGGGTGGTTTAAAAAACGGAGACGTTCCTTAAGGAACTCCTACCGTTTTGTGGGTGGCCGCACTGACATCATCAGTAATGCCAGTGGGGAGTTTCCTGCTCGATCAGAGCAGGAAGCTCCCTGGGGCTTGCGGTTGCCGAGACCCAACTTCAGGGTCTCGTCACAAGCCCCGATGGTCGCGATGGCATTCACCATCGCGACCATCAACCTGGTCAGTCGCTAAGCTGTGGTTGGTAACCCACAGCTTAGCTAGCGACAAGGAGGCCGCACTAAAAAGAAAGCGGCCGCCCTCATTCAGAGAGAGCGATTGCTTCTTGCGACCGCCTCTGAATAAGGTCCTTAGTGTGAGCAGTTTCAATGGAGTGGAGGGGACAAAGCCAGACTGCAGTGGGCCAAGGAGGCAGTGGGAGGAAGGTGTCAAAGCTGGTTTAGTGGCTGAGACAGAATCAGTGTAAAATTAGCTTGGAGCGACGCCATCTTGCGAATGGAAACCAGACTCCATCTTAAAAATAAGAATCTGCACGACGCCATTTTGTGAATGGCCGTCCAGCGCCATTTTAAGTTACAACTCACGAGCTAAGTACAGATGGCAATGTTTTTGGTAATCCTTTTAGAAGCCATGACAAGCCCATTCTGGGGAAAACCTTGCATAGAAAAATACCAAAACAACTAGAAAAAACAGCTTCCTGAGAAAAGTAATTAGAAAAGACAATACACCAGGAACTGTGGGTGTTTTTGCATGTAAATAGAGAGACCCCACATGTAGACAGGTGTAGCTGTGGCAATTGTAATATGGCCCAGACACTTGAATTTGACTGAATGAACAATGGTAAGAAATCGGCTTGAAAAGAACTGACACAGGTATCCTAATTAGGCAGAAGAAAGCTTTTAAACTCACTGTAGGACAGGATGGCACCAGCAATCGGCGGGGGGTCTCCACCCTGTTTGAGAGTGAAGCTCACTGACCATAACACATTGCATTGCAGATTAAAAATGTTAGTAAGGAATGATATATATATGTGTGTATGTATATATATATATATATATATATATTAAATCCATCATAAATAGACTCACATGCATAAACACTGCACATTACGCACAGTTGCGCTGTTAACATAACGCACATCAGCGAATGCATGATATCCTGCATGTGAACTCTGTTTATTAGCTTCATGCGTACGCATCTGCCACAAGTTAACTAGCGTCTTTTCCCAAACCCATAATTCTTACGCACTGCACACTCACGTAAAAGGTTCCATAGCTTCAAAGTGTAATATCCAGGGTTTATTCATTTAGTACTAATGCTGTGAAATAAAGGCTATTTGATATCTAAGGTTTAATACATGATAAGCAAACAGTGTTTGGTGTTGTACTGATCGACTCTTTCTCAACAGCTTTCCAGTATCATCGGTGAGAAGATCGCAACCTGCATTCTCAACTTATGAACAGTAGAGAGTAAAAACACTAAAATGTACTTTGTAAAATTAACAGCTTAGATTTGCATGCAGGGGGAATAGAGGAGACAATAGGCTGTCGGAGGCTGACCTGTGTCCATTTGAATCAACCTGTTAAATATCCTGTAACAGATGCACCCGCACTGGGAACCAATGAAACCATGCCAAACTTTTCTATTGTATTGCTTATCCCTGTAAGGGTATAAATGTGCTTGCAGACTCCAATCTGGAGTCTTCATGCTAATGCTGTTGATGGAGGTTTCTTGTTGATGCCGGAATCTGGTCCCAGAGCGCGTGCATATGTATAACTATACCTTGGGTCTGTATAATTTCTTTGCGCTAAATTGTATTTATATCACAGTGTGTAACTATCTGTACTTTGCTTGAATAATAACCTTTGTGCGTTGGAACATATTTTCTCAAAGTCTGAAGGCATTTATTTACTGTATGACTGCGTAGGCAAATAGCGCCAATTTTAGAAGGTAAAGGCAGGTTTTTAGAAGGTATAGGCAGGAGCATATAGAGGTTTAAATTCAGTATCCTTAAAGGTATAAGATAGCTGTAGACAATTTGCTCAAGGAGCTGGGAGGCAAAGGGGAGGAGAGAGATGGGCGGTAGTTACAGAGCAATATGCTTACTGTACACTATATTAGAGGAAGAATTGAAATCAAAATATATATATTGTACCTCATGTTCAGGGTTTTTTTGTGCATTTTTCCTTTTCTTCCTTTGTTTGTACATGCAGTTGCCTATTTTAATCTCATATATCTGATGCAAATATTCTATTTTGATTCTTTTATTAACAGATTATAATTAATATATGAACTCGCAAAGTGTTACCCAGAATTATATACCTTTTGAGTCATTAGGATAATTGAATTATAATAAACCATTGCACACCAGATGTAGTAAAGTAAAGGTGTATTTATATAATCAAACAAATTGATGCATAAAGTTCACATACATAAAGTATATCACAAAACAGTATTTAAACTTCACAATATTAGATATACAGAGATGAGAGAGAGAGAGAAAAATAGAGAGAGTGTATATGAGGGTATGGGATGTGTGGGGGATAGACCGCATTCCTTTGTTTAAAGCTCATGGTACCAAGACAAACTCCATTTTGAAACTCCCATAATGCTATCGCTCTGTAATACCAACGTAATGCATCCAGTAATTCACATATCTATCCATACACCTCCTTCCTTACAACAACTTCATCAGACATCCCTACTACTATTATAAATATGCAAACTGAATATTGTTTGCCGATTGCTAACATAACATGATAATAGGGAAAATAGACTTTTCAATGCTCTTTTGCAGATACGATACCTATTAGTATCTGTCTTCCACTGTGACAATCTCACACAGTACTAAGATGGGGATGGGTATGTAATGCCGGCTGTCGGGATGCCTCCTGTCAGAATACCGACAGCGGCATCCCGATGGTTGGTACCCCAACAGGGATCGGGTAAGTATACTTACCCTCCCCCTTTCACCCCCAAACCCTCCCTTCTTGTAGCCTAATCTCCCCACCCCGCACCCTAACCCTCCCCATTAGTGCCTAAGCCTAACTCCCCCCTTCGTGCCGAAACCTAGCCTTCCCCCTTAGTGCATAACCCTAACCCTCCCCCCTAGGGTGCCTAACCCTAACCTCCCCCCAAAACCTAACCCTGCTACACTCCCTAAACCCAACCCCCCCCCAGCGGCTAACGCTACTGGCACCCCGGCCTTACCTTGTTCGGTCTGGCGTCCTTCAGCGTTGCGGTGTCAGGATTAAGATAGGTGTCGGTATTTTGACGCCTATCTTAAGTTTCTCGTTGGGATTTCAGTGTAGGTATTGAGACAGTCGGCATCGTGGGCTCCGCCGGTCTCATAACTACATCCCCTAAGATGACTGCAGTTGCATGTGCAGTAGCACATGAGGTTGGAGGTCAAAACATCCCTGCAGACTCAGGCCCTCATAAGCATAGCGCTCTCTAAAGGGCTTATGCCACCCTTTCTGGATTTCTAAGATTACCGCTGTTTGTCAAGCATCGTTCTCACCATCTTTTAGATGGCGAGAGCGATGCGGTCCCCATTGCCGGCAATGGAGACCCGGCGGTGCCTTTCCAGCTTCAGTGATGCCTTCCAGGCGCTGCCGGGTCCCCGTGTCATGCACACGCGCAGATGGACCGTCGCACATGCACATAACACTGGAGCCCCGTTGCTGTCAGTTTTAGGCTGCCAGCAGCCCAGCGGAGAACCTCGCAGGAGAGAACTTTGCGGGACCTCGCCGGAGGGGTAAGTATTGGTAAATAGCAGTACATTTTTCATTTGTATCACAGTGATGCTAAACAAAAATTGTGCTGGTGTTTACCATCATTGATAAATGGGGGGCTTAGGGTCCTAGTGCCCGGCATGTATGCACAGTGGGGAGATAATGCAGGAGTGCACTGCTTTCTAACACTTCATCATTATCACCATGTACAGTAGCTTTACACCAGTCATCCGGTGCTCCTAAGAAGCAAGTCTATAGTATAAACCATCTACAGTATAAAATGAACTTTCTGTATCAAACATTTTTTTCTAATTTAAATAACATAAGTTGCAAGGAAAAGGTTAAACATCCTATAATATATATACATACATACAAAGATAATACTGTCTAACCAGTAGGAGACAGAAAAGAGCTTTCTAAGCTTTCTCCCACATCTTGGTAAGATGCCTGTCTATTCTTGCTGGCAGCTGCTCTCTAGTGTCTCTAGTCCAGTGCTCTGATTGATCGCTCAGAACTACTTTACATACACAGCAGACTTTATAGGAGAAGCTGCTGCCACTGGGCATACACAGCAACTCCGTTCCATCCCACATACTGCATGTTGTGGCTGCAGCTCTAGTTAAATGATATTATATACTACTGATATTGTGGTCATGATTTGAGCCCCTGACTGATGGGGGATTATGACGGAGAGGGAAGTTCTTTGGACAACTGGAAACCTCCCTGTAGAAAGGTAAAAAGGTGGATGAATTCTCAAAGGTGGTGCAAAGCAGCCTTTATCTGTGTCATGCCCTAAAATGTTAAAAGAACAGTAGGCTACAAAAGGTTGGAATGACTCAAATGACAGGAGCTATGATACTGTAAAGGGATTTCCCAGGGGGTCTGTAAGCAATTGGTGAATGGGGGGTCCGGGGAGTGATTTGTAATAAGTGATTTCCACATTCAGTTGAGTGTACTGTAATTCACGACTTTCTTATAGGTACCAGCGGACCCTGTTTGCCAGGGCATGCTGGCACTTATGGTTCTCCAAGTGAGTGGCCTTAAAATTAACAATGACAGGGCTAGCTGTGACCTGTTTTATGCAGTAAGGAACTATGGGCCTGATTCAGAGCCGGACGCAATTAGCACTCGCTCGTCCTGAAAATAGGGGTGGCTATTCAAATGAACCGTACGCTCTTTGAGGTCTGTTGCCGCCTTCATGTCTGAACGAGCGAGCAAAACATACGCTCGTTTATTTGTTAAAAGCGCCCCCTGGCCGCTCGCATCATACGTCATGTCTGCTATTTATTAGATTAATCGAGTACATCGAACAGCGTATGAACTGCTCGCTATTCTTGTGGTTGGTTTTTTCAACCGCAATTTTGCGAGCAGTTCTGAGTTAAAAAAAAACAAGTGACGTGGTCAATGACGCTCCAGTTTTAATTATGCACACCCATAAAACGCCAGTTTTTACCTTTAAGCACGCCTGCGTTCGGATCTCCACTCCCTGTTTTCAAGCACCTTCCCCTGTTACCACCCACATACGCCTCATTCTGTCACTCAAAATAGCAGGCACTCGCTATATAGCGAACAAACGATTTTCGACCGCACTGACTGGTTCGCGCATGCGTATTATAAACCGTACGCATGCGCAGATGGCCGAACATCGCTCGGAACGAGCGTACTGCCGCTTACGAGTGGCTCTGAATGAGGGCCCATGGCCCTCATTCAGAGGAGGTCGGAGGGTGCAAGCGGTCGCTCAGAAACTGGGCGGCCGCTTGCATCCTGACCGTCCGCCTCTGTTTCGATCGTTAGGCTGTGGGTTTACACCCACAGCTCTAACGACCGCTAGGGTGATGGTCGCGATGGTCATAGACCATCGCGACCATCGGGGCTTACGACGAGACCCTAGGGTAGGGTCTCACTTGTCGTAAGCCCCGGAGAGCTTCTGGCTCTGTCAGAGCCGGAAGCTCTCCACTGACATCACTAGTGATGTCAGTGGGGCCTCCCCCAAACGGCAGGCATTCCCATGGGAACGCCTCCGTTTGGGCTGCCACCCCCCGGGCCCGCCTTCCAAACGGGGCGAGCTGTCAATCAACATCGACAGCTCGCCCCCTTTGGAAAGAGACCCGCTACGACCGGCGCTGTCGGTCGTAGCGGGTCTCACGCATGCGCACGAAGGAGCCGGCTCCCTCGTGCGCATGCGCACTGGACAAACATTGAGGCGGCCGTGCGGTCGTAGACTGTACGGCCGCCTCTGAATAAAGCCCTATATTCCAAATGTTATTAAACTATTATTAGCCCCTCGCCCCCTCCCCTGTCCCCGCTTCATGGGTGCTGGCAATAGGACATGCACTGCTGCATCCGTTCTTCAGTAGGCTTCCCCACTTTAATAATTAAACCCCTATGAGTGATATAAAGTAAGTATCAGTTCTTAGGGGTTGTTTAAGCTACTTTTACATACTTTTCTATAAGTAAGTGTCAGGGCCAATCATCAAATTCCAAAAAAGCATTTTTTTCGGAACTTAGTGGTGTTACTGTTCGCCATCCTGAGATAGCGTTCAGCCCCCGATAATCTTCACAGGCAGCCTATGAAGATTTACAAGGCCACAGCTGCAGCCAGAAGAGGGATCTGTTCAGATCCCTTTCTGCTGTGCTTAACTTCAGGAGCTGAGAGCTCCAGGGCACCGCAGGGCTGTGTGTGACTCACCTGGCTGCTTGCAATCCTCCTCCCGTCCACTGCGCCGCTCCAGGAAGAGAGAAGACAAGTGAAGACAGGTGAGTGTAAGCGGGGAGAGGGAGAAGGGGGGAGGGGCGAGGACAGATCGGACACCGGGGAAAGCTAAGGGACACAGCAGGGAGGGGAGACAGATCTGACATCGGGGAAAGCTAAGGGACACAGCAGCAGGGGGAGAGATGATAAGGAGGAGGGGCGATTACACACAGCAATGGGGGCCACAGAAGTCGGCAGCTGCCGGGTGGGGGACACAGACACCATACGACATGGCAGGTGTAGGCAGGGAAAAGTATCTATTTCTTGAATAGCTGTCATCGCAAAAATGACAGCTTTTCGGAATAAATAGTTATGGAGAGGAGGAATGATGAATTCCTCCAGAACTTAGGTAGAACTCCATGCGAGTTCTAAACCTAATTACCTCCATCAATATTTTAGCTATGATGAATAGGCCCCTGAGGCATGATGAGTGCCTCCAAACAGATTTTTAAACTCTCAGTGAGTTTAAAACATAATTATCACAAGTGATCATTATGTAATGATGAATAGACCCCTTATAACCTAAAACTGACTGAGACATACTGTACACGTTTTTCAATAGATAAACAGGATTCTGGTTGTATTGTTGCTTCGCCATAATTGCAAAAGAATGTTAGTGTAAGTTTCTCTTCTGTAAAAAAGTAAGAAGCGAGCTAAAACTAGGCAAAGGGGAAACGCAACGGAGAGCGCTGACAAATAGTCAAAAATTGTATTAAAGCATTTATTTTACAGGACAATAGGGAACTCTCACAGACTTTCTTATTTTCCCGGCAATTTGCGAGTACGCACTTGTCAGTAGTTACAGCAATTTCGGGTTTTTTTTTTAAACATTTGGTAGGACTGGTGTTATACCAGTAATATACTAATATTTTGTAAGCAAAATGACTGCCAGACAAGCTTTTATCATCAGCAGAAACTATGGATCTCGTGCGGAGTTGGACGGAAATGTGACAAAAAATGACATAAAAAAATATGCATGCAGAAAAAGGCGCACTTCTCTACACATCTTGATATGCACCCGACTCGATATACTGTACGCATATCGAGCCGGGTGCATATCAAGATGTGTAGTGAATCATACCTCCCAAACATCCCGATTTCGGTGGAACAGTCTCGACTTGAAGGGACTCCACCTTTTTGATAAGCCCAATATGTCCTCTGACCTTATTTGTTGGCCTATTGGCAGGGCCGGATTAAGGCTTGAAGGTAGTAGTAGCACCCCCCAGCAGTGCCCCTTGTAGTACCCCCTGCAGTGCCCTTAGTAGTAGTACCCCCCCCAGACACACACAAAAAAAACAACAACTTCCACTTACCTTAATCCCCGCTCTGTCGTCTGCTCCTCCATCCGGCGTCCTCTCCCGGGCCGGCCCGCTCTGCATGATGGGAGAGACGACATGGCGTCTCTCCAATCAGCCACTGCGGGAGCCGAAAGACGGAGGCTCCGGCAGTGGGAGCAGCAGCCGATGAGAGTCTGACTGACTCTCAGCGGCTGCTAAAACAAACACACAGCTGCCGGCACCGGCGGCTGTGTGTTTGTGCTGTGTAGTGCGGACGGCACTTATGTGCCGTCCACACTACCACCAAGCTGATGCAGCAGCACTGACTGTGCTGCTGCATGCAGTAGAATGGCCGCAGCTGCAGAGCGCCCTCCTCCCGGGAACAGGTGCTGTGCTGCCTGTGTCTCATTTGTCAAGGGACTTCTGCCTCATTCAGGGGTGCTCTCCCCCCAGTGTGAAAAAATCAACATTTTTGTGCTTGCGTGTTAGCCACACTTATCAGCAACGTAGGTGCGCAGGGGTGTTGTTCTGCCTGTGTCTCATTTATCAAGGGGCTGCTGCCTCATTCAGGGGTGCTTCCCCCTCCAGTCAGAAAAAAAAAAATAATAATTGTTGTGTGTGCGTGTTAGCCACACTTATCAACAACGTAGGTGAGCAGGGGTGCTGTGCTGCCTGTGTCTCATTTATCAAGGGGCTGCTGTCTCATTCAGGGGTGCTTCCCCCCCAAGTGTGAAAAAAATAAAAACAATATTTTGTGTGTGCGTTTTAACCACACCCCCAGTGTGAAAAAAATATATTTTTTTTCTGTGTGTGGTTGTGTGCGTCAACCACAACTTAGCTGCGCTATAATTGCTTGGTGACACTGCTTTAAGACCGCAATGAGTATGGAGGACAGTCACATGACAGGAGAGCAGGATCCACATACAGTACCAGTCTTGTAGCTGCCAGGAGCAGTCATGATGACAATGCAAGGCCGTCAACGTCATCTATGAAGGCCGATGTCCAAGGGCTTAAGTCAGGCCATGTAAGAAAATCAACTTTTACCCTGTTAAAGAAAAACAAATCTAGAGCTAAGTCAGCTTTAGAGAAACAAAATATTGGCAATATGCCATTCACAAAGTGGCAAGGAAAGGATAAGGCCTTGGCCTTTATTTATGACTGGTGGTTCTAGTTGTAATGATTTAAGCCCTTCTGCTTGTAGAAGAGGTACAAAAAAAACTAAAATTGTCCCCAAAAAGTCACAGATCCCAGAGGAGAGTCCAAGTGTGTCCGCGGTTGCCATGTGTGAGCCTGACCTTTCTAATACTGTACTTGAAGAGGATCCTTCTTCCACCATTTGTGTGCCCTCTGCGAATGTGGGGATGAGCAACACAAGTCAACATGCTGATGCAGAAATCGAGGATGCTTCTGTGGAATTGCACCAGGAGGATGAGGAGGATATTTACGTAGTTGGTGATAACAACAAGGATGATGAGGATGAGGATGTTTGTTTAAAAACTGTAAATCAGGCAAAAGTTGTTGCCCATGGTTGGAAAAATCCCATTGTTGCCATGCCTGGGAAAAGGACCAAACAATCCACTTCTCACGTGTGAAGTTATTTCCATCCAAATCCAGACAAACTTTGCCAAGCCATTTGTAACTGTTGCCATATAACAGTAAGTAGAGGTAAGGACCTTAACCATCTAGGAACCTCTTCCATGTTACGTCACTTGCAGCACATTCATCAAATTGGAAAGGGTATTTCAAATTCTGAAACTTTGGGGACAAAAAACTGATCAACAATCAGTCATGTGTCACCTTGCTGCTCCCTTCTATCTAGATCAAAGCACCTGCAATCTCTAACACCTGCATCATCAACGACATCCTCATTCGTGATCGGAAATAGTCCTGCATCCAATTTCATAAGGACTGTCTCCTCTCCTATCCGTTGTTCCTCAGAAGGATCCTTGAGTGCTACGCCTGCTGTTGCTGTCAGTGGATCTTCATCCCAGAAGGGGACTAGGATGAAGACTACTTTTAGTAGTTCAACCAAACAATTATCTCTCAAACAATCCTTTGCATTTGCGAGCAAGTATGACAGCAAACACCCAGTTGCACAGCGGATTACTGACGCCATAACAGCTATGCTGGTATTAGATGTGCGTCCAGTATCTGCCATTAATGCAGTTGGTTTTAGACAGTTAATGGAGGTCCTCTGTCCCTGCTACCATGTCCCTTTTAGATTCCACTTCTCTAGAATAGCAATCTGTACAAGGACATTAAAAAATCCTTATTAATGTCCTCCAAAGTAACCACAGATATGTGGACAAGTGGGACAGGGAAAACTAAAGATTACATGACTGTGACAGCTCACTGGGTAGGTGTATTGCCTCCAACAGTGCAAACAGCAGCAGCAGCATCTAACTAAGCCAGCTCATTCAGACGTAGGCTACTCTGTGTATCGCCGGTTTCACTAAGAGGCATACCACTGAGAACCTCTTAGAAAAACTCAGCGAAATCATTGCAAAATGGCTTACCCCACTTGGACTCTCCTCGGGATTTGTGATTTCTGACAATGCCAGCAATATTGTGTGACAATTACAGGTGGGCGAATTCGAACACATCCCATGTTTTGCTCGCACAATTAATTTGGTGGTGCAACATTTTTTATTAAAATGACAGGGGCGTGCAGGAGATGCTCTCGGTGGCCCGTAAGATTTCTGGACATTTTCAACATTCAGCAACTGCATGTCGAAGATTGCAGAACCAGCAAGAACTGTTGAATTTGCCCTGCCATCAGCTGAAGCAAGAGGTAGTAACTAGGTAGAATTCTACCCTCTATATGCTTCAGCGGATGGAGGAGCAGCAAAAGGCCATCCAAGGCTACACTACAACCTATGACATAGGGAGAGGAGCGAGAATGCACCTTAGTCAAGCGCAGTGGAGAATAATTTCCGTGTTGTGCAAGGTTCTTAAACCCTTTGACCTTGCCACATGTAAAGATAGTTCAGACACTGCCAGCTTGAGTCAGGTCATTCCCCTAATCAGACTTTTGCTAAAGTAGCTGTAGAAACTGAAGGAGGGGCTGAAACGGAGTGATTCTGCTAAGTAGATCAAGCCCTTGACTCGCTTCGCCAGGATCCAGGGGTCGTCAATCTCTTCAAATCAGATCACTATATTTTGGCGACCATACTTGATCCTTGGTTTAAGTCATACCTTGTGTCTTTTTTCTGACGGACATAAGTCTGAGACGATGCAAAGAGCTGTTGGTGAAAAAATTGTCAGCTCAACTGGCACGTGACACAGCATCTTCTCCTTCAGTTTCTGCAGCTGCCAGGAAATAACTACATTTTCCTAAGAGATCCACTGCTTTTGGTGATGCAGATCAGTCAGCAAAAACTAATGACATGTGGTTGGGTCTGCAAGAACTGCCTACAATGAGTGTCATGTCTACCGTGACTTTGTCTGATATGGTCACCATTCAAAGAATGGTGCATGACTATTTTAGGGATAGCATCCAAGTAGGCATGTCAGACAGTCCGTTTCACTACTGGCAGGAAAAAGAGGCAATTTGGATTCCCTTACACAAACTGGTTTTGCTGTACTTAAGTTGCCCACTCTCTGAAAGAGTTTTCAGCGCAGCCGGGAACATTGTCAGTGATCGGCGTAGGAGGTTACTTCCCCAGAATGTGGAAAAGATGATGTTCATCAAAATGAATTACAAATTCCACGAGGAAGACCTTTAACAGCAATTAAGTAAAAAAACCACAGAGGCGTCTGTAATTGGGGCTTCCAACGGGGACAAATTAAATTGTGTGAAGAAGAGGATGTACACACTGATGGGGATGACGATGACAACATCTGATCTTACCTATGTTGTAAAGCCAGTTTGTGTATGGGATCATTGCCACCAATGTCCACTGCGTATTGGCAGCTTTTTTTGTGGGGGTCCAAACAAACCAATCATTTCAGCCACAAGTGGCAGTCCCTGTGGCTGAAGTGATTGGTTTGTTAAACTGTAAATGTCCTGTTTCATATATAGAGGGCCCAAGGACAATTACATCTTGCACCTTTTTTTTCCATTATGTGCTGTTTGGGGCATTGCTGCCTGACATTTTTAATGTTATGGTTAATGAATGTCCAGAAATTGAAATGGCCGCAGACAGCATCCCCTGCATGCCCCTTTCATTTTTTTTTAAAGAAAATTCTGAACCAACTGCTGCTTGTGTCAACCCGGCGGCACAAGTCGAACAACAGTGACATTCAGCCAAGGGTTCTCAGCCCTCAAGGCTGCTACACGGCCCAAAGGCTGCATCCTGCTGCACAGCCCAAAGGCCATATCCTGCCAAGAGTTCTCAGCCCACATGGCTGCTAGATGGCCCAAAGGCCGCATCCTGCTTCACGGCCCAAAGGCCACCTGTCGTCATCCTCAAGGCTGTAACAGCCGCAACTTGCCAAGAGTTCCATCCCTCAAGGCTGTTGCAGGACTGGTTCCTAATCATAGCTCTGTATTCCAATACTACTCAGCCCAGAGGCTGCATCAACAATTAACTATCAACTATCAATTCTTACTTCAGCCAGTTACTGCACCAATTACCAAGTATCAACTCTTCTTACTTCAGCCAGTGGCTGCACCAATTATCAAGTATCAACATTTCTTACTTCAGCCAGTGCCTGCGCCAACTATCAATTCTTCAACCAGTGGCTGCACCAGTTATCAAGTATCAACTCCTCCTACTTCAGCCAGTGGCTGCGACAACTATCAATTCTTCAGCCTGTGGCTGCACCAATTATCAAGTATCAACTCCTCTTACTTCAGCCAGTACCTGCGCCAACTATCAATTCTTTAGCCAGTGGCTGCACCAGTTATCAAGTATCAACTCTTCTTACTTCAGCCAGTGGCTGCACCAATTATCAAGTATCAACTCCTCTTACTTCAGCCAGTGGCTGCGCCAACTATCAATTCTTCAGCCAGTGGCTGCACCAATTATCAAGTATCAACTCTTCTTACTTCAGGCAGTGGCTGCGCCAACTATCAACTATCAATTCTTACTTTAGCTAGTGGCTGCACCAATTATCTACTTTCAATTCCTCCTTCAGTCAGTGACTGTATCAATTATCAACTATCAATTCTTCAATCCTCAAGGGGTACTCCATCCATCATCTTTGCACTCCTCAACTCTATTTATCAGCTAGCTGGATGCAACCTTTTGGCCCTTAACTAGATGAAAAAAAATCAATATTGTGAGCAGTGAGGTGGTCAAAATTGACTAGAAACGAGTGGAAATAAATATTATTGAGGTTAACAATACTGTAGGAACAAAAAGGCCCATTTTATGTGCTTTTAGCTGTTTTTATGATTATTTTAAGACAAAATCCAGATCCAAAACCGAAAAACAAAACACGAAGGGGAGGTTTTGGCAAAACCAATCCAGATCCACAACCAGGGGAGATCCAGATCCAAAACCAAAACACTGGGGTCGGCGCACATCCCTAGTCTCAATATCAAATCTCAATATCAGCTGCAACATGTAGAAAGTAGGGGCAGAATTTGGCATAAACAACAATTACATGGGTCCATCACTTCCTTGTGTCAATAGTTCAGGCTGATGGCGGTGGTGGAGTAATGATGTCAGGATATATATTTACATTAGGCCACTTAATACCAGGTGAGCACAGTTTACATATTGTCACTGCCTACCTGAGTATTGTTGCTGACCATGTGCATCCCTTTATGGCTAGAGTCTACCCATCTTCTAATGACTGACAGTGAGTTTAATGTACGCCAATGGCCTCCATGTCACCAGATCTCTATCCAGTAGAGCACCTTGGGATGTGCTGGAATAGGAGATTTGCAGCATGAATGTGCAGCAGACATGGACTAGTCCTCAATGATCTCCTGTATTTAGTGTCTTTGATTAAAAAGAAAATTTAAATTTTCTCCTGTTCTCAGGGCCTGATTCACCACGGATCATAATTGCAACAGCGTACTAAGGGCCTGATTCAGACCCGCTCGCGAACGCTATGCGCTCGCAAGCGGGTCCATGGTGGCCCAGTACGCATGCGCACGACGCAGCTGGCTCCGTCGTGCGCATGCACGAGACCCGGATAGTGATGGGCAAACCGTCGCTCCGGGTCTCGTACCAAAGGGGGCATGCTGTCGATGGTGAGTGCCAGTATGCCCCCTTTGGTGGGCGGGCTGGGGGCGTGGCTGCCCAGACGGAGGCTTTTCCATGGGAACTCCTACCGTCTGGGGCCGGCCCCACTGATATCACAAGTGATGTCAGTGGGAGAGCTTTCGGCTCTATTAGAGCCGAAAGCTCTCTAGGGCTTGCGGCAACGAGACCCTACCACAAGGGTCTTGTCGCAAGCCTGATGGTCGCGATTGTCTTGACCATCGCGATCATCTTCCTGGCTGCTCGCTATAGCTGTGGGTGGTCACCCACAGCTATGCGAGCGGCCAGGAGGCCGCTCTAAAACAACAGAAGGCCGGCCCTGATTCAGAGCGAGCGCTCTGTCAGAGCGTCTGGCTCTGAATCAGGCCCTAAGATCAGCCAATGGTGCGTACTACGCATGCACCACAGTGCAGGTCAGGATTGTGAACGTACTGCGATCACTTACGCAGTTACAAATCCATCGTAGAGTGAGTGACGGGACGTCAGCGTTTGTAGGTGGTGACGGAGGAGTGGTTGGAGAAATGCAGGCGTGCCTGTCGATTTTAACGCTGTTGCATGGGCCTGCATAAATTAGCCACTCTGACGGCATACGCAGCTTGTGTACTCACTGCGTGCGACGAGAGTTGCAATCTCTGAGACAGGTCAGAGCTGCTGTAATTCTGCGTGAGGGGCCGATGCTACTCAATGTTACCGATGTGTACGCAGGACTGCGAGGTCTTACGGATGTGAGAAAGTGGTAGTGGGCGTCTCTATGCTGCCTGAGCAATTGCAGACATTAGCATATTTTCACAGCAGAACTGCGTGCGTAATCGCAGCTGCCATCGCAATAACGATCCGTAATGAATAAGGCCCTCAGTTTGAATACCCAGTTTATGTGTTACTGTATGTTCCCTTGGTCGTTTGTCCCAAAATCCTGGTTTAGGGTTTGTAATATTTCAATGTCATCCCCTTCTTCCTCTAAACAGACTGCAAGATACAGTAGTCCGCGTACTGTAAATGAGTGGATCCATCTGCCAGTCAGACTATCTGTGTGTAATGAGGTATCTGCTTTGCTTCTTACAAAATCCTCCTCTGTGAGCACTTTTATTTATTTTAATTTTCCATGCTGTCACCTCCAGCTTCAGGCCATATACAGTATACTTCTCTGGAGGACAGGCTTTTGAGAGCCCTGGTGGAAGTTCCATGTAAATATCCTCCTTCAGCTCACCATGCGGGAAGGCTGCTTTCACATTCAAATGTTTCTCTTACATTTGCTTTGTGGCTGCTGCAAGCAAAGGGCCTGATTTGGATTTGTACGTCGTAAACCCAATGGTTTTACGTCTGTGCATGTGCAGAGCGGGTCCTGCGTGATCGCTTGCAGCCTTTTGGTCCAAAAACACAGCAGCTATGCTAAATCTGTCCACATCAAGTCCTGAGTAGAGAGCTTTACTGCTCAAGCAAACATCTCATTATAATTTTTTACATGCTGATTATTCCGTGGACACCAGGTAAGTAGCGCGTGTGGTGTTCATGCTTCAGGTGTTAGAGCCAGCAGAGGGCACTAGCCTTGGTAAATCTTTATATTGATATGAGCTGTTGGTAGACCCTTGGGGTGACCCCAGTAGGATGACAACAGATGAGAAAGTGGATGTTTAGCCACACAGTGGCCCTGATTCAGAGCCGGACGCTCTGAAAGAGCGCTCGCTCTGAATCAGGGCGTTTTTTGGTTTTTTTTGGAGTGGCCTCCTGGCCGCTCGCATAGCTGTGGGTGACCACCCACAGCTATTGCGAGTGGCCAGGATGATGGTCTTGTGGCTGCAAGCCCCAGAGAGCTTCTGGCTATAATATAGCTGGAAGCTCTCCCACCGACATCACTGGTGATGTCAGTGGGGCCGCCCACAAACGGCAGGAGTTCACATGGGAATGCCTCAGTTTGTGAAGCCACCCCCACGCACGCCTCCAAAACGGTGCGAGCTGTCGATCAAAATCTACAGCCGCCCCCTTTTGGTGCGAGACCCGGAGCGCCCGTCGCTAGCCGGGTCTCGCGCATGCGCACATCAGAGCTGGCTCCGGCGTGCGCATGCGCAGTGGCCTAACATCGACCCACTCATGAGCGCATAGCGCTCGCGAGCGGGTCTGAATCAGGTCCAGAGGCCCTTAAATAGAATACTGGGTATATTGGTAACAGTAACAGTGGTAATACAATGGTAGTAACAGCGGTATTTAGGGTCTTACACCTAGGAGCTAAGGGCCCGATTTAGACCCGCTCGCTAGATGTGTTCGCTCGCAGCCGCCAGCTGCCAAAGTATGCAAATCCCGTGATCGCACGGCAAGGCATTAGCATGTCGTGGCGTGCGATCGCGATGTGTATTTAGACATCCACCAGCCTGTCACAAGACTCCCACTTTCCCTTTTTAACACACGTCATCTCCAGGAAGTGTGTGTAACAGTCGGTAACATCGAGTACCATCGGACCCATACACAGCACTGTGGCTGACCATACCCTACCGCAAGCACTGCGAGTGCTTCATTGTGTAACTCAGCCATGTGACGCTTATGCTGACGCTGCGTCTTAATTATGCACGCCTCTGAAATGGTGTTAAGATGCACAGACACGTCTGCATTCACACAACCACACCCCAGTTTCCATCGACCACCCCTGTCACCACCCACAAACGGCACGTCCTGTCACTCATTCTAGCGAGGCATCTATGTACAAGGGGTGATTGCATGGACTAGTTTGCGCATGCGCACTGCGACATACGCATGCGCAGATTGCAAACATCAGCAGGCTACGAGCGAACGCATCCTAGCAAGCGGGTCTGAATCGGGCCCTAAGTACTGTGCATCCACACAGTACTGTGACTCTCTACTTAGTGGTGCATGCTAGGCTGCATGAGTCATGACGTCATCGGGTCAGAGGTCGGTCCTCGTGGTGACTCCAGATCCTAGTGCTCGGATGTATGCAGGAGACAGTGCAGGAGCGCACTTTTGTCTAATACTGTAGAACTATGAAATAAGTTGGACCTGCTACTCATGTGGCCCCCCACTGGACTCCCGATTTCAGCCCTGCTACCCCTAGGTAAAATCGGCAACTGATGGAGTCTATTGTGCAGGGCTGATCCAGGCTGGAGACAGGCTCTTGGTGCTGGGTCAGAGAGGGTCTTCTCTACTTGGTGCTCCCTGACGTATGATTCTTGCTTTGCACTAGCTTTCTGCATTCCTCCTCCCCCAGTGTGTATGTCTCCATTACCCTACAGTGTTTATCTGTCACCTCTTTCTGTGTATCTGCCTTTTCTCCATTCCCCTTTGTGTGCCTTTTTTGTCTCCCTTTCATATCTATCCTCCACTTATCTCCACCACACACTACTTCCTTGTGTCCAGCAAAATTCATGTTTCCTCTAGTCCAGCACCTTCTCCGCCAAGCCCTTCTGTCACTTCTTCCCTCTACACCTCTTACATTTCTCCTGTTGAATTTAATGAAGTCCTGCTGGCAGTAGTGTAGTCAGAGAAGGCAAAGGTCTACTGAAACATGTTCAGGATCTGATAGGTCTCCTCTACATCAGATGAAGGACTGATCTGGTTTCAAAGGAACAGTGACCATAATAAATAATATGAACTGGGTGCACTACAGTGGCATATTGTGAACTGGGAGCACTACAATGGCATAATGTGAACTGGGGGCACTACAGTGGCATAATGTGAACTGGGGGCACTATAGTATAATGTGAACTGGGGGCACTACAGTGGCATAATGTGAACTGGGGGCACAATAGCATATTGTGAACTGGGGACACTACAGTGGCATAATGTGAACTGGGGGCACTACAGCATAATGTGAACTGGGGGCACTACAGTGGAATAATGTGAACTGGGGGCACTATAGCATAATGTGAACTGGGGGCACTATATCATAATGTGAACTGGGGGCACTACAGTGGAATAATGTGAACTGGGGGCACTATATCATAATGTTTTCTGGGGGCACTATATCATAATGTTTTCTGGGGGCACTATAGCATAATGTGAACTGGGGGCACTACAGTGGCATAATGTGAACTGGGGTCACTACAGTGGCATAATGTGAACTGGGGGCATTGTAATGATAACATTTCTCCTTAAAAAAACTGTCAAAGGACTTGACAATTTTAGCATCTTGTTAAGTGTGCCATGAGTTGAAAATGATGTGAAATCTCTTCTGTTTCACGCCCTACAGATTACACATGGATGAGTCTTACGGCCTGATTCAGATCAGCACGCTATGCCAATATTTACACAATCTGTCGATGTTGAGTGACAGCACGCCCCCTTTGGTGGGCGGGCCGGGGGAGTGGAAATGTTAGAGCCGAAATCTCTCTGGGGCTTGCGGCAACGAGATCCTACCGCAAGGGACTCGTCGCAAGCCCGATGGTCTTGACCATCGCAACCATCTTCCTGGCCGCTCGCTATAGCTGTGGGTGGTCACCCACAGCTATGCGAGTGGCCAGGAGGCCGTTCAAAAAAAAAAATACCCCGGCCCTGATTCAGAGCGAGCGCTCTGTCAGAGCGAGCGGCTCTCAATCAGGGCCTGTATGTCCCTGGGTTGGGGGGAAGGACTGTTTCTATTGGGCCGGGGATGGGGGGATTGTAGGTTGGATAATGTATGTCCCTGAGGCTGGGGGAGTATGGTGGTCAGTATATTTGTGTCTGGAGCCAGAGGGGGAGAGGTGGTAGGGCAGGTAGTGTATGTCCAAGGGCTGAGGGATACTGTATATCTATGGGGCTGGGGGGTAGGGCAGGTTACAGGTATGTACCGGAGGTGGGGGTAGTGGTTTGGGTGGGCAGTGTACTGTGAGGCTGGGTAAAAGGGGGGGCATGGCCTAATTGCGGGAGGCATGGCCACGCCCCCTTAGGTAAAAAAATAATAACATTTTGCAGCACCGCGCGCTGGCGAGGGGGGCGCAGTGGGCCCCTCAGCCCGGAGAAAAACCAGTGGGGGGCGCGATCAGCTTGATGGCTCCCCCCACATGCATAGGAGACTGCTGTGGCTGCTTCTTAGCAGCCCCAAGCAGTCTCCCAGTGCAGCCTAGCACATAGCAGCATGTGCTGGGCTGCTGTCAAGTAAGAGGGGGGATAGCGGTGCCAGACCTGGGCTCCCGTCTGACCCCCCCAGCAAGCCCAGGCCTGGGTAATTAGTACCCGCTCCCCCCCCTCTCAGTGCCCCTGGGTAGGGCTGGTTAGCGTATCACCCCACCACCAGAGCCAGCACTTGAAGCACAAGCTCCATACACTCCACGCTGGGGGCAGGATGGGAGTAGTAGTAGTAGTGGGAAGCAGGGGGCAGTATAGGAGTAATAGTCGGAAGCAGGGGAGATAGGAGTAGTAGGGGGCAGGATGGGAGTAGTAGTGAGAAGCAAAGGGCAGGATGGGAGTAGTAGTGAGAAGTAGGGGAGGATGGGAGTAGTAGTAAGAAGCATGGGTCAGGATGGGAGTTGTAGTGGGAAGCAGGGGTCAGGATGGGAGTAGTAGTAGGAAACAGGGATCAGGATGGGAGTAGTAGTGAGAAGCAAGGTGGGAGTAGTAGTGGGAAGTAGGGGTCAGGATGGGAGTAGTAGAGAGAAGCAAAGGGCAGGATAGGAGTAGTAGTGAGAAGTAGGGGTCAGGATGGGAGTAGTAGTAGGAAGCATGGGGCAGGATAGGAGTTTTAGTGGGAAGCAGGGGTCAGGATTGGAGTAGTAGTAGGAAGCAGAGATCAGGATGGGAGTAGTAGTAGGACGCAGGGGTCAGGATGGGAGTAGTAGTAGGAAGCAGGGATCAGAATGGGAGTAGTAGTGAGTAGCAAAGGATAGGGTGGGTGTAGTAGTGGGAAGCAGGGGTCCCCACGAATTGTGTCATCTAGCCCCGTCCCTATTTAAGTTTGCGGCAATTTATCGTTAAGGGATGGTGCTTAATGTCGCAAACCATCAGGTCCCACCCCCATCGCATTCCTCGGCCTTCTCCTGGGGAGGAGAAAAAGTAGGCAAGTATGACATACAGTATTAGTAGTACCAGTACCTAAAAGGTTAAGGTCCACACTTTGCACCTTTGTGAGTCAGTGACTAATGAAAGCTATAGCATGGTGTTTGCACACTGTCTTTCATTCTAGGAACACCACGACAAAAAACACAAATCACCCACGTAAGCCCAGACGTTCATTTTATATGCTTGGCTGTACATGCAGAAGAGAAACCAAATGATTAGCATAAGAAAAGAGGTGGTTTAAACCTCTAGGAAGGGGGCTGGCATGTGTGCATGTCACTTGGTTAGGTAGCCTGTAGCAGTGCAGGGGCGTGTTTTATAGGGATATTTATATAAGGGGCTGGCAGTGTGGGCAAAAGCCTCTTTGTTTCCAGGTTTCCCACCCTCCCTCCCATTTGGTTAGTTTCTGTTTTTGAGTTGGCTTATTTGCGGCGGGAAAGAACGGCAGGTCGCCAGTCCGGGTGCAATTGTTTTGTTGATGTGCGCTCCCTTCGTTGACTGGTAGTTGGCTGTACCAACCTAACGGGGGGCAGTATCATCACCCCTGTAGTGGGTAGTCAAGGTTGAAGGTGAGTGGATACCTTTTGTTGCTTATAGGGGTTTTTATAGTTATGTTGTGCACTTTGGGCGGTATATTCCTGCTATGCCTGGTGTCGATTGTGTGTGGGCATTGCAGATTGGCTGATTTCTGGCCGTCCTTTATTTGCCACCATACATAATTAAATAATTATTGCTTCAATAAATAACCATCAGTTTCTCTGCCAAATTTACGTCTCAATGTCTTTATTTACTATTGGTTTAAGGTTAAGTGGTTTGCACGCATGACACACCTCATCCGATAGAAGGTTTACAAACAAAATGAAGCTGGACACTTGTGAACTGGCCGTAAAAGTCAGGCAAAGCAAATTATTATCTTTCCCCCCTTGGTACATGAGGCAGCAGACAGATTGAACATTACATCATTGTAAACCAAACTTTCTGGTTACATTTCACCAAGTGCACATTGTCAGTGTTGTTACTTCAAGACTTTCCAGCTGAACTGGATGAAAAAAATAGACAAGCGAATCGCTAGGCAACTGAACACAGGGGAATAGTGCTTGATCTCCTTTCTCTAAATTACTTCTGGTACTGTACTCTTCTCCTGCAGGAAAGCCTCTCCAATTCCAGAGCCATCTACTTTGTCCTTATCACTAGTAACACTATAGTCTCCACCTTAAAAAGTTCCACCTTTTAATATAGGAACCTTATCTGTATCAATGCTTAAGGGGAACTCAATAATTAGGCAGATTGAGTTTCAGTTTCTTTAAATGTGACGGTAGATTTAGATCCCTCAACAGAAAAAATCAAATCTGACAAAAAAAATTTATGTAAGGATTGAGGGCCTGATTTAGACCCGCTCGCGAGCGCTCGCAAGCGGGTCGAGGGAGCTCCGTCGTGCGCATGCGCGAGACCCACATAGCGACGACCAAGCCGTCGTTATGGGTCTCGCACCAAAGGGGGCATGCTGTCGATGGTGAGTGACAGCACGCCCCCTTTGGTGGGCGTGCCGGGGGCGTTGCTGCCCAGACGGAGGCGTTCCCGTGGGAACGCCTACCGTCTGGGTTGGGCCCCACTGACATCACTAGTGATGTCAGTGGGAGTGCTTTTGGCCAAAAGCACTCCTGGGCTTGCGGCAGTGAGACCCTACCGCAGGGTCTCGTCGCAAGCCCGATGGTCGCGATGGTCTTGACCATCGCAACCATCTTTTTGGCCGCTCACATATGCTGTGGGTGGTCACCCACAGCTATGCGAGCGGCCAGGAGGCCGCTCCAATTTTAGGTGGGAGGGCCCTGATTCAGAGCGAGCGCTCTGGTCAGAGTGTCCGGCTCTGAATCAGGCCCTGAGTTCCCATTTAACATATAGGTACTCATGGGCATATCTCATGCTTGCTGCCATTTGACTCCCACTTTCCGGGAGGGGGCAGCCTGGCTTCTACGGCGGAGGGGGGGACAGAGGAGTCATGACAGGAGTCAGAGAGGGAACGTCCAGAGTGGTAGGCGGACGGCCAGAAGAGGGCAGTGTCATGTAGACCAAGGGAGTGAAGATTTAGCAGGAGAAGAGGTTTGTCCACAGTCAGGGCCGTAGAGAGCCCTGGCGGGTCCAGGTACAGAGGGGGCGTGGTCTAATCGTAGGAGGCATGGTCACGCCCCCTTGAGCAAAAAAAAAAAAGCACTATTGCAGTGGCGTTGTTCACCGGGGAGGAAGGGCGCGATCAGTGTGATCGCTCCCCCCCCACAGGCAAAGGAGACTGCTGTGGCTCCTGCTCAGCAGCCACGAGCAGTCTCCCACTGCAGCTTAGCACATGCTGTGTGCTGGGCTGCTGTGAGAGTGAGAGAAGGGAGGGGGGGCGGCGCCGGACCAGGGCCCCCGCCGGGCCCCTCACGAAGGTCAGGAAGCCGGGCCTGGTTAAACAGTACCTGCTCCCCCCCCCTCTCGGCGCCCCTGTCCACAGTGTCAAAAGCAGCAGCGATGTTGAGGAGAATGATCATAGATTAATGGCCCTTTGATTTGGAAGCAAGGAGGTCCTTGCTGGCTTTTATGAGGGCAGCTTCAGTGGAGTGGTGACAATGGAGACCAGACTGAAATGAGTCAAGGAGGGAGTGGGAGGAAAGAAAGGCAGTAAGGTGGTTGTAAACAATACACTCGAGGAGTTTGGAGAGAAAAGGGTGGGGAGAGATGGGTCGGTAGTTGGTGAGAGTATTAGGATTAAGGGTAGGTTTTTTTAGAATGGGGGAGACAAGGGCATGTTAGAATGCAGATGGGACAGTGCCAGATAAGAGGGAGGGATTGAAGAGGTGGGCAAGATGGGAACAGGAAGAAGAAGAGAAGTAGCGGAGGAGATAGGGTCAAAGGAAAGTGGGAGGGGGGGACCGGATGCGGGAAGGATGTCAGAGTTGGGAAGATGGATCCCTGGGTGTATCAGGGTGGAGACTGGAAGGTGACCTAAAGTGATCGCAAAAAGGAGCCGTTTCATGGATGCATTGTGGGAGTGTCAAGGGCGTGCTGCAGCATTCCCAATCGCAAATCCACAGCTTCAGAGGCCATGTTTAGATGGATTAGAGGATATGATATGGATTAGAGTATATGATATGGATTAGAGTATATGATATGAACCACTCCATGAAATAGTAACCCAGCTACTAACAGCAATATGGTTTTATTATTTCATATTTCTATCACTGTAATTCATAAATTGTTGGTAAAAATCTGGGTGTTGTTTGTGGACACAGGAAGGGGACCACTGGGCTGTATTGATGAAGCTGTTATGAGTGATTATGTAGTGCTTAAACTGTAGTGGAGAACTGAAGGAGACAATTAGGAAAGTTCTTTAATAAAGATGACCAGACTGTAACTGGAAGGTGACCGGACTAGAACCGGCATTGGAGCAGGACTGGAACTGGCAGATGACCGGACTGGGACTTGTATTCGAGCTAGACTGGAACCAGGAGGTGACTGGACTGTAACTGGTACTGAAGCCAGACTGGAACTGGGAGGTGACCGGACTGGGACCGACTCACTAGATGCCGGGCTGGGATCGGCTAAGCGGCTTGCTAGTTTACAGCAGTGTTGATACTTGGAAGCTGATACTTGGATTACAGAAAGGAATCTCAGCAGTACTAAAACAGGAATCTCAGATGGAGACTGCAGATTAGCTGCAGACCAGGAACCAGGAAATCAGCAATGTGACTTGTTGATCTGGCAGTGAGCAAATGAACAGGAAGCACTTGTATAGCAGCTGCAGGTCACAGAATGGTTGCCAGATTCAGCTGAGGTAAGGAAGCATTCAGACTGGAGGAGATACCGTCACATGATGAGAGTCAAGATGTTTTCCATACTGAGCTGGGCTTAGTCACACAGTCAAGCTAGAAAAAAAGGCAATGCAGGGAGTGACATACAAAGGGTGATCCAGGAGACATGGCATGCACAGACAACCACACGGCATGCCAGATAGCCATATGAATAAGGTGAGCTGATCCAGAGGAGCGGAGCATGACAATTATCTGATACTGAAAAAACATTGGGGTCTATGTTTTGTGGCAATGTGAATGACTTACCACATGCCTTTGGAAGAAATTCAGCACTAATTGCTGATTGCAGGCTTGTCGGATGAGGATTGCACTGCACTTCCTCAATTCACAAAGTACCAGAGCCGGCGGTCTTTAGGACCCACCGCAGCTCAGCAGGAGACCTGACCTACGACATACTCTTCTGCGCACGCGTTCCTTGTTCCGCACATCCTACCTGCCTAAAGTTCCATGCTTATGGACATGCTTCCTGAGACTCTCAGTATTAGCCAGTCATACAGAGTCTGCAAATACCCTATACTACCACCGCTTGTGTAGGAGAACATAGCGCCACAAACTATCAGGGTGTATACCATCTTACCACCCACTGCACTACAAC
Organism: Taudactylus pleione; assembly: GCA_031769625.1. Lineage (NCBI taxonomy): Eukaryota > Metazoa > Chordata > Amphibia > Anura > Myobatrachidae > Taudactylus > Taudactylus pleione. The sequence continues at coordinate 4,884,567 of JAUIMM010000033.1, read as the reverse complement.
ACCCAGCAACACCCTTACACTCCAGGTTGCATCCAATACCTTGTTACACCTGTTTAACCCTGTGTCTACATGCCACTTGTTATTCTACTAGGCTAATAAACCTAAAACTTAGTTAGGCTGTTCCATGTGTGGACTAACCACTACCAGCACCTCTGCTACGCAACTCACTTAATACACACTTTCCTATTCTCCCAGAAGTTGCAAGAGGCTTTCGGGTAGCCCCCCAGCACCCTCGGAAGAGTAGGCACTTCTCCCGCATCCTACCCACTTCCTAGTGAAGTGGGCAAAATGGGGAGAATCTTACCGTGGTTCATCGAACCTTTGGGAAGGGGCGGGTCTTAATGACACGATTCTATGCTAATTGCGTCATTTGGCTCCACCCTCTATTCTATTCAAATACTTGCAATTCCCGGCATTTCGTTGTGAGGGGCGGAGCACAATGAGGAGATTGTTTGGCCTCGCCCCCGTCACTGCCCACTTCGCTGGGGAAAAAGACTTTAAATGTCGGTAAGTATGACTTAACACCTGTACACCCAGGGCCCAGTGTACTGCCTTTGGCTGTTTATATTCACATTAACTCTGCTTTTAGATTACGCACCCAGGGCCTGATTCAGCAAGGAACGCAGCTGCTAATACGCACGCAATCGGTTGATTAATTTGCACTGTGCATGCGTGAACTAGCTATTACGATGGGAACTGCGTCTGCAGAGGCTACTCAGACCCAGAGCAGAGTGACTGACAGGAAGTGTGGTGATGGGGGGGTCGGTCGGGTGAACACAGGCGTGCCAGTGCGTCTCAACGCTATTGCAGGTGCGTGGATAAAGTAGCCACCGCACTACAAGACGCAGCCTGAGGTCTCATAGCAGTTCCTGATTGAGGTCTGACCTGCCTTATCTGTGTGTATGGGTCTGATGTTACTCGATGTTACCGATTAATTTGCTATGTTGCCCAAGTATATGGATGTGAGTAAGGGGAAGTGGGGCGTCCTTATGTTAGGCTGTGATCGCAATGCGATTGCAAACATTTGCATTTCACAGCTGATATTACATACCCTCCAACATTTCATAAAGAAAACCCGGTACAGGGGCGTGACCACATCCAAAGAGGGCGTGGTTATATATAAAGGGGCGTGTCCACGGGGTTGTATATGGGGGCTGGAGGCAGCTGGCACTGGCTGGCTCTTACTTCTGATCACCGGCGCTGGTGTGATTACGTCAGCGTCAGTGCTGACTGCACTACAGACTACCAGGGAGGACGTAGCGGCGGCGCCTGTCACTCAGCAGCGCTGCGGGAGTCCTGTGTCCCAGCAGTGCTGCTAAAGAGTTCAGAAGATTGTACCCCACCGGTACAAAACGGTACAGCCCCTGTTGCCGGTACAGACCTTTAAAAAACGGTACAGTACTGGCTAAATCGTTATAGTTGGAGGGTATGATATTAGCAACTGCGTAGCGTGCGTATTAGCAGAATAGCGATCCTTGCTGAATCAGGCTCCCAGTGCCCTACACCCAGTAACTCTGCTAATAGAGCTGCAGTCAGATCAGCCAGTTTACAGTTTTTTTCAGCTGTCTGCCAGGGGGCATCACCTAGAGGAGGAGTTAGGGCAGAACTGCAGTATGGGGCGCACACATGGTAATGAGGTTAATAGTTCCATATTGCACCAATCTCTCCTTTCTTCCATATTCTAAAATCCTCCCTCACAACTGGCATCCAAGGTTAACACTGCGTCATATGTGATATTAAATATGGTACCACCGTGCTGCAGGAGCATTGGGGCTCAGTACATGTTAGATTCTATGTTTTTATGAAATGCCTTTAAAGCCTATTTATCTCTTTCACAGGGAAGCACCAGTTAATTGCTTTTCCTATAATGAGGTGATTTTTTTTTATTTTATTACTGCTGTCGGTGGATCAGACTACGGAGATATTTACATTTTCTGCAGAAAATTTTGCGCACCCCCATTTATTTGCTGTAGTCGTTAGATTTTGATGAATGCAGAGAAAAATATGAAAGTAACAAATACATGCAAAAATATTTTTAATGAAGCATATTAACTTTATTGTCTGACTTCCACAACCGGTTACATTTTACACTCAATGGATGGATGAACAGTGTAACATTCATATTCTCATCAATTCTAACAAGGAGGGTGGAGAAATAGGATAGTTAGACAATACTTATGACATCAGTATGTCAATCACATGAGCACTGAGCTCTCATTCAAAGTACAGAAGACCAAAACCATCCGAGTTTCTATTAGGTAAACATACTGTATGTGTATTATAACAGGGCGTAATAATGTACTGTATGCAAATGTGGATGTGAAAGGCCCTTTGTAAATGTACTTAAAGACCATGTAGCACAAAAGACAGTTGTTTTCAGCCATCGTCCCCACTGGCAAATCTGCACATATTCTAGCAAAATGAAAGCATGAGATAATAGTTCATATTTTGATCAAAATAATTGAGCTTGCAGCCCACGTCACAGATCCCACAATGGCATCATGCTATAAAGAGCACATAAAGCCACAGATGAACTTTAATATGTAACAAAGCTGTGCATTACTGATCTGAATAATATACATGAAATCATTGGCACTCTTATATTGGTGATTCTCTTTCACAGCAGGATTCCATGACAGGATGGAAGTAGGGATGAGCGGGTTCGGTTCCCTGAGAACCGAACCCACCCGAACTTCGGGGATCCGGGGCGATCCGAGCCCAAGCTCGGATCTCCCTGTCTGCCCCGGATCCCTCTCCCGAGGCAAAACCTCGAGATCTGCTGTCGGATCTCGAGGTTTTGCCTCGAGCGGCCATTTTAAAAAAAATGCCTTTGCCTTTAATGGGCAAAGTGCTGATTGGCTGACAGAGCCGTCTGTCACGGCTCTCAGCCAATCAGCATTATGGTGCTCATTTGCATGTAGCACGGACTCGTGAGATCCGTGCTACATGCATCTGTGTGATTGACAGTGACACAGAGCACAGATGGGTCAGTGAGACCCGTCTGTGCTGCTGTGTATTTCAATGACACAGATGCACGCACGGACCAGGAGATCCGTGCTACTTGCATCTGTGTCATTGACACAGAGCACTAACGGGTCCGTGAGACCCGTCTGTGCTGCTGTGGTAAAAAAAAAAAAAAAAACCTGTGTAAAAAGAGAAAAAAATGGCGTGCCCCCCCCCCCCAAAAAAAGAGCAACCAGCCCCGGGCATTAGTGACCCAGTGCTGGGTGTGCTTAAATACAGGGGACAAACGACATAGGGGTCCCCTGTACTTAAACACAACCAGCACCGGGCTAGTCAGAACCAGAGCTGGTTGCCAAAATACGGGGGACAAACGACGTAGGGGTCCCCCGTATTCTGCGCAACCAGCTCTGGGCTCTGATCCGGTCCTGGTTCTGGAAATACAGGGGAAAAAAATGAGTAGGGTTCCCCTGTATGTTCCAGAACCAGCACTGGACTTTTTCTAGCGGGGGGCTGATGCCACAGCCAGGGGAGCCCTTTCACCGGGCCCCCCAGCCGCAGCATCAGCCCTGACCGCTAGTCAGCCCAGGCCGGGGATCCCTGGAGAGCTGGGGACCCCCCCAATAAAGGGGTCACCCTCTCCAGGGCTCCCCAGGCCCATGCTGATAGCCCGGGGCTATCCCCGCCACCCCTGGTGGCGGTGGGTGGCGGGTTGATTGTGTGGTGTGGTGTAAATAAAGAATATCAAACATTGTCTTTACAAGTAGAACTGCAAGTCCCAGCAAGCCTGCCCCGCATGCTGGTACTTGGAGAACCACAAGTACCAGCATGCAGGGCATTAAGGGCCCACTAGTACCTGTAGTTCACCTGTAAAAAAATGTTTAAAAAAAACACAGGACACACACACCGTGACAGTATAAGTTTATTAAACATACATACACACACACACACACACATGTACACATACTCACCTATGTAACCTGTAGCATCGGTCCACTTGTCCGGTAAAGTATCCATAGGGGACCTGTGAAAAAAAACATACTCACCATCTCCTATGCGAGGTTCTGTCCTCTTCGTTCCAAAGTAGGCATCCCCGGACTTGGCAAAAAAAAAAAAACGAAAACGCGATCCACGAACTTAGTACCGTTCTATAGAACGGTACTTCCCGAATGAGAGCTTAGCGGCGGGGTATCACCATGGAAACCCCGCTGCTAAGCGTTCATTGGCTGAGAGAGGCCATCTCCCGTCTCTCTCAGCCAATGAACGGCTCCCTCCATTGTAGTCAATGCTGGGAGCCGCAAGGTTATTAAAGTTTACCCTGCGGTTCCCACCATTGACTACAATGGAGGGAGCCGTTCATTGGCTGAGAGACGGGAGATGACCTCTCTCAGCCAATGAACGCTTAGCAGCGGGGTTTCCATGGTGATACCCCGCCGCTAAGCTCTCATTCGGGAAGTACCGTTCTATAGAACGGTACTAAGTTCGTGGATCGCGTTTTCGTTTTTTTTTTTTGCCAAGTCCGGGGATGCCTACTTTGGAACGAAGAGGACAGAACCTCGCATAGGAGATGGTGAGTATGTTTTTTTTCACAGGTCCCCTAGGGATACTTTACCGGACAAGTGGACCGATGCTACAGGTTACATAGGTGAGTATGTGTACATGTGTGTGTGTGTGTGTGTGTATGTATGTTTAATAAACTTATACTGTCACGGTGTGTGTGTCCTGTGTTTTTTTAAACATTTTTTTTACAGGTGAACTACAGGTACTAGTGGGCCCTTAATGCCCTGCATGCTGGTACTTGTGGTTCTCCAAGTACCAGCATGCGGGGCAGGCTAGCTGGGACTTGCAGTTCTACTTGTAAAGACAATGTTTGATATTCTTTATTTACACCACACCACACAATCAACCCGCCACCCACCGCCACCAGGGGTGGCGGGGATAGCCCCGGGCTATCAGCCTGGGCCTGGGGTGCCCTGGAGAGGGTGACCCCTTTATTGGGGGGGTCCCCAGCTCTCCAGGGATCCCCGGCCTGGGCTGACTAGCGGTCAGGGTTGATGCTGCGGCTGGGGGGCCCGGTGATAGGGCTCCCCTGGCTGTGGCATCAGCCCCCCGCTAGAAAAAGTCCAGTGCTGGTTCTGGAACATACAGGGGAACCCTACTCATTTTTTGTCCCCTATATTTCCAGAACCAGGACCGGATCAGAGCCCAGAGCTGGTTGCACAGAATACAGGGGACCCCTACGTCGTTTGTCCCCCGTATTTTGGCAACCAGCGCTGGTTCTGACTAGCCCGGTGCTGGTTGTGCTTAAGTACAGGGGACCCCTACGTCGTTTGTCCCCTGTATTTAAGCACACCCAGCACTGGGTTACTAATGCCCGGGGCTGGTTGCTCTTTTTTGGGGGGGTGCACGCCATTTTTTTCTTTTTTTACACAGGTTTTTTTTTTTTTTTTTTACCACAGCAGCACAGACGGGTCTCACGGACCTGTCATTGCTCTGTGCCAATCACACAGATGCATGTAGCACGGATCTCCCGGGTTCGTGCTACATGCAAATGGGCACCATAACGCTGATTGGCTTCCTGTCTGCCACTGCAGTGCCACTCCTAGATGGGCCACGTGTTTGTGCCGCCCCCTTGTGTCGCTTAGCATAGTCATCCAGCTTCCTCGGTACAACCTTTTGGCCTAAAAACAATATTGTGAGGTGTGAGGTGTTCAGAATAGAGTGGAAATGAGTGGAAATTAATGTTATTGGGGTTATTAATAGCGTAGGAACAAAAAAAGGCCAATTTATGTGATTTTAGCGTTTTTTTTTTATTTTTTAAGAAAAAATCCAGATCCAAAACACAAAACCCAGAACCCAAAACACGGAAGGGTGGTTTTGGCAAAACCAATCCAGATCCAAAACACGAAGAAAGATCCAGATCCAAAACCAAAACACAAAACACGAAAAGTGTCCGGTGCACACCCCTAGATGGAAGTGCTTCTCTGACAAAACAGACAGAGGGCCTGATTCACTACTGATAGCAACTGCGATTACGCACACAGTCGATTGTTGCATTCTGCGCATGCGTATGCATTTGTAGTGCGTGAGCGTGAACCATCCAATGCAATCAGGACTGCGATCGCAGAGGCCATGCAGACCCACTGCAGAGTGGTTGACAGGGAGTACCAATTGTGGGAGGTGACGGGGGGTGGTCAGCAAAACGCAGGCGTGCCAGTGCGTTCGAACGCCGTTGCATGGGCGTGCATAAATTTTCAACTGTGAAGCCGTGCGCAGCCTGAAGTTAGCAATTCCTGAGTAAGGTCAGAGCTAGTGCAAGTGTGCGTGAGGCTGCGATGGTACTTGATTGTACCGATGGTTTTGCAGTCTTGCTAAACATTACAGATGTGTGTAAGGTAATGTTGGCGTCCTTATGTAGTGCTGCGGAAGTAAAGCTATCACAATGAATTAGCTACTATCGCAGTTGAACTGCATGCGTAATTGCAACTGCCATCGCAAAAGCGATCCTTGCTGAATCAGGCCCTTTGTTAGGTTCTCAATCAGTAATACACAAAGAGATGTTTGAAAGGGAGGGGTGACTTATAAAGGAAACACACGGAACCCTTCAGCATCCTGGCTAACAGGTTACCAATTAAAACTGCTTTCCATTTATCAACTAAATGCAGAAGTTTGGTATATTGGCTTTCAGCTTTAAAGCAGAGAAATATACGAGATAGTGTATGTTGTGGGGACTCTCACGGCTTAGGGCTAGGCGCATCCTGTTAGCAGAAACGCCTTGAAGCGGCAAAAGGCCAATCATATATGTATTTGCAAATACGTAATGAACTTCTGAATTATGGGCGTGGTTCAGAGACAGGCGCTAATGCCGCCGCAGCTGCAAATGTGTACATGGCTGTTGTGCAAAAATATGCAAATATCACAGCCGCCGGGATTTGTATTGAGATGGCCACCAGCGGCCTTTGCAAATCCAAGTGACTGCATATAAAGACGCAGCATCGGACGCAGATCAGTCGATTATTGGACTTCTGATTCAGGGCTGGCCCCAGGGGTAGCCACGCCCTGTGCCATGTTGGGTGGGTGTGGCCTAATTACCATAGGCAACACCCTCTCAGTGACGTTATTTGGGGGCGTGCCCGCATGGCATGCCTCCTGTGTAACGTCAGACTGGGGGGGCGAGCCCAGCACTCCGTCACTAGCTGGGCTTCCCCCAACCCTCTCCCTGCACTGAATGGATGCCGTGTACACATGCGCAGCATCCATTCAGCTACTCCGCGGGTCTGGCACGGCCGCACAGCTGCGGCAGTGGGGGTGCCCAACCTCCCGTCCAAACCACCCGCGGGACACTTCAGCCCACGGGTGGAAAAGCGGGACAGTGCTGTCCCGCTAAAATCGGGATGTTGGGGAGGGGTGCGCCCTCTATGGGGTGGCACCCCTGTTCGACCGCACTGGTCGAACACCCCAAGAGCCGGCCCTATTCTAATTTACCCTGTGGTAGTGCAGAAAGGCCACAGAAACTGGGCGCCGGGAGCAAATTTCACTGAGGTTTTCAAGTGCTCATATTAAAAAGAGTAAATTGTTAATCTACAAATCCAATATATAATCAAAAACCATAGTTCTCTATTTTTGTTATGCAAAGTACTTTTATTATTCATTTGTACATTGCTCAATGGCTAATCAACGTTCCAATTATGTAATGCTGATTGTTTTTATGTTTTGGTTATTATTTTCTTATTTGACCCATATAAAATAGAGTGATCATCAATATAATGTTATCCTGTAATATATCACAGTGTGGTTGTTTCTGCTGCTCAGTTGCATAATAGCAAATATTCCGTAGTGTAAACCTGTGTTTATCATTTTAACATATTTATGTAATTTTAAGGAGATTCAATCATTCAGGACATGGTTAGGAATCCCCACAATGGTTATTTTGTGTCATGGCCCCCCTGCCTGAGCACCTTACATTCATTGTAATTGGAACATTGCTGCATATTGATGTTTCCACAATTACTGTTCCATTAATGAAAGGCCCAGGGTCAGGAATGATAGTAGAATATTGATTGCCATGTTACGCTTCACTAAGAGGTTCACAGCTGAAGAAAATAGGAAATACCAATGGTGTGAATTACTATATGTATATATATGATATAAACCACCTGCATTGATAGTGTCTCTGTCATAGTAATGATGACTTTGTCGACATATCTATAGTACATTAGGGGAGAGATAAAGTGGAGAAGTTGCCCATGGAAACTAATCAGCTGCTAGCTGTCATCTATCTAGCACAGGCTATAAACTGTCCCGTTAGAAGCTGATTGGTTGCTATGGCAAACTTCTATCTTCCTCCAAGGTCTGATACATCTTGGTCACAATATATGTTTTTTTAAATAGTATTTCCCAGTTGATAGAAAGATTATTGAATCTCTGCAGCACAAAGGATTTTTTTTTTCTTTGAAGATGCAACATTGCAACAAAGTAACATCAGTTGGGAAGGCAGTGAGGGGGCGGTCATGGGGGCCGTTTTACAAAACGGGGGCGTTGCTCCGGTTTAGTTTATGTGCTTGGGCCAAGGTCTGCATCTTCCGACGCAGATTTGTTTGCCCTGGCAGGAGTTAAGGTTTACTCAGATGGCCGATGGCTGCCCGATGGGGTGATCCGATGCTGCATCTTCTGACGCAGGGCTCGGATCTGTGATGCTGGCAGGAGGAATCTTTTTTTCTTCAAATGCCTCCTGCCGGCATTACCATATTTTAGCATCACTGCATCGTTCTTAATAGGATAGACTCAAGAATTAGGTAATAGCAGCACTGACGGTGTAATGGTTAGCAATACTGCCTCACAGCACTGAGGTCGTGGGTTATTCCCACCACGGCCCTAACTGTGTGGAGTTTGTATATTCTCCCTGTGCTTGTGTGGGATTCCTCCGGGTACTCCGGTTTCCTCCCACACTCCAAAAATATACTAGTAGATTAACTGGCTCCTACCAAAAATTAACCCTAGTGTGTATGTGTGTGAGCATGTGATAGGGAACATAGATTGTAAACTCCACTGGGGCAGGGACTGATGTGAGTGGCCAAATATGCTCTGTAAAGCGCTGCAGAATATGTGTGTGCTATGTAAATAACTGGAAAGAAATAAATAAATAGCCCGCGAGACGCAGGCATGGACGCATTTCCGGTGAGTCTTTAATCAATTGCTGCTCCTATAATTGGAATCAGTATTTAATTCTGGCGGATCAAATACCGACAGTGGAACCCCAACGGACCTAATTCCCGATTGGGGCTGGTAAGTAACCTAACCCTCTCCCCCTCCTAACCCTAACCCTCCCTTAGTGGTGCCTAACCCTAACCTCCCCCCTAGTGCCTAACCTCCCCCTCGTATTTTGTAGTGGAGCTAATGATAGGCGTCGGGATTTCGACACCTATATTTAAATCCCTGTCGGAATATCGGCGGGTGGGATAGCACCCGTCGGTATCCAGACTGCATGCCCCTATAATAGCTAGAATATGATTGTTTGCTATGGGCAACATCTCCATTTCTAAAAACTCTTCCTTTGGTAAATATACCCCAGTAACTCTATCTCTCTTCCATTAGAGAGCACGCTGCCTTTCTGCATTCAATCAATGACTTTTAATTTAAGAGCTGATACATTACCTTTCCGTTTTACTGATGATAATTGATTGCACACTGTTTCTTGTAGATGTACAGTATGTCAGTTTATATGTTTAGATTAAACTCTATATATTTTTACCATAAGCTTTGAGAAATTCTTTTATGACTTCCAATAGCGCAGCCAAACACACATTTTGAAAAATGTTTTCTATTTGAGACCTAGCACACTTTCTCTAATTTGGCAGCTGCTGTGGATATTTATAGTTCGATAATTGTTATCCAGCGTCTAGTGATCCAATAGTTCAGAATTTTAATTAACTGCTACTTTAAAAATACAGGCAGACAAGCTGAAATCGCGACCATGCCTACTAGTGATGACCACATATGGTCGATAGTTTTGTTATCAATGGTATAGGGGGCATGGAGCTTAGGCATAGCCACACCCACAACAACCCGCTAAGCCCTAACCCCTCCACTGATTGGCCCGACACTCGCTGCTCCCCTCAGCAGAAATGTTCATCGATGGGTGCAAGCCGTGGCATTGAAGATAACCATACATAATACTAGTGGCGTATCTATAATGGATGCAGTGTGTGCGGGGCACACGGGTCCCCGTGTCCAGGGGGGCCCCGCACCGCACACACTGCACCCATATTTTTTTTAAACTTACCTGTCCGAGGTCCCACGTTTGGTGTCACTGCTGCTCAGAACACCGAAAAAATGGCCGCCGTGGCCATTTTCCGGTGTTCTGCGCATGCGCAGTAGACTCCGGGCACTAGAGTGTGCCCGGAGTCTACTGTGCATGCACAGAACGCAAGAAAATGGCCGCTGCGGCCATTTTTCCGGTGTTCTGCGCATGTGCAGTAGACTCCGGGCACACTCTAGTGCCCGGAGTCTACTAATGCTCTAGTGGCTGGCCAGCTGCATCAGTCGGCTGCCAGCCACCAGGGAGAGAGGAGGTGGCCCACACAAGGAGTGTACATGGGCCCCCTCCTCTCTTAAAACTCCCCTGCATGATACCATCGGTGACCCTCCCTCCAAAAGCAACTTCTCCCAACCATCCAAGAACAGTTTGGTGACGAACAGTGGAGGCTCCAGAGTTGGGGCTGCAGTGCAGTCCAAAATTCAAATAGGGGAGCCACACCAACTGCCCTTCCAAACATCACTGTCTGGGACTCACTGGCAGTTGGTGTGGCTCCCCTATTTGAATTTTGGACTGTGTTGCAGCCCCACCTCTGGAGCCTCCACTGCTCGTCACCAAACTGTTCTTGGATGGTTGGGAGAAGTTGCTCTTGGAGGATATTTTGGTACCATTCTTTATTCATGGCTGTGTTCTTAGGCAAAATTGTGACTGCTCCCACTCCCTTGGCTGAGAAACAACCCCACATATGAATGGTCTCAGGATGCTTTACTGTTGTTGGCTGTGACATCAAAAAATCTAAATAAAAAAAAAAAAATAGGTAAATTCTGTTGTTTGTACTGTTTGCTGCACTTTACCCTGGTGTGCTTTGTTCACGTGCATATATAAGCCCTGTGACTTCATGCAGTGTGAGCCACATGCCATGTTTGAAGTTGAACTGCCACATGTTTGTGCCGCCCACTGCTGCCGCTTAGCTTAGTCAACCTGCTAGCTCAGTGCAACCTTTTGGCCTAAACTGGATGAAAACAAAATTGTGAGCTGTGAGGTGATCAAAATTAACTGGAAATTAGTGGAAATTAATGTTATTGAGGTTAATAATACTAGGAACAAAAAAAGGCTCAAATTGTTTGATTTTAGTTTTTTTTGCCAATTTTTGGAATCAGAACCAAAACTGGTAACTGCGGTTTGGCAAAACCAAAACCGGAACTAAAACCAGCAAAAATGGTCCGGCGCACAATAATATGAAGGTGAAAAAGCCATTAATTACAGTGCCATGTGCCTTGACAAACAATATAAACACAAATAAGATATAAAAGGATACTAAAGAAATACTGGTTTATCCTTCAGCGGGACAAGAAAAGGAACAATGTTTAAAGACACCCCTTTGTTTGCAATGAAGAGAGGGAATACACTAGGTAATAATAAGTTAGTGAAAAAGGATATAGCACACAAACAAAATACATAGTGGTAACATTGCAAAGAAAAGGCATATTGTGTGCTGTGTGCATTATCTGCAGACATTGTAATGGGATCATAAGAGAGGAAATGTGTCACACCCATCATTGGGGATTGACATAAAAATGAATGGACTCTATATATGTAACACAGAAAGAGCTATATATATATGTGTGTATATATATATATATATATATACATACACATGAACAAATGCCCGTGTGGTTTGTATTATATAAGTCAACTTCAAGAAAAGCAAAAATAAGGCTGAGAGAACCTGAAAGTCAGAACAGGACATATACAGGGACAGATGCAAATTCATGGAATAAGACAGCTGTATTTGGCTCAACACTTAAATTTACTGAAGTGAGAGATTTTAGAAGCAGAGATGTTGCCCATAGCAACCAATCAGATTCTAGCTATTATCTTCTAGAAGGTGCTAGTTGAATGTTAAGTAGAATCTGATTGGTTGCTAGGGGCAATTGGTTACTCTCACTTTAGTAAATTTACCCCTTAGTGAATTCGGACATACATCGACAGAAATGAGATGGTGGGCTTGATTCAAAGGTGCAAGCAGTGTGGATGCCGCTTACAGTTGGCCGATGTTGTAAGTCTGTATCTGAGTTACTTGTTGCCACACAGATTTGGATGTGGAAGCTGTGGATTTTAGAGGGAGTTTACAGGGGGGTGGCTAAGCAGACACGGGTCTGCTGTTGGAAGCAGATGTGTCAATGCAATGAATGACGCGGTATACTTACAAGCAGCATGTAACCATAGGTGTGTGCAGAAGCCGGCATAGGGGGTGCAGCTTCGGCACTTCTTCCTCTGCTTGGTCATGGTCTACCCCCTCCCTCCCTCCGGTACATAGAGGTGGCCAGGTGAGTCCAGGTGAGTAGTGTATGACCGGGAGGAATTTGGGTAAAGGTTTAGACCATGACCTGGCAGGGGGGGGGGGAAGTGCCGAAGCGACACCCCGTCTGGCTCCTGCACTTGCCTATGCATGTAACGATAAATTGTGCCGCCATATGCTAGATCATCCAGTGTGTATTTTTTTGGTAAGCAGATATAGATTTTCGCGCCCCTCAGTGGACCCCCCCCATGATGCCCCTCACAGCCCAGCACTCCCCATCACAGACCCTAACAGCACCCCTCACCACAGCCCCTCACAGTCCCCCTCACCACAGCCCCTCTCATCCCCCCTCATCACAGCCCTCATATTTCCCTCATCACATCCCTCATATCCCCCTCACAGCACCCCTCACCACAGCCCCTCTCATCCCCCGCATCACAGCCCTCATATCCCCCCATCACATCCCTCATATCCCCTCATCACAGCCCTCATATCCCCTCATCACAGCCCTCATATTCCCCTCAACACAGCCCTCATATCCCCCTCATCCCAGCCTGCATATCCCCTCTCATCACAGCCCCTCATATCCCCCTCATCACAGCCCTCATATCCCCTCATCACAGCCCTCATATCCCCTCATCACAACCCTCATATCCCCTCATCACAGCCCCTCATATACCCCTCATCACAGCCCTCATATCCCCTCATCACAGCCCTCATATCCCCTCATCACAGCCCTCATATCCCCTCATCACAGCCCTCATATCCCCCTCACAGCACCCCTCACCACAGACCCTCACAGTCCCCCTCACCACAGACCCTCTCATCCCCTCTCATCACAACCCTCATATCCCCTCATCACAGCCCTCATATCCCCTCATCACAGTCCGCATATCCCCCTCATCACAGCCCACATATCCCCCTCATAGCAGCCCTCACCACAGACCCTCACAGTCCCCCTCACCACTGCCCTCATATTCCCCTCATCCCAGCCCGCATATCCCCCTCATCACAGCATTCATATCCCCTCATCACAGCCCCTCATATCCCCCTCATCACAGCCCTCATATCCCCCTCATCACAGCCCTTATCACAGGCCTCATATCCCCCTCATCACAGCCCTCATATCCCCCTCATCACAGCCCTTATCACAGCACTCATATCCCCCTCACCACAGCCCGCATATCCCCCTCATCACAACACGCATATCCCCTCATCACAGCCCCTCATATCCCCTCATCACAACCCTCATATCCCCTCATCACAACCCTCATATCCCCTCATCACAGCCCTCATATCTGTAATGTTCTGGTTTAGTTGTGGGCCCGGGGTGGTGACAGGAGCAACACAGAAGCAGATTTAAATAAAAAGGTAGAATTTTTAATGAGTGGCTTAGAAGACATGGGAATGGCAAAAGCAAAAGTCCAGGTTTAGCACTAAAGTGCACTTGATTACTGTAGTGAGGATAATGGGAGAATGTCCAGATAGTGGCAGATAAGAACAGTCCAGTATGCTGGTTAGTGAGCTGAAAAAAACACAGGCAGAGGTGATGAGTCCAGCTGGGAGTGAAATGGTGGCAGGGTGCAGGGTGTCAGCAGGCTTAGGCACTCAGGCAGGGGAAAAGGTAGTGAAGGATGCAGGGTAGTCCAGCAGGTTCTAGGAGTTGACAAGCAGGCTGGCAGGTAGCGTTTTCACAGGTAACAAGAGGTGAGCACAGAGAACTCCCTCTCAGCTAGGCTGAGATACACATTGCACTGGCAATGAAGGAAGGCTCTGGACCTTCCTAAATACCCTGTGCCGCGCTATGACTGGCTGGAGGGAACACATGACTCACCAGGATTGGGCAGTTGAATCACATGGTCAGTAGGCAAGATGGCGGCGCCCATGCCAAATAGAACGGAAACACCACCAGGCCTTATCAGCCCTGAATGACAATGTGCCCGCACAGAACCATGCGCAGCCAAAGCCCCTCGCCAAACACCAGCACCACTGCCAGACACCCCCCACCATAGTGACCTCACAGGTAATACCCGCCGACCACCATGCCGAGAAACCCTGGCCGTGACAATATCCCCCTAATCACAGCCCTCATATCCCCCTCATCACAGCCTTCATATATCCTCTCATCACAGCCCTCATCCCCCCTCATCACAGCCCCTCATATCCCCTCATCACAGCCCTCATATCCCCCCATCACAGCACTCATATCCCCCATCACAGAACTCATATCCTCATCGCAGCCTTCATATCCCCTCATCACAGCCCTCATATCCCCCCTCATCACAGCCCCTCATATCCCCTCATCACAGCCCTCATATCCCCCCATCACAGCACTCATATCCCCCATCACAGAACTCATATCCCCTCATCGCAGCCTTCATATCCCCTCATCGCAGCCTTCATATCCCCTCATCACAGCCCTCATATCCCCCCATCACAGCACTCATATCCCCCTCATCACAGCTCTCTATCCCCTCATCACAGCACTCATATCCCCATCACGTCCCTCATATCCCCTCATCACAGCACTCATATCCCCTCATCACAGCCCTCATATTCCCCTCATCACAGCCCGCATATCCCCTCATCACAGCCCGCATATCCCCTCATCACAGCCCTCATATCCCCTCATCACAGGCCGCATATCCCCTCATCACAGCCCTCATATCCCCTCATCACAGGCCGCATATCCCCCTCATCACAGCCCCTCATATCCCCTCATCACAGCCCCTCATATCCCCCTCATCACAGCCCTCATATCCCCTCATCACAGCCCTCATATTCCCCTCATCACAGCCCGCATATCCCCTCATCACAGCCAGCATATCCCCTCATCACAGCCCTCATATCCCCTCATCACAGGCCGCATATCCCCCTCATCACAGCCCCTCATATCCCCTCATCACAGCCCCTCATATCCCCCTCATCACAGCCCTCATATCCTCCTCATCACAGCCCTCATATCCCCCTCACAGCCCTCATATCCCCTCATTACAGCCCCTCATATCCCCCTCATCACAGCCCTCATATCCCCTCATCACAGCCCTCATCCCCCCTCATCACAGCCCTCATATCCACTCATCACAGCACTCATATCCCCCTCATCCCAGCCCCTCATATCCCTTCATCACAGCCCCTCATATCCCCCTCATCCCAGCCCCTCATATCCCCTCATCACAGCCCTCATATTCCCCTCATCCCAGCCCCTCATATCCCCTCATCACAGCCCGCATATCCCCCATCACAACCCTCATATCCCCCATCACATCCCTCAAATCACCTCATCACAGCCCTCATATCCCCCCATCACATCCCTCATATCCCCCTCATCACAGCACTCATATCCCCCTCATCACAGCCCCTCATATCCCCTCATCACACCGGTTTTAAGGATAACCATGCTTGCGCAAATGTGACTTAATTAGTACCTCAAGGCCTGAGCCAGATAAGTATGTTAATGCACTCGTCCCTGACCTTGGCATAGGCCGCCATTTCATGGGCTTGTGTCCCAGGGATGACAGAATTTCCTAGTGGGTGCAGTCTCCATGGATATTGTTTAAGATTACAAAATGGCTTCCTCCTCTATCGTCGGCTTCAAAGGTTTTATTGTATTCGGTTGGAATAATCTATTTTCTGTAAATGTAATTTTGTATTTCCTTCACTTGAAAGAACAGAACGGCACCTTCCTGAGGACAGAATAATTTATTGTGTATGCGGCAGACAGAAAGTGAATTGTTTCCAGCATATAATAAAGCGTGGCTGCCATCTTGCTGGTAGCGGCTGAACACCTGTTTCTGTGTTAGTGCTTTGATTGAGTGGAAGTTGAGGATTAATGTTCATATGTTGAATGAATAATAGCTCATTGGGACCTGTTCCTGAGGTTTCAGCAGCTCAACGTATTAATAACACAGTGTATCCTTGCTCTATCCATCTTTAAATTGAGACAGAAAGTAAACTAGAAAAGGCCATTAAAAATAGAAGATACAAGGGAGAAAAATAATGTGCTAGGACCTAGGAGCAATATTCTGTAGGAACTTAAAACATCTTTGACAAATATGTTTACTACTATTATTTCCAGGAAAAGAAACCAAAAAACGGGTTTATTTTTGTATACAGAACAAATTCCATTTTGAACTTTAAGTACTGTTTTGGACAACCCTCTACTTCAAACATATTCACCAAGACCCTGATAAGGGGTCCTAGCAACCCTACACCAACAATGTTTTTACTGTATGTTGACTCAAATCTGTCATTATGAGGGATATGTAGAGTTAATTGAATGCCCATTTGCGGAGCGTTACACAAAATTTGCCCAGCCGCAGAGAGAGCCACAGCTGGAAAGGACCCTGAGGAAGAAACTTATCTGTAGGGAAATCACCTGATTCTGTTGCACATGGTTGGAGCCTGGATCATTCTGTTCAGCCTGATTTCTGGCATTCTAGCGCTAGAAACTGAAAAGATTCAACTTTACCCAATCACAAGCCAGCATAATGAGCCAATCGAAGCTCATTGCCTGCCTTTTGAATTTGGCACTGCCACCCCTTTGCAATAGCTTACGTTTGGCACTGTGAGTGGAATCAGGGGACAGCGGAGAAGGATCAGCGAAGAGCTCCTAAAGAAAGTAGATCACATCAAATAAAGAGAAAAGACACCGCCAGCAAAGGATGAAAGAAGATACCATAAAGATGCAAGAAATCACCAGACAATGGAAGAAAGACACCGTCAGATTGAAGAAAGAAGAAGCAATGGACAGCACAGAAGGCCTGCAAGAAGATTAGGACAGAAGATGCTGAATCCTATGAGAAGACATTGAGCCAAGAAGAAGAAAAAGAAGTCCTGGGACACCAGAGGGCTTGAGGAAAAGAGCTAATAATCACTGCTGCCTTAGTAAAGATGGCAGAAGTCAAGAGGAACCATTTGAGGAGCAACTCCGAGAGTCAAGAGGGGTCCACTAGACTCCAGGCAGGTTTGGGCATTTGTCTAGAAGGCACAAATTCGGAGGCAGGAACCCAGGAACAGGTTCAGGCTCCATAGCGACAGCATCCCCTGCACCCTGCAGTAGTTACTCCCCTGCCAGTGACAGCAAATTAGACATTTTTCATTGCTTGCTAAAGTCCAGTAAGCCCGACCAGCCCCATTGAGGTGCATAGGAAGACTTGTGATGCCCATCGCATTCAGTTGAATTGACCCCCTTATATTTTTGAACAGAAAATGTATGGCACTCTCTTTTTGTTATTACACAAAGTATAAATATAAAACCTTTTAAAGCATACAACCCTCTCCAAAAAAAAAAGATAATTTATGGTCATTTAAGAAATCATTCACCTAAGCAGAAATGTCAGCAATAAACAGAAAAACGCATTTACTCCCCACCTTGAAATGTTAATTATCAACTCTAAAGTGTTGTGTATGTTAAGGATCAATCTGCAAACTATGGTATTGTAAATACACATCCACTAATTGCAGTGTAAGGTGGTTATTTCTCTATCACAATTCTCCAGTAAGAACTTGAAGAATAACACTTGCCGAATAATGGTAAATGTATTGGATGCAAATAGCTCTAGCGCAACCAAAGAGGCTGCCAGGGGTTCAAATACTTAGGGGACACAGGGTTCCCCTAAGTATTTGACGCTACTTGCTGAATAATGTAGCACAATATGTAAAGACAATATAAGATGTGGTAACAGTAGAATACCATTGACGATATCAGACACATTGCAGTAGAACAGTGGTACTCCCTGACAGCCCATTTGCGTTATTTGTAGCCTCAACATTTGCAAAGCAAAACAAATGTAATGAATATACTGTATTTGCTATTACATACAATGTTTAAGTGCCGCCATATATAAAATCAATAAATGTGCTATAAACAATATTTTTTTGATATTGATACAAGAATACACGATCAGAATGAATTGTACATATACATTTCTCACATATTGCAATTTAAGAATAATATAAAAGTGACAATCAAACTACAGGCAGAACATTGTGGTGCAAAAGGAGATTCATCATAAAGTTAAATATACTGACAGGTATAGGTGAGTGTAGTGTAAAGGAGCAGGAGTAATCGGATCAGTAAGAAACTATACTCTCAATGAGTGGGTTCCCCATTAACTGCGTATGTCGATTTCTCTTGGCTTTTTTACCTCTCTCTTTTCTCAGTATTGTCGCTACATAGCAACATAGTTCTAAAGATCATGGTCTAATTACTGGAACATTTATTACTACTGAGAGTGCAAAGTTCAATGGGAAAAAAAAATGCAAATATTAAATCCGGTTAACGTCTTCACTTGCTAACACCAGAAAAGATTTCCAGGGCTGGAGGCCAGTCTGCGAGGAGAGAGGAAAGAGAACACAGGGGGATAGATTATAAAATGCCATCGAGACAGAAGACTTTGCTGTTCTTCGCTGGTTTTGTATCAAGCGCTGGATCCTTCGCAATCATCTGCACTTCTCTAGGGACTCAAGCATGGGTTTCGAGTGAGGTTCGGTTCACTGGAGGGAATTATTCTGGAATTGCAGATGTCAAACTTGGACTCTTCCAAGTTACTCGCAAAAAGACTATCACTGAAGGAGTTGCGCTCAACACCCCAACCTCTGGTGGGCAAGGTAAAATTCAATCTTTTGCTCACAATATAGTAACGTAGGATGGAACATGTTTATAGATCCATTGGGTGCTGAACTGCAACTGTCATGTTGCTCCAACTGCCTCCGAGGTCACAGTTTTCTGCTGTTGTAAACCAATAGAGTATTATCTATTTATTAACCGTTAACTGTATACCGCACACATATTCCGCAGCGCTTTACAGAGAATATTTAGTCATTTCTTTCAATCCCTGCCCCAGTGGAGCTTACAATCTATATTCCCTACCACATGTACACATACACACAATATAGTCTTGATTTTGATCAGATGCCAATTAACCTACCAGTATGTTTTTGGATTGTGGGAGGAAACCGGATCAGCCGGAGGAAACCCACACAAACATGGTGAGAAAATACAAGCTCCACACAGATAGAGCCACGATGGGAATCGAACCTTAGACCTCAGTGGTGTGAGGCAACAAGCTAACCATTGTTCTGCCCACAGTGATAAAGATCATACTGAATAGCCATCAACATTGTTATTTTCCAAAAGTGATATAGACATATCTGAATTATTACTAGCTTTGATCACCATGTAAGGTGGAAAATATTGTATAATTGTTTTTTTTAAGGTTAGGTCCATTTTGCCATTGACATGGAAATCTGTTGAGCTTACAAGAAGTCATCTAGCAATGAGTCATCTTGTCTAGATAATTAAGTATAAACCAGTACATAATGAATTATTGTGTAAGGTCTTTTGGAAATACAAACTATTTTTTTTGTAACACTAAAAACACTTCAGAAACACTAAATTAACCTCTTGCTTTTCTAAAGCAGATTTTGTGTAACGCGATTGGTTTCTTTAATTCATCACACAAGTCAGTGTTATTACAAATTAACTTGAATATTACTAAATACATTTTGTATTGAAATAATTGTGTTAAGAACATTACCTCTACATCACCTGCTATGGAATTATCAGCTAAAGGGAGCAAGGCCGTGCCATGAGTAGGGTGGTGTTTTAGAAGCACTAGGGCACAGGTTCTCAAACTCGGTCCTCAGGACCCCAAACAGTGCATGTTTAGCCGGTCTCCTCACATAATAACTAGTGAAATAGTTAGCTGCACCTGTAGATCTTTTAAAATGTGTCAGTGAGTAATGAACACACCTGTGCACCTGCTGGGTGACTGTGTGGGGTCCTGAGGACCGAGTTTGAGAACCACTGCACTAGGGGGTATATTTACTAAAATGCGGGAGATGTTGCCGATAGCAACCAATCAGATTGTACAGTACTTATCATTTATCTAGAACCTTCTAGAAGATAACAGCTAGAATCTGATTGGTTGCTATGGGCAACACCTCCACTTACAGTATATAAACCCGCACTTTAGTAAATGTACCTCTTAGGCCTTTCTCCAATCCATTCCCCTGACAACATCCACAAAAATGAGAGCACACATCTATAGGGGAGGATTTTGCTGACAGTTAAGTGACTCTACGGGTCTATGTACTATGCCTTGGATGGAGATAAAGTGAAAGGAGGTAAAGTACCAGCCAATCAGCTCCTAACTGCCATGTTACAGGCTGTGTTTGAAAAATGACAGTTAGGAGCTGGTTGGTTGGTACTTTATTTCTGTCTACCTTATCTCCATCCAAGACTTAGTAAATAGACCCTACAGAATCAGTGTTCTTATACACGACAGTGTGTGATCATTATATTTTATATGGCGGCTCAAGTGGTCTTCAGCGCCTTACAAAGTACATAGGCAGAAACAGTATGAACAAAAAAATCTAAGCATGACAGAGTATTGCAGGATGTACACAATGCACATTTTTACACGGTTTGAGCGATTATTTGCCATAGCGCATGAGTGTAAGCCACACTGCGCATATGCATTGATTGTAATGCGATTACGCTTGCGCAAAGAATTTATTCGCAAAGTGAATGACAGGTAGTCAGCGTTTGGTGGTGGTAACAGTTAGGTTAGGTTAATGCAGGCATGTCTGACCATTTAAACGCCTTTTTTATGGGCGTGCATAAATTAGCCATTGAGATCGCCTTTGCAGCATGAGATCCCTTTGCGCGTCAAGAGAGCTGCAGTGTTTGCAGCTGGTCAGATCTGCCTTACATGCTGCATGGCTGCCCGGTCTACATCGCTGGTGCACATCGTCGGACGGATATGACAGACCCTCCAACATGACCTCTTCCATCAGGTACAAAATGCTCCGGTCCCGGACTTCCCACTTAATTTATGATTGCTGGCACCTGTGTTTAAACACAATTCTCAGCAATTAACTAGTTTAACACAGGTGGCTGCAATCATAAATTAAGTGGGAAGTCCAGGAGCAGAGCATCTTGTACCTGATGGAAGGGGTCATGTTGGAGGGTCTGACATGAGAAGGCAGCAGTGGGCATCCTTATGCTCGGCTGTGCTTTGGAAGGCATTAGCATATTTTAGCAACTGTGATCCGTGAGAGAATGCAGTTGCGTTTGCATTAGTGTACATCTCTGTATCAGGCCCGTAATACCCAAGTACAAAGCAGGGGGGCAGAGCCCAAGGGATTGGAGACAATGGGGTAGATGTATGATAGGGGCACTTAACGTGCCGATATAACGCTTCCTGCTTCGCCTCTTTACCGAGGCGAAGCAGGAAGCACTACAGATGAGATGTAAGAACATCTCATCGCCCGGAGAGGGGGAGCGTTAACTCCCCCCTCCGGCACTACCCGCTAGAGACAGCAGCGCATCAGCCTAGTGCTGATGCCCTGTTTCTCAGTCCCGGCCGGCTCCACTGAGCATGCGCGGGATCTCGCAAGTATCGCGAGATCCCCTCGCGCAGCCTGGAGTCGGCAGCTGCGCAGCAGGGACAGCACTGTCCCTGCTGTGGGGACGGGCTAGCGCCAGGCTGTAGCTGTCGATAACGACAGCTACAGCCAGCCGGTCAGACGATCTGACCGTTCGTACATAGCCCAGGCTATTGGCGCTGCTATCTTGTAGATAGCAGCGCCAATAATGACAGGGTCGCATAGCGCCTCTGTCATTTACCACCCAGACCCCCGATCATACATCGGGGAGAAGCGGTATCAGCGCACATAACGTGCGCTGATACCGTTTCTGGGCTTCATACATCTTCCAAAATGGAATAAGCGAGGGAAGGAAAAGCACATAAGGGAAGAGGGCCCTGCTTGTGAGAGCTTACAGTCTCACATACAGTAACAAGCTCCACTGTTCTTGGCTTCGTGCTCTGAGTGCTTAAATTAAAAGGGGAGACATTGTCATAGCAGACAGGTAAAAATAAATAATCATTAGACAAAACAGGCAACAACAAATGTCGTAATGCAACAGAAATATTACGTGTTATGGCAAAATTGAAGGAGGGGCAAGCATGGCGTTCCCTTAGCTTAATAACAAACTAGACTTCTGGTCTGGTTCCCACTAATACATTTTGAAAATAAGATGTGTACTTATTCTGCGCTACCTATCTCCACATGTAAACCAATAAATGAATGGAAATGGGGTAACAGTACTTGGTAAAGTCCAACCAAAGTCCTTCTTTGCAGGTGGGTCCACCTTGTTACAGGATGTTCCACTGGTGTTATAGGTCCTTGTTTCTGAAAAAACAATTGTACCTCCCAAGCAATGGGCAAATACAAGAACAGAAAGAAAAAAATAGTGCAAAGCCTTAAGATTAAAGGTATGTTTAATAAACAATTGCACTTACAAGATATAGGAATAAAAACAGCATATAACAGGTCTCATGTGGCTGAGCGGAGCTGCTTGCAGTGTCCTCCTTAGATCACCCAGATGGAAATCAAGCTGGTATTGAAAATACAGGTCCAGACTGTGTCTCCCCAATAAACAGTGGTGATGGACAGCGATGATCACAAAAGCCACAAAGCACATAAAGCCAAGCTTAACGCGTTTCTGATCCTATTGGGTCCTTCATCAGAAGCATGGCTATGAAAGAAATTCAGTTCCCTTAAATACCCTCTTAATTAGTCATAAAGTGCACTCACCTGAAGCCTGATGTCCCGCCAGATGCTGCTGCCGTCGCAGCGTGACTGACGTCATCCAGGTGCTGCGCGTCATGCGAACCGCAAGTGTGCGGTCCAGGCTTTGTTTTCACATGCCTGTTGTTCTGTTAAATTCAGCTACAGAATGTGTGCGCTATATAAATACCTGGTAATAAATAAATAAATAAATTATCTATTATGCGGTCAAACACCCGAAAATAAACTTTTCGGATGTTTGACCGCATTTCTCATATGCACCAGGCTTCGGAAAGCAAAGCTTTCCACAGCTTGGAGCCGGTGGGCAACGCCATCTTTAGATGGCATTGCCCAATTAAAACCTATGGGCTTCTCTTCGCAAAGTTCACTGAGAGATCCAATCGGATCCCTCCCAGTTTTCCCCCGCGACATGCACTTCTGTCTACGCATGCTCTTATCGGGAACTGTCCTTTGTGATTTTCTTCATGCATACTGGTGGGATGCATTCTGCATGCAATGAACGGTGGGATGCATCGCATAAAAAATGCGATGCTTGATGCATAGCTGTACTCATTACTGACTGACTCATTTTAAAGGATCCACCTGTGGTATTACAGTAATTATTTCACTTGTGATTCTATGTGGAGGACCTGGAAAACATGTACTGTTAGGATGCCCTGAGGACTGGAGTCGGGAAACTGATATCCACTGTGACAAAAGGACCTCACTCTCATTGGTTTCCCTGCTATAATGGGATCTTCCCCAGCCTGTCTTACCTGAGGAGGGGATATCAGCAAGGGGACCACACAGTCCTGAGTCTAGCCATTTAATAGAATGCTGCTGTATAACACAGAGCTAGTTCAAGGTTTTCAAGGAGAGGGGGTACACTGCAAACATTCTTCATTATTCAGTATTTTTTTTTTTTATAGGACTGGGGAAGCAGGAACTTTTCTAGTGACTACCTACTTCCCCTACTGTCTTGGTCTTGGACTGCCAGACCGAGATAGCCAAGAGTAGCCCATAAAACTGCAGCATATAGAGCTCCCATCCGTTTGAAAGGAGACGTGGTTCATCAGATGCTTTATATATAAAAAGGTTTGCACGCTTCTGCTTATTACAGCCGTTTACCAATATAATATACCATCTGTCTAAGGATTTATCTTATCCTGTGTGGCTACATTCATGCAGGAACATTATACCAATGGGTCATGCCTATGCTATTTCCATAGGATTTCATTCCAATTGATACGGTACTGTATATAATATAATATATATTTCACACTTTGGAGTGATTGTTCTCTAACTGATTGGAACTTTGTATAGCTACACTGAACAACCGAAACAAAGTACTTCAATTATATTGTTGCTGGTAAAGTAACTACTTTTGATGCTCTGTTTTTGTATGACTAGTAAAGGTTTTTTTTTACTGAGAAGCTGCCATTTTTATTGTTCATGTCTATATTATGTATTTTATTGGCTATGAATAAATTTTATTTTAAGGGCTGAAAAACTTGATTTTGTTACCCCGATAGGACACGGCAGCACAGTTTTTTTCTGTTTACAAAAAAGAATGATCCCGATACTTAAAGCATGCTGAAACCTTTGTTTCCGCATGTGTTATGGGCCCATTAAGGATGATAAATAAGCCCCAAATGGGTATGATCCTGGTTTAGTAGCTGTAAAGAGATTTTCCCACTGCAAACCTGATTTTACACATCAGAGATCAGGTGTTGGTAACCCTATACAGGGGGGGGGGGGGTATTTGTGTTTGTGTGTGTGTGTGTGTGTGTACTTAGGATATACTTTTGTTCACTGTCTATGTAGTGATCTACCACCCTCCAATTTGGTGATGATTCACCTGAAACCCATAATATGCCATACACCTGAACAATTCCCAATTAATGTATACCCATACACCTCGTCAATACACAGTTACTGTAATTGCAATGATTAGCAGACGACAGCTGCTTGATGACAAAGGGGAATTCCACATTCGGGAACAGTGTAGATAGACAGGATGGAAGGTTCTGGGTCAGGAAAAGTGAACCTAATATACACAAGACATAGACACTAACAAAACAGAAGGTAAATGGCTACTTATCAAAACCAGAATACAATACACAGTTTATGCACACCAGTCTACGGGTACATCGCAATCTGACCCTTGATCACATCTGCCTTGTAATTTGCAAGGTAATTAGCATTTTGCTTTGTAACCCCTCATTGGCAGAGTTGTTGGTTGTGACAACCCTTTCCCTGTGTCTGCCAATCTGGATCTCTTATTTATTTGCAACCTCTAGGTTAAACCCTTGTCCTGTGCTATGAGCAGCACAACCTTGGCCCATATCCTGCTGATTGTTTATAACTTTGAGTCATCCTAGTCTGATCATTGTCTGTTTGGCTTTGCCATGTTTCACAGTTCCCGTTTTCTCTTATCTGACATCTGGACTGTGTGACCGTACATTGCATTATTCATATCCGGGTCTTGTCGGTCGTCAATCATTGCAGTAAAATCTGGACTGCTTTACCACTGCACATATACCAGTTATTGTTTCCTTCCTTCCCTCTATTTCAGATTGGTTTATGCACTAAAATTCCTGGTCTAACACAGAGGTTCTCAAACTCGATCCTCAGGACCCCCACACAGTTCACATTTTGCAGGTCACCCAGCAGGTGCACAGGTGTAATCATTACTCAATGACACATTTTAAAAGGTCCACAGGTGGAGCTAATTATTTTACTTGATACAGTGTGGAGACATGGAAAACATGCTCTGTTTGGGGTCCTGAGGACCGAGTTTGAGAACCTGTGGTCTAACATAATATTGCCTGTTCCTTTCCGTGGGAACCATGATACACTATCGGGGTCCATTTATCATATTAAATGTGATCTTGGCGCGATATTGCAGAATGTAATCATACCCAGGGGCGCCGAGAGGGGAGAGGAGCAGGTACTAATTACCCGGGACCGCTCCCCCTCCCTCTTACATCACAGCAGCCCAGCCCACACTGCTGTGAGCTGGGCTGCACTGGGAGACTGCTGTGGCTGCTAAAGCAGCAGCCAGAGCAGTCTACTATGCCTATGGGGGGGAGCGATCACACCCCCCATTGGCTGTGTACCGGGCTTCGCGGCGCTGCAAAAATGATTTTTTTTCTTTTTGTTTTCTAATGGGGCGTGGCTACTCCTCCTGCAATTAGGTCACACACCCCTGTCACCTGGGCCCGGCGCGGCTCTCGGCGGCCCTAATCATACCGCCCGGATGTCTTAAAGAGCACCCGCAGGGGCAGGAGCTCTGAAAGTTGCCTGACCCTGCGATGTGCTGGGAGTGAAGTGGCTGTGTCAGCGATCTCTTCACTCCTGATTCCGGCTAGTCTTACGACATGTAGCTTATAGGCTGCAGCGGCACAACGCCATCTATAATAAAGAGGGCTCTGACGCAGGAGTGAAGAGACGGCTGACGCACAGGCAGGGTTTGCTTGAGTGCACACCCTGCACCCAAACATCATACTTGCCTCTCACCAGGAAAATGGCATGGCCACCATTCTACTGAGAATCTGCGCATATACACTAGAGAAACCAATGGGAACATCTGGTGCTATGCATCTGGAGACCCGCACATGCGTAATAGATGGCGGGGCGGGGGGGGGGGCACAGAGACTGCACAGAGGCCTCCTCCCCTATTTAGTTGCCCCTGGGGTTAGTTATGAACACTGATCATTTGTTCCTTAGCCAGGTACGTAACTCGCAGTGGTGCAGTTGGGGCATTGCACCAGGGCCAGCAGCCGGTGGCATTATGTGCTGCCTCTGTTTACTGCTGTATTGCTGACGGGAACTAGGATCCGGTGCAGACTGCCAGAAGCGCGACCTCCGATATGCACAGCTTCCTGACACGTATATCCAGCTTCGTCCGGCATATTGGACATACCCCTAAATTATGGAGAGCCCCATGAGACTCTAATTAACACTGTGCCACCACCGCAGTCTATATCTATAATCCTGCTGCCATCACTGGTAATATACTGCGTACAGTGAGTGCAACATGTGGCACACCACAACGCCCAGCAATCCTACAAACATTCCAGGCTGAAACTGGACAATCCAGATACCCTGTTGTAACAGGGTCGGGGAACTGGTACCATCTCCTGGGGTAGATGGCTATGCGCAGCAGCTGAGAAACCACACAAAGTCCTTTGGTCCTGGTGCAATTGGCCTCAGACAATTTTATTATGCAGCAAAACAAAAATAAACAGAAACAAACACTTTGCCGTCTGGCACTAACTAAACACAAAAGTGATCCTTGGGCCTGATTCAGAGCCGGACGCTCTGACCAGAGCGCTCGCTCTGAATCAGTGCCCTCCTCCATGAATATGGAGCGGCCTCCTGGCCGCTCGCATAGCGTGGGTGACCACCCACAGCATATGCGAGCGTCCATGATGATGGTCGCGATGGTCTTGACCATCGCGACCATCGGGCTTGCGACGGAGACCCTGCGGTAGGGTCTCGCTGCCGCAAGCCCTGGAGTGATTTTGGCTCTATCAGAGCCAAAATCACTCCCACTGATATCACTAGTGATGTCAGTGGGACCGGCTGCAGACGGTAGGCGTTCCCATGGGAACGCCTCCGTCTGGCAGGCACGCCCCTGGCATGCCCACCAAAGGGGGTGTGCTGTCAATCAACATCGACAGCACGCCCCCTTTGGTGCGAGACCCGGAGCGATGGAGAGCCCGTCGCTCTCCAGGTCTCGCACATGCGCACGACAGAGCTCCCTCCATCGTGCGCATGCGCAGTGGGGGAACATCGACCTGCTTGCAAGCATCCTTTGCTCGCGAGAGGGTCTGAATGACCCCCCTAGCTCACTAATAAAACAAGGTACAAGAAGTTTTAAAAAGACGTAGTTTACCTGGTCTCAGTGACCTGTTTCTCTCAGAGAGACACAAAAAGACTCTCCTTTCCTCAGGCAGTGTCTCTCTATACTGATCAGCCTGACAGCCTTAAAACACAGCCACACAGCTGAAAGCCCTAATTAGCCTCCTGCGAAGCTAACAGCCCAAAAAGCTCCTAACACAAACATCTTCCTTTGAGGTTTCAAAACACATAAGTCAGGAATATAGGGCAAATATACCTGCCTTCCACTATGATGCCAGTGACCTTGTCACCCTGCATTAACTCTGCACTTACCTGCTCCTGTTTCTCCCTGTTTAATAAACCTTCACCTAGTTAAGTCAACTGCCGTATGGACTAACCTCCATTGCACACCACTGCCACCTACCATTGTAATGTCTGCCAATATTGCTGGTCTCGCCACCGGCTATATAATGTCATCTCGTGACTGTCCCTGGTGTGAAAACCCAGGGAGGAGAGGAGGAGCCGCCCTTCCCCTGCCTGCCAGTCACTGCAAGCAACCCAGCCACGTACTGCAGTTCTGGCATGGTTCCAGTGGTTACTGGTAATTAAAGCCTCTTTACTAAAGAGTAGAGTATGTTTTATTTAGTCAGGGGGTATATGGCAGTGCAGTACATATAGAGGGCAGGTATATGGTATACAGCCAGGGGTTACCATCATATCTGTCCTGCTTTGGGCATAATTCACAGGAAAATGTCAGCATATGACATGTGGATAGCCCAGCATACAGTGTATGAAGACAAAGGTCTCATGAATGACTATATTGATAAGATGATGTCTTTATCTCAGCAGCTAACATCTGTAGGAGTCCAAGTAATTGACAAGGAAGTTGCAATAGCGATGCTACAGAACCTAACAACTAAATTCGATTTCCTAGTAGTAGCTGTAGAATCCAACACGGCTAAGCTATCAACATAGATGCATGTACGCAGAGTGGGAGAGAGGCTAGGGGCAGCCCACCATCTCCAGGACTGCTGGGCACTTCCACTGAGTGATGAAAATGGAAGCGTGCATAAACACAATTTACATATATGTTTCCTAATGAGCTGTGGCCATTTTAACTGCATACGGAATCGCAGTTGCAGGCAGAGGCACGCCCAGAAAATGTTTGCGACATTCCTGCATTGCTGCCCACACAACAGTCCCTGCATGTCAATCACTTTGCGAATAAATCCTCACTGCAAGCGATATCAGACATATGCGCAGACCACCAATAATCGCTCATCTGCGTAAACATCAGCACTGCATCCATCTCTGAATCAGGCCCTCAGTCGCACACAGATGTACTAATGCCGCCCGCCCCAGTGGACTGTAATGTAGTTTTGTGGCTTCTAGTTTTTTTAATTATGCGATTAGGATGCACATTTTGACCAAAATAGATGCAGAGCGCGGATGAGTCGCACAAGAGCCAAAGTGTTTAAGAACAAATCTGTATGCAAAATTTAAATCAAGCATATCTGGACATTTCTGAAGGGTTAAAACCAAGATATAAGATAAAATCAGTGTACAATGTCTGCTGTAGTGCTGGTCCCACCAGAGTGGGCAAAATCCTTCAATATGGAGCATATTGTAGTTGTCCCCGAGAGGAAGTCAAATTGGCCATTGATGTTATGGAGAAATGTGTTGGTGATTTAACTGTTTCTAATGTCCTGGTGCTGAATTGATTATATCTGCTGGATTTCTTATACTTAAAAAATTATAATTGCAAAAGAAACCAAAGCCTACAGAAAAAGACATTACACATTATAGACATGTACTTTACTTACTCCCAGGTACAACTGCTGTATTACATGCAGTGGAAGCTCCAGAGGTGAGTCCCAGTCAACGATGTTTGGAAGGGCAGTTGGTGTGACTCCCCTGTTTGAATTTTGGACTGCACTGCAGCCTCACCTCTGCAGCCACTGCTGATCACATGTATCGTTTACCTGCCACTTAAGTTACTTACTATCTTTATTTAAAATTCAGTTTTACAGATATTAAAGGAAACAAGCAGCGTTAAAGTTACCCACGTCATAATCATATTGTGCCTGGTCGTCAGTCTGCTATCTGCTTTACTGGGTTCAGGGATTACTTGCTTTAACAGTGTGAGCAATCCATATCTGACTTTCCTGGGCCCTCTTGGAGTTTATGTATGGTCTGCAATAAACGGTAAGTAAACGAGATTTACGGACATTTACAGTATGACTGCCAGACTCACAAACACACATACACGCGCGCGCATGCTACCAGCTCTCAGCATGTCACATAAAGGAAGAGGGGGGCTTAGGAGGGGGAGGATTCTACAGTGCATAGAACAGACTGAGTAGAGCGGGTGTGCCAAAGCCTACACTATATCACGTGTCATGTGACTGTGGTTGCCACGTGACACTCTGTAGTCACATGATACAGTGGAAACCCTCTAGAACAGGGGTCAGGGAACTTTTTTACCTTTTACCCCAAAATATATTTAGATACACCGACGTTACCCCCTTGATTTGAAAGGAAGGAAATCATATAGTAGTGCCCCCATGTAATGCCCCATAGTTATGCCCCTGTAGTAGTGCCCCCATATAATGCCCCTGTAGTAGTGCCCCCATAGTTATGCCCCTGTAGTAGTGCCCCATATAATGTCCCTGTAGTAGTGCCGCTGTAGTATTGCCCCCATATAATGCCCCTATAGTAGTGCCCCCATATAATGCCCCTGTAGTAGTGCCCCCATAGTTATGCCCCTGTAGTAGTGCCCCCATATAATGCCCCTGTAGTAGTGCACCCATATAGTGCCCCTGTAGTAGTGCCTCCATATCATGCCCTTGTAGTAGTGCCCCCATATCATGCCCCTGTAGTGCCGCTTGTACAAAAAAAACCCCAAAAAACACTTACCTTAATCCCCGCTCCTTCCTCCGCCGCTGTCCTGTCCACCCGGCTGCTCCTCGGAACTATGGGAGAGATGTCATGATGTCTCTCCCATAGTGCGCATGGAGAGAGGCGGAAGCTGGAGTTCAGAAGAGCCTCCCTGCGGCACAGCCGGGCACGCATATGAATCATTCTATATTCTAGAATGATTCATATGCATGCCCGGCTGCACGTCCATTACCCCCAGGAATTTCTTTTTTTACCCCATGTTGGGTAATTTACCCCTGTTCCCTGACTACTGCTCTAGAGTTATAAATCATTAATAGCTGACTGAAGAAACAAACCAAGGGAAAATGATAATTACCCGGATCCTCATTATAGTTCGCCACAGTGATTACACTTCTCATTTTTCATGGGATTTCTGCTTTGACAAAATGTACAGAGCAAAATTCTATTGTATTTGAGCCAATGAAGAAAGCCTTCAATAAATAAATGGGCATGCTAGCACAGGAAGCAAATCGTTAATAATTAGTAACAGATAAAAGGAGATACTTGGCTGACATTAGAAGAGATTTCCCTAAAGGCAATTTTGTTTCCATGGGTTGATGTCTGGGCATGAACACATCTTCCAGGTCTAGAAGTACATTGAGGGGAGGTCTTGATTTACTAAAGGTCAATCAGTAAAACAAACAGAATGCCCTTTAGTGCTTAATAGAATCTCACACTGTGTAATTTATATTTAATACTGTGCTAGATTAATAGTATATGTTTCATTGGATGTTAGACATGTACACTTCAGGCAAATATATAAGTGTAAAAAAATCATCTTATATTCCCAGTTGCTTACCTATTTTATTTACTGGTTCAATATATTGAGGACAATCTCCACATGCCTTCCAATCACAGTTGTACGGAGGATGACCTAATGTTACAAGGAATTGGCCACAGTCAGCCTCATATACTGCATGTTATTACTATTATCTTTTATTTGAAATATTCCGCAAATGGTCGTCAACACTGTACATGGGGAATGAATGGAGATCACATTTAAAGTATTAAACAATGCACAGACAACAATGAATAATACCTAATTATCTATACTAATATAATAAGAAAGCTGTGTCTGCTGTTTGTTCCAAGTTGGCGCAAAAACGACAAAAACGATTTTCATGAAAACTGCATCATTGTGTAGTGGAAACTCCTAGAAAATAACCTGCACTTTGTTTTATCTCGATCTGTCAAGTTAAAGCTGAGCAATAACAAATGTATTGACCTCATCAATGCAAGAGATAGGTGTGACACCATGTGGGCAGCCGGTAAGGGGTGGGGGGAGAGGTGCTTTGTGCCAACGTTCACTTGAATAGGATAGGCTACATAGCAGTCATTGGACAGGATGCACAGTGACATGGGTGTGAGTGGTGGGTGGATGCGCTGCTGCCAGTCTGTATAGTGCTGCTAGTCATGTGGGCCACTCCTGCGACAGGGCCCCTGTGCAAAGCAATACAACTAGAACACCTCAAATGAAAACAAGGTTGGCAGAAGCTATTTCAAAAATTAAGCAATGAACAACATTTGCAAAGTATAAAGAGTGACTAACAAAATAGTGAGCATCAGTGATAAGCAGCACTTGTTGTTAGGCCAGTGCTCATGGGATAGAGAAACAGTGCAGCAGGGGAACTGTGATAAGAAGAGAAACACAAGGGAAGAGGGACCTGCTCATTGGAGCTTACATATCCAGGTTTTAAGGATAGCTATACTTGAGCACAGGATTTAATTAGTGCCCTCAGTTATTTTGATTTAACATCTGTGCTCAACCATGGATATCCTCAAATCATGGACTGTTAGTGTGCCTTGAGGACCAAGGTTGGGAAATATTGTCTTAGAGGGAAGGGACGGAAACAAATATGGTGGCACGGCAAGGGGAGTGGTGATGATAGCAAAGGCAGGGGAGTTAGGAAGGCAGATGGACTTGAATGAAGAAGTGAGTTTTGAGGGCATGTTTGGAACCTTGGAGACTAGTGGCTGATCCTATAGGATATGTGAGTGTGTTCCACAGGTCAGGAACAGCACAGACAACATTCTGAAGGTGGGAATGCAAACAGGTAATCAATCTTGTAGCGATTAAGGGGTCATGGGCAGAGCGGAGGAGGTGGGAAGGTGAAAAAAAGGTTTGTAGGTCAGGGTGAGTAGATTCAACATGCTTCTGTAGGAGACAAGGATCCAGTGTAATGATAGGCAGAGAGGGTCAGCTTAAGTTCAACTGACATAGAGGAAAATAAAGCATGTAGGACAGACTAGAGAGGTACAATGTGGCACTTTTTACAGTAGTTTAGACGAAAGATAATGAACAAGGGAATGAGACTGTTGGTTGCTTCTAAAGTGAGGAAGGGCCAGATCCTGGAGATGTTGTGGAGGAGGAATAATCAGGAATTGCTGAGGGACTCAATATGGGGAGTGAAGGAGAGGGAAGAGTTGAGCTTGACTCCCAGGCAGCAGACTTGATAGACAGAGGAATGTGTATTGCCTTCATGTGATTACTTACCTATACATTGAAAATTGGAGGTGCGATTCTTAGAGTTATGTGAATGCAGAGCATGCCTCTCAACATTCCCAATCCTAAAAGTTCACACCAAGACTGTTGTGTGACTGTACACCCGATTCCACAGGGAAGGTTCAAGGGTCAAGTGTGATGAGAGTGCATTGACTCAAGTCACGTCATCATAGCCTTGCCTCTAGCAGTTAGGTGAGCAGCTGGATGTGGAGCTATGATGATGCTATTTGCAACAAAACACGTCATCAAGGCCCCACCCAACACATACTTCTCAGGAAAGGACCCGGGACTGTGGCCTACTCACCCAATAGTCAGAAATTACTTCCTTAAATTTGGGAGTCTCCCTGACATTCTGTGATAGTAGGCAAATATTAGGTGCTCCCAGGTCTGAGAGATGAAGTTGATATGTGGGGGCAGCCATTTTGTAAGCTGGAACAATATTCATGAGCATGTCGCCAGTAATCATTAAACCCGTAACCAGTGTCATAACCATTATTTGTGAAGTACGACCACCGTTCACAGGAGTCAGTACATTCTCAGAGATGTCACTGGTACAGAGGTATGTCCTGGCATTCTTACACCCAGAAATGTCTTACTTTGTATATTTGATGTTTTATTCCCTCTTAGGGCGGTATTCAATTAGCCGCGAAAAGTCAGAAAGGTTTTGCCTGCCGCACTTTTCGCCTACATCGCATGTTATGGCCACGGAAACTTATCGGGGGCATCCCTGCTATTCACCGTATTCAGTTCCAAAGGATGCGAAAATGTGTCCCGGCGAAATTCAACTTTGCAGCCCAAAACCACAATTTTGCGCTTTTTTCACCACCTATTCATAGGCGAGACTTTTTCGCCTATTACATTGCATTGGCTTTTCGCAAACTATTTGTAATTGAATACGGCGAGAAGTTTCCACCTGGCGAAATTACATAATACGTGATACTTTTTCGCGAAAAACGGCTTTTCGCGTCTAATTGAATACGGCCCTTAATTTGACCTAGAGATCATTTTGGTCATCTTAGCTGAACTATCACAGGACCTCATTCAGAGTCGGTCATTGCGGCCGCTCGGTCGTACGCCACCGATGTTCGCTAAACTGCGCATGCGTAAAATTCGCAATGCGTGTGCGCAAACTAGCTATTACGATCAGAAATTGCTCTCTCCTTGAACACAGCCAGGTCGTTAGTTTGAGTGACAGGATGAGGCGTTTGTGGGTGGTAACAGGGGAAGGTGCTTGTGAATGGGGGAGTGGAGATCCGAACGCAAGCGTGCCTGGCTATGCAAACGGCGTTTTATGGGAGTGCATAATTAACTAAGTAGTGTCATGGCACATGTGACATGGGAGGTTTTTACACTGACTAGATCGTAGTGCTTAAGAGAGGGTATGGTCAACCTTAAGCTCTACGAACAGCTCCGATGGTTCCCGATGGTCTCGATTAATCCTTATATGCCCGGAGATGGCGTGTAATGCGAACGAGAAGGGGGTCGTATTTTTAGTCTTACGGCCACATCCTCCCCTCGCTCGTCCAGCTAACGATCCCATCTTAACAACGCAACTTGCGAGCGCTTCATTTGCATATCCGGCCCCTTTTACCTTACGACTGAGCAGCCACAACAACCGACTCTGAATGAGGTCCACAGTCCCCTCTGCCACAATCAGCTCTTCTCTTCCTAGAATACCAGGGGGCATTACCATTAGCATTTTATGACATTTTCCATCTAGGTTAAATTGATAGGATGTCTGTGGTTGGGAATCGGTATGATTTACTGCCGGCCGCATGGGTGAAAATCCCAATCGCTCACTTAGGTAAGTATCGCTAACGGTATGCAGTCGGGAAGCCGGCGGACCTAATCCCGACAGCCGGCTTCCCAACTGCTTAATCCCGGCGAGGGTTAAATGACAGTCATCTAAATCTAGGCGCCTGTCATTTTACCGATGCCGGGAGACCGGCGCCCGACATCCCAATTGAAGTGATGCCGGGCGCCGAGCGTGGACAGCTGCGGGGGGGGGGAGGGTTAGGTTTAGGGTTCCCGGGGGGATTTAGGGTTAGGCACCCCGCCGGGAGGTTACGGTTAGGCTAGGGGGAAGGAGGGTTGGGGATAGGCACCCCCGGGGGGGTCTCAGAGTTAGGCACCCCCCCGGTGGACTTAGGTTTAGGCGGCCGGGAAGGGGGGGTTAGGTTTAGGCACTTAGAGGGGGGATTAGGGTTAGGCACTGTGGGGAAGGTTAGGGTTAGGCACCCCTAAGGGAGGGTTAGGGGGTAGAATAGGTTAGTGAATACTTACCTGGGGACGATCGGGATTGTCATTCTTTTCGGGCTGCCGCTGTCGGGATTTGAACCGCAGGGCAGGGGTCCGGCGGTAAATCATACCGATTACTCACTAACCTACCCCCACCCCTAAGCCTCCCTTAGGGGTGCCTAACCCTAACCTCGTCCCCAAGTGACTAACCCCCCTCTAAGTGCCTAAACCTAACCCCCCCTTCCCCGCAGCCTAACCCTAAGTCTCCCAGAGGGTGCCTAACCTTAACCTGCCCCCGGGGGTGCCTAACCCTAACGCCCCCTTCCCCTAGCCTAACCCTCCCCCCTCCCCCGCAGCTGTCTGCACCTGGCACTCGGTTTACCTTCAATCGGTATGCCGGTGTCGGGCTCCCGGCGTAGGTCTAATGACAGGCGTCAGGATTTCGACGCCTGTCATTTGTACCTTGTCGGGATTAGACAATCGAGAAGCCGGCGGTCGGGATTTCGTCTGTTGGCTTCCTGACTACTTCCCCTAGGAACACTGTCTTGATGGGACCAGGGAACATGACCCTGTTCACCCTTCATTAAGGCAGTTTAATAGAAAATAGGATGTTATGCAAATTGTTATTAGTTACCTTACCACTTGATTTAATAATTGATTAATCCATTGATTCTTCCAGGGGTCTTTGTCCTTCTTGCCATGATCCTGTGTGCTATTAATATGGAGGCAAACAAAATGCAGAAGGAACTGGCAATCGCCATGGACACATCGTTCGACGTGTTTGGGACTAGTCGGAACACTTACGGGTATTCATACTGGATTCTACTCCTCAGTATATTTCTAAACGCTGCCACGATAGCAGTCATTTACTACTATCAACATGCAAGGTACAGTGAGCAGAAACAACAAGAGAGACCTATGGAAACCGCAAGCCGGGATGTTATCTTATTCTGAGACTCCACGTAGAGGAAGTGACTTATTATTTAATTGCTTTTAATGTGTGTATCACCAGCCGCGGCTCACAATAAAGTAGCAGGGACTTCTGGAGAGGATTGCATTAGCAAATGAAACCACTGCTCTGGCGCTTGTTTACAGCTGTAATATTCCATAATTATTAATTATTAGATGGTTTAGATTGTAGAGACGCCATAAATGCTGCACTCTCTCTATACAATACATTTTATTCCCCCATGTTGCACCCATGGTGTGATGGCACATACTAGGGGGCACCAATATGCACCATAGTGCAGCAATCCTTATACTGGGTACACACTTGTCTATATATCGTTAGATCGATCAATGAACGATATATCGCCAGTGTATCAGGGGTGTGCACACCCGATATGTCTGTGAACAACGTCTTTCACAGACCTATCAGCACAGCCGATGTCGTTATACAACGTCCTGCAGCACAGCCGATGTCGTTATATCTGAAAGATATCGGTGCGTCTGGCTGTGTATATGGGGCGACCCATCACCCACATGTACACTGGCTGCAGGGACTCTGACACTGACATCACAACTGAGCGGGCAAATTTAAATGCCTGCCAAATTGTGATGTAAGGCCAGACATTTAGAGAGGCCAATTGGTTAGGGTGTATAGCTTATGAATCGGCCGCTCAGACGGTGAATCGGTCTGCTAACCGATTTGTCGTTATAGTGTGTACCTAGCATAAGTCCAGATTATGTTATCCATTGTTCCAATATTTCCTTGTTTTTACTATGTTTTGGTAAATATTTGCTTTTCATGCTAAAAGCTAAGTAGCACTGTTCTACCATAAATGTCCTACTTTCAGATGATTAAATAATGACATGTAGGAGTCTACATGAAATATTACACAATGCCTTTTAAAATTGTAATGTGGACAGATTGCTGCATTGTCTCAGTGATGTCACTGGTTCCTGGTGAAGTGATAGGTTGGATTTCTGTGTTGTGTGTGGTTGTCTGATAAAGTGATAGGCTATGTTCTCATGATGTCACTGCTTCCTGGTGAAGTGATAGGCCATGTTCTCAGTGATGTCACTGGTTCCTGATGAAGTGATAAGCTATGTTCTCAGTGATGTCACTGGTTCCTGGTGAAGGAAAAGGCTATGTTCTCAGTGATGTCACTGGTTCCTGGTGAAGGAAAAGGCTATGTTCTCAGTGATGTCACTGGTTCCTGGTGAAGGAAAAGGCTATGGGACTGATTCAGAGGTGGACGCAGTTACATTCACAACTGAGATTTTTGATGCAGTGGGCTTGCGAAAATATGCTAATGACATAGCTGATGTCTTGTGCACAGAGACGTTTCACATCTGCCGCTTGCATACAAAAGATGAAACATTGGGTGCATTGGTCGCACATCGAACATCTAAGCAACTCAAAACTGTCTGGAAATTCCATCTCACCTAAAATTCTTGGGCCTTTCAAGCGGTGTGCGAATTTGCAGAGGCTCACTAGGGCACGCCAATGAAACGGTCCCCCCCCATTACCTCCTCCAAACGTTGACTACCTGCCACTCGCTTTGCGAATAAATCATCACTGCATCCACCGTTGCTAATCTATCGCTGTGCGTGCGCAGTGTGGATTTGACGTGTGTGCAGCAGCAAGAAATCGCTCCACTACGTCTGACGTTGGCATTGCGTACACCTCTGAAACAGGCACTGTGTTCTGAGTGATGTCACTGGTTCTTGGTGAAGTGACAAGACACATTCTCAGTGAGGTCCCTGCTTCCTAGTGAGTTGAGTATTTTTAATGATGTCACTGTTTCTTGGTGAGTTGATAGGCTGTATTGACAGTAAGTTCATAGGCTTCAACCTCATGAATACTGGTTCAACAAAAAAAAGCCTGTCACCGCTATGTACAGGTGATTGAACTATTGCATGGAAAGGAGAAAGAGGGGTAGAGAGATTAAGTAGGTAATCTGTAAGATTAAAAACTGACATGGCTATTGTTGCATTGGCTACCAGAAAGGGTTTGCGGACGGTATTGCCCCAAATGGTTGTGGTTTGCCCAGACTAGGATTAATATGGGTAGGGCTGGGTCAAAGTCTAATTTGTTGATGGGCTGGCTGGTATGCTGTTTCTCCGGGAAGAAGTATTACTTTTAGACTAATTACTTTTATGTTTTAAGGGCACCTATCATGCAGTCTTCCATCCATGGATGTCTCATACAAATGGTCATTATTTCTGGTCACCAACATTAACAATTTTTTTCAAAAGCAAATTATTGAGCCTTATTTAGTGACATGGTACAAAAAGCAATGACGTGCTGTAACCCATAGCAACCATTCAGATATCAAATTACAGCATTCTGGACTGGTATATTCAGAGAAATGGAAGCAAATATTGGAAAGGTTGCTATGGTTTGTGTGTTTTTTTACGTAGGCCCTACTGTGACACATAACATGTGGTACCAGGACACAATTTAGTGATATGAGTGGAAAATAGTGTAGTAGTTAATACAGACAACAAATAGTTTGGGCTGCATTTGGGGGACGAGCCCAGTAGGAATCACAAGCCTACTAACAGTGGTAGAAAGTGATTTGTTTGTCCACCATACTTGCACACAGCTTTATTTATTTAACATATTCACACAAATGAGCAAAGGATCAGAGACAGCTTTTCACAACAATATCTGAACTTTAGGAACTGCCTTTGTGGGCGAGCGGCCCACATGGTTACAAAGTTATTTAGGTAAGGTTTAAATAAAAAAAAAAAAATTCAAACTTACATCAAACTCAATGTTATGATATATTTCTTTACACGTGTTCTATATCCACTGTAAATCTGTAATCACAAATATTTTTTATTCTAAACAGATTTGAGTCCTTTGTAACTTTTACTTAGTTTTGCTTAGTTTCTATTAAAACGCAAATTGTAGTCAAATTCCATTTTCGGATCTCCTTGGAGAATTTTGAAATGAGAACGGCTTGGAGCAAATGTACAGCGAAGCACCACTGGCTCCGTCATTTGCTGTGTTCAAGAAAGAACTCTGTCAACTTTAACTGTATAAACCATGGCAATTAGTTGCTGCAGGGTGTACAGTGCTTAGATGTATTACGGTCTAGTATTTCATATTTAAACTCCATCCTGTTATCTAAATGTATACATATTTCTACCCTGAGTGATCTGCAGTGTAGGCTGCTGAAAAGTAGCATGATATTGTATGTGAGACAGGTAATACATGTTCCCATGTTATAGAGGACATGAAAAATAAAAAAATCTTCTCAAGAGGTTGAATCATAAAGACATAAAATTGCATTACCAGTAATATTAAAAGGTAAAACATTGTCCAAATTATTTTTTATTTCTGCTTAGGTGAATTCCAGGGCCGGATTAAGGCCCACATGGGCCGATGGCTCATAATAATCTAGGGGCTATTGTGAGAAGTGGAGTAGGTGTGACCAGCGCTGTTTGGGTGTGGCAGAGCCATGTGGGCGTGTACACCCAGGAGTGTATCTAGGGGTCCAAGCGCACCTGGCAAAGTAACGAACTGGTGCCCCCCCATATTTTTAGAAAAACTTAACATAGACTATAACATTCATGTGCATATGACAGAGCTGCACACACATGTGTCCACGCCTATAAAAAGCTTGCAAAGCCGGCGCGTGGCCATAGCGAGAGAGATAGCGGTGCCAGTCACTCACTTGCTGACTTTGTTGTGTGTTTGCACACGTACCTGCTGGTGGCCGCTTACATTACAGAACTTCTATATGACCCCCAGGCCGTGGGTGGCACTACTGGGCGGGGCACCTCCCCCAGACGGCGGACTGGTGAGTGCCTTCAGACGGCGGTCTGGTGAGTGCCATCCTGGCCAATGGGTAGATACGCCCCTGTGTACACCCTCTACACTATCAGCTCTATTTTCCTCACAAAATGATTAAATTTTTCCTCCTCTAGGGAGACAATAGAGCTGATAGATCAATAGTATTGATAGAAATACAATTAATGGCGTGGCCAGCTGGGCGGCAGGTCATCCTCATGCTGTCATGATGATGGGCCTATTTTATGTGGAGGCCTGGAGCTTTAGTCCCATCCCTCCATTGTTAATCTGGGCCTAGTGAGATCACTGTTTCCTACTGACAAAAATGTCGTAATTTTTTTTAAAAGAGTCCTGCCACAGAATGGCTGTCCTGTACGCCGTGCAGGGCATACTTGCCTACTTATAAAAAAGCTTTTCAGGGAGATTGTAAAAGCAACACCTATGAGCTACATCTGAAAGGTGTGCCATAAAATTGACTTACTTCCAAATGTAAACAAGCCCCAAAGCAGTTATACACGGTGCAATATACACCTTGCAATGCGACGACCGACATATCGGACGGTCCCCACACACAACACGATCACCGTCATGGCATCAGTGATCTACTGTGAAACTGGGTGCCAGCTGTTATACTTACTTCCTCTATCAAAGGACTGTTTAATAGTCAATTGTTTTTTAAATTAATACTAGTAGTAGTCTTCTTGGTCCCTTTCTGGGATGAAGATCCACCCCCAGCAGAAGTAACAGGCATAGCACTCAAGAATCCTTCTGAGGAATCACAGATAGGAGAGGAGTCAGTCATGAAATTGAATGCAGGACTACTTCCGATCACTAATGAGGATGTTGATGATGATGCAGGTGTTGGTGGTGGAGATTGCAGATGCTTGGATCCACATAGAAGGGAGCAGCTAGGTGACACTGGACTGATTGTTGTTCATTTTTTTGTCCCCAAAGTTTCATAATTTGAAATACCCTTTCCAATTTGATGAATGTGCTGCAAGTGACGTAACAGGGAGGAGGTTCCTAGATGGTTAAGGTCCTTACCTCTACTTACTGTTACATGGCAATGGTTACAAATGGTTTGG
The DNA here is from genome assembly GCA_031769625.1 of Taudactylus pleione. Taxonomy (NCBI): domain Eukaryota; kingdom Metazoa; phylum Chordata; class Amphibia; order Anura; family Myobatrachidae; genus Taudactylus; species Taudactylus pleione. Next base: position 4,843,119 of record JAUIMM010000033.1, on the reverse strand, counting down.
CAAAGGTTGTCTGGATTAGGGTGGAAATAATTCCACACATGAGAAGTGGATTTTTTGGTCCTTTGCCCAGGCATGGCAACAATGGGATTTTTCCCACCATAGGCAACAACAACTGTTGCCTGATTGACAGTTTTTACAACAAACATACTCAGCATCAACATCCTCGTCATCATCAACATCCTTGTTGTTATCGCTAACTACATAAATATCCTCCTCGTGCAATTCCACAGAAGCATTCTCGATTTCTACATCAGCATGTTGACTTGTGCTGCTCATCCCCACATTTGCAGAGGGCACACAAATGGTGGAAGTAGGATCCTATTCAAGTACAGTATTAGAAAGGTCAGGCTCACACATGGTAACCGCGGACACACTTGGACTCTCCTCTGGGATCTGTGACTTTTCGGAGACAATTTAAATTTTTTTTTTGTACCTCCTCTACAAGCAGGAGGACTTAAATCATCACAGCTAGAACCACCAGTCATAAATTATCCTTTCCTTGCCACTTCGTGTAGTGAATAGCATATTGCCAATTTTTTGTTTCTCTAAAGCTGACTTAGCTTTAGATTTTTTTTTCTTTAACAGGGTAAAAGTTGATTTTTTTTACATGGCCTGATTTAAGCCCTGGTACATCGGCCTTCATAGATGACGTTGACAGCCTTGCATCGTCATCATGACTGCTGCCGGCAGCTACAAGACTGGAATGTCTATCCTACTCTCCTGTCATGTGACTGTACTCCATGCTCACTGCGGTCTTACAGCAGTGTCACCAAGCAATTATAGCGCAGCTAAGTTGCGGCTAACGCACACAACCAACCACACACACAAAAAATACTTTTTATTTTCACACTGGGGGTGTGGCTAACACGCACACACAAAAAAATTGTTTTTATTTTCACACTGGGGGTGTGGCTAACATGCACACACAAAAAAAATGTTTTTATTTTCACACTGGGGGTGTGGCTAACATGCACACACAAAAAGTAGTTTTTATTTTTTCACTGGGGTTGTGGCTAACACGCACACACAAAAAATTGTTTTTACTTTTCACTGGTGGTGTGGCTAACATGCACACACAAAAAATTGTTTTTATTTTCACACTGGTGGTGTGGCAGGCTAGCACGCACACACACAAAAAAAGTTTTTATTTTCACACTGGTGTTGTGGATAATACGCACATACAAAAAATTGTTTTTATTTTTTTTACACTGGGGGTGAAGAAGAGCACCCCCTGGACAACATAGCAGAACAGCCAGCCAGCCCCTAAGGACAACAGCCAGCCAGCCCCTAAGGACAACAGCCAGCCAGCCCCTATGGACAACAGACAGCCAGCCCCTATGGACAGGACAGCCTCAAAACAGCCAGGACCTATGTACACCAGTCAGCCAGCCCCTGTGGACTATAGCCAGCCAGCCCCTAAGGACAGGAAAACAGCCAGCCAGCCCCTATGGACAATAGCCAGCCAGCCTCTATGGACAGGACAACCTCAATTATGCACAACAGCAGCCAGGGGCGGATTGGGACGGAAAACCAGCCCGGGAAATTTATGGAAGCAGCCCTAATAGGTGCGGGGTCTGTTGAGGAGGTGGGGTCTGTCTAGGGGCCGGGATCCCTTCTCATATGGTCTGATTCTGAGATGGTCACAGTAGCAGCTGTCCTTGTGTCTTTTGCTGCAGTTGCGTCTGTGACTTTAGGCTATAATCACTACAATGCCCTTCCCTGGTGTATAGCCATGCGTTTGAATATGCAAGTACTGAGATGCCAACTGTCACTGAAATCACCTGCATTGTGCTTTGCATAATATTATGTATCAAACAGCTTGATACATAGGCCCCTAAGTCTTTAGGCAACCCCCTGTAACTACCTAGGAATACCCAACTCATTTTTAATACACTTCTTGGTGCATGCGTCTAAATCCGCACCGCAACTCAGACCCATGCGCAGATGACAAACTATGCACAAGAAAAAAAATAAAATACTTTGGCCCCCACAGGAAAAAAAACACATTGCCCCCACAAGAAATACATAAAAACACATTAGCCTCAACAATAAAAAAATAAAATATACATCGGCCCCCACAGAATAAAACAAATACATCGGCCCCCACAAGAAAAAAAAAACACATTGGCCCGCACAGAAAAAAATAAGACACAATGGTCCCCACTAATAACCAAACATGGACCCTACCAAAATGGTAGGGTCTAGATGCCCTTCATGGAGAGGACCCTGACGTCATCAGTTACTGTTGAATGTACAGTAATTCCTTACTATACACATGGACATAGAGGGAGAATATAATCCTGTGACGAGCGAAGCCAGCCACCGTGCCCAAAGCGTGGCGAGCGAACCGAGCCCACGAGGGGACAAATTTCTTTGTTTTTATGGGTATGGGACCGCACTTCCACCCTCACCTCACGTCACGTCCAGTTCCTTACAATGAAGGGGAAATAAGCTCAGCCCTACAGAAATCAATAAAACACAACGGCCCCTACAAGGAAGAAAAACACATTGACCCCCGACACGTTAAAAAAAAACCATTGGCCCCCACAGGAAAAAAACACATTGGCCCCTACAGGAAAAAAATAAAAACACAGATCAGCTGTAAGCTTGGAGTAGTAGTAGTGTGGGGACAGGCAGGGAGTAGTAGTAGTGTGGGGGCAGTCAGACAGGGGGTAGTAGTAGTGTGGGGGCAGACAGGGAGTAGTAGTAGTGTGGGGCAGGAAATAGCAGTAATGCGGGGCAGGCTTGGAGTAGTAGTGTGGAGCAGATGGGGAGTAGTAGTAGTGTGGGGCATGCAGGGAGTAGTAGTTGTAGTGTGGGGCAGGCAGGGAGTAGTAGAAGTGGGGGCAGACAGGGAGTAGTAGTAGTGTGGGGCAGGTGGGGAGTAGTAGTAGTGTGGGGCAGGAAGTAGTAGTGTGGGGCAGGCAGGGAGTATTAGTAGTGTGGGGCAAGGAGTAGTAGTAGTGGGGGCAGGAAGTAGTAGTAGTGTGGGGCAGGCAGGGAGTGTTAGTAGTGTGGGGCAGGGAGTAGTAGTAGTGGGGGCAGAAAGGGAGTAGTAATAATATGGGGTAGGCAGGGAGTAGTAGTAGTGTGGGGCAGTCAGGGAGTAGTAGTAGGGTGGGACAGGGAGTAGTAGTAGTGTAGGGCAGGGAGTAGTAGTATTTTAAAATAGGCGATGGAAAGGGAGTAATAATGTAAAGCAGGGCAGGATGGGAGTAGTTGTGGGAAGATGGTAGGATAGGAGTAGGTCACCTCAGCTCATGGGTCCTCCTGGCCGCCGTCCCTTTCTCTGTATGGTCCCACCCCCTGGCTCATCTCCAGTAGCCTTGCTCCTACATCCCACGGAGCTGACGGTGGGAAGAGGAGGATGAGTGTGTGAGGGAGGGAGGGAACACCGGCACCGCACAGTCATTGTGGTGTCTGGAGCTTCAGGTTTACATTCCACAGCAAAACGTAAACCTCAGAAGAGCTGCAGCCGGCAGTCAGTGCCAGCCCTGCCCAGCCTGAACGGCAGAATCGGCCAGCCCAGCAAAGGGGTTTAGGGGCCGGCCCAGTGGGAACTTTCCCGCTGTCCCGGCGGCCCAATCCGCCTGACAGCAGCGCATTACAGCTCCCAGCACAACCTCACAAGTCACAATGCACAACAGCAGCGCAGCACAGCTCCCAGCTCCCTCCCTCTTCACTCTTCACAGATGGAATGAAAAATGGCGGCGATCGCAGGACCTTTATACATCCAAAACCCGCGAGAATCTGACAGCAGGATGAAGATGTTTTGCCTCGTTTTGAGATCCAAGTCAGGCGGGAAGACCCGAACCGGCTCGGATGTGACTTGGATCCCCTAAGTGGTGATCCGAACCCGCTCATTTCTAAATAGATTAAAACATAATCAATAATGTGTCCAGAACTTAGATAAAGAAGAAAACCCCCAGAAGGCACTAGACAGAGGAAAATGATTTGTTGACGGGACATCAGGTCTTCATTAGAGTATGTATCAGTTTATGTGTTTAAAATGATTTTATTACCTCACACAAAGTGTATGTAGAATTGTGCATTCTGATAAAGAGCAACTGGGCGATGTAAAAAAAATGCCCCCTATACTACAAAAACACAGTATACATAAATATAGGGGAGAGTTTTGCAAGACCTCTGATTAGCCAGAAAAGAGCTGAGCAACACCATCTAAACAAGGAAAACCTCCTTAAACATCCCTTCACCACCTGTTACCTCATTTCAAAAACCCTGTCTCAGAAATTAAACCTTGTTTTCTACACTTTTATTCTCATTTAGTTAAAACATATCAAAAACATACTACATATAATGGGCCAAATGTAATAGGGTGAAAGTTTAGAAATGTGAGAGTTTAGCAGTAAACTCTCACATTGGTCACATTTTATCTTCAAAATGGGAAAACATCTGGATAAGAGTTTAGATCGTGAAAGTTTTTTGAGTTTAAAAACATGCGAGTTTGCATGTTCTCGGACTCTATTACATTATACTTGCCAACCCTCCCTTATTGTCAGGGAGATGCCCTGAAATAGTAGCAATCTCCCTATCTCCCTGAAGAGTCTAGCAATCTCCCTGATTGCACCTTCCCCCATTATGACACTGATATTTAATTATATATATATATATATATATATATATGTGTGTATATATTAGGGGTGAGCGGGTTCGGATTTCTGAAATCCGAACCCCCCCGAGCCCCCCCGATCCGAGTCCGATCCGAATCAGGCTCGACTTTTCCCGCCTGACTCGGATCTGAAATCGAGGCAAAACGTCATCATCCCGCCTTCCGAGTCTCGCGGGTTTTGGATCCTATATAAGGTACCCACGTCGGCGCCATTTTCTCACTCGGCTGTGGACAGTGAAGAGGGAGGGTGGGAGTTAGGGCTGTGTAGTGTAGTGTAGTGTAGTGCTGCTGTTGTCCACTACTTCAAAGTCCATAGGGGCTGGCTGTGTTGTGCTGTGCTGCTGTTGTTAATAGGGGCTGTGTCCACTACTTCAAAGTCCATAGGGGCTGGCTGGACTGTGTTGTGCAGTCAGTTCTCCATAGGGGCTGTGTCCACTCCAAAGTCCTGTGCAGTGTCCCAGTCCTAAAGGAGTGCTGCAGTGTTGTCCAGGGGGTGCTCTGTCCATCAGGGGTGCTCCCCCCAAGTGCTAAAAAAATAATATATTTTCTGTGTTTGTGAATTGTGTGCGCAGTAGCCGCACGTGCATCAACAAAGTAGTGCCAAGCGTGCGCCTGTGTCATAAGTAAAGGGCCGGCTGGCTTGACCGTTAAGGGTGCTGTAACCCCCGAAAGTACACTCCAGTCCAAACCAAAAAAAAAATTATTTTCTGTGTTTGTGAATTGTGTGCGCAGTAGCCGCACGTGCATCAACAAAGTAGTGCCAAGCGTGCGCCTGTGTCATAAGTAAAGGGCCGGCTGGCTTGACCGTTAAGGGTGCTGTAACCCCCGAAAGTACACTCCAGTCCAAACCAAAAAAAAATTTATTTTCTGTGTTTGTGAATTGTGTGCGCAGTAGCCGCACGTGCATCAACAAAGTAGTGCCAAGCGTGCGCCTGTGTCATAAGTAAAGGGCCGGCTGGCTTGACCGTTAAGGGTGCTGTAACCCCCGAAAGTACACTCCAGTCCAAACCAAAAAAAAAATTATTTTCTGTGTTTGTGAATTGTGTGCGCAGTAGCCGCACGTGCATCAACAAAGTAGTGCCAAGCGTGCGCCTGTGTCATAAGTAAAGGGCCGGCTGGCTTGACCGTTAAGGGTGCTGTAACCCCCGAAAGTACACTCCAGTCCAAACCAAAAAAAAAATTATTTTCTGTGTTTGTGAATTGTGTGCGCAGTAGCCGCACGTGCATCAACAAAGTAGTGCCAAGCGTGCGCCTGTGTCATAAGTAAAGGGCCGGCTGGCTTGACCGTTAAGGGTGCTGTAACCCCCGAAAGTACACTCCAGTCCAAACCAAAAAAAAAATTATTTTCTGTGTTTGTGAATTGTGTGCGCAGTAGCCGCACGTGCATCAACAAAGTAGTGCCAAGCGTGCGCCTGTGTCATAAGTAAAGGGCCGGCTGGCTTGACCGTTAAGGGTGCTGTAACCCCCGAAAGTACACTCCAGTCCAAACCAAAAAAAAAATTATTTTCTGTGTTTGTGAATTGTGTGCGCAGCAGCCGCACGTGCATCAACAAAGTAGTGCCAAGCGTGCGCCTGTGTCATAAGTAAAGGGCCGGCTGGCTTGACCGTTAAGGGTGCTGTAACCCCCGAAAGTACACTCCAGTCCAAACCAAAAAAAAAATTATTTTCTGTGTTTGTGAATTGTGTGCGCAGTAGCCGCACGTGCATCAACAAAGTAGTGCCAAGCGTGCGCCTGTGTCATAAGTAAAGGGCCGGCTGGCTTGACCGTTAAGGGTGCTGTAACCCCCGAAAGTACACTCCAGTCCAAACCAAAAAAAAAATTATTTTCTGTGTTTGTGAATTGTGTGCGCAGTAGCCGCACGTGCATCAACAAAGTAGTGCCAAGCGTGCGCCTGTGTCATAAGTAAAGGGCCGGCTGGCTTGACCGTTAAGGGTGCTGTAACCCCCGAAAGTACACTCCAGTCCAAACCAAAAAAAAAATTATTTTCTGTGTTTGTGAATTGTGTGCGCAGTAGCCGCACGTGCATCAACAAAGTAGTGCCAAGCGTGCGCCTGTGTCATAAGTAAAGGGCCGGCTGGCTTGACCGTTAAGGGTGCTGTAACCCCCGAAAGTACACTCCAGTCCAAACCAAAAAAAAAATTATTTTCTGTGTTTGTGAATTGTGTGCGCAGTAGCCGCACGTGCATCAACAAAGTAGTGCCAAGCGTGCGCCTGTGTCATAAGTAAAGGGCCGGCTGGCTTGACCGTTAAGGGTGCTGTAACCCCCGAAAGTACACTCCAGTCCAAACCAAAAAAAAAATTATTTTCTGTGTTTGTGAATTGTGTGCGCAGTAGCCGCACGTGCATCAACAAAGTAGTGCCAAGCGTGCGCCTGTGTCATAAGTAAAGGGCCGGCTGGCTTGACCGTTAAGGGTGCTGTAACCCCCGAAAGTACACTCCAGTCCAAACCAAAAAAAAAATTATTTTCTGTGTTTGTGAATTGTGTGCGCAGTAGCCGCACGTGCATCAACAAAGTAGTGCCAAGCGTGCGCCTGTGTCATAAGTAAAGGGCCGGCTGGCTTGACCGTTAAGGGTGCTGTAACCCCCGAAAGTACACTCCAGTCCAAACCAAAAAAAAAATTATTTTCTGTGTTTGTGAATTGTGTGCGCAGTAGCCGCACGTGCATCAACAAAGTAGTGCCAAGCGTGCGCCTGTGTCATAAGTAAAGGGCCGGCTGGCTTGACCGTTAAAGGGTGCTGTAACCCCCAAAGTACACTCCAGTCCAAACCAAAAACAAATTATTTTCTGTGTTTGTGAATTGTGTGCGCAGTAGCCGCACGTGCATCAACAAAGTAGTGCCAAGCGTGCGCCTGTGTCATAAGTAAAGGGCCGGCTGGCTTGACCGTTAAAGGGTGCTGTAACCCCCAAAGTACACTCCAGTCCAAACCCAAAAAAAAATTATTTTCTGGGTTTAGCCGCACGTATATATCAAATCGATATAACATAAATGGAGGACCAAACTTTCTCCGATAAAAATAAAATAGAGAAAGATCAAGAACCACTTCTCCTAGTGCTGAAGCTGCTGCCACTAGTCATGACATAGACGATAACATGCCATCAACGTCGTCTGCCAAGGCCGATGCCCAATGTCATAGTAGAGGGCACATACAATCCCAAATGGCAAAGTTCAGGAAAATGACCTTGAAAAAGACATTTAAATCAGCTGAAGAGAAACGTAAACTTGCCAATATGCCATTTACGACACGGAGTGGCAAGGAACGGCTAAGGTCGATCCCTAGTATGTTCATGACTAGTGGTTCAGCTTCACATGACGATGGAAGCCCTCCTCCCACTAAAAAAATCAAAAGAGTTAAGCTGGCAAAAGCACAGCGAAGAACTGTGCTTTCTAAGAAGATATCACAAATCCCCAAGGAGAGTCCAAGTGTGGTGGTGGTTGCGATGCCTGACCTTCCCAGCACTGGACGGGAAGAGGTGGCTCTTTCCACCATTTGCACGCCCCCTGCAAGTGCTGAAAGGAGCACCCACAGTCCACTTGCTGATATGCAAATTGAAGATGTCACTGTTGAAGTACAACAGGATGAGGATACTGGTGTAGCTGGCGCTGAGGAGGAAGTTGGCGAGGAGGATTCTGATGGTGATGTGGTTTGTTTAAATCAGGCTCCGGGGGAGACAGTTGTTGTCCGTGGGATGAAAAAGCCCATCACGGTCATGCCTGGGCAGAAGACCAAACATTCCACCTCTTTGGTCTGGCAATATTTCTATCCAAATCCGGACAACAACTGTCTTGCCATATGTACCATATGTAAAGGTGAAATAAGTAGGGGTAGGGACGTCAACCACCTAGGAACATCCTCCCTTATACGGCACCTGCAGCGCGTTCATAAAAAGTTACTGTCAAGTTCAGAAACTTTGGCTAAGACCGTAAGCAGTCCAGGGACACCTAAATCCCGTTGTCCTGTTGTATCCAAGCGCCTGCAAACCACACCGTCAACTCCCTCCTCGTCAATTTCCTCCTTAGTCAGGATCGGAAGTAGTCCTGCAGGCCATGTCACTGGCATGACTGACTCTCCTATCCGGGATTCCTCTGGAGGATCCTGCATTGCTACGCCTACTGCTGCCGCTGCTGCTGTTGCTGCTGCTGGGAGTCGTTCATCATCCCAGAGAGGAAGTAGGAACACCACTACTTTTACTAAACAATTGACCCTCCAACAGTCCTTAGCGAGGAGGATGAAGTACGACAGCAGTCATCCTGTAGCAAAACGTATAACTGAGGCCTTGACTGCTATGTTGGTGTTAGACGTGCGTCCGGTATCCGCCATTAGTGCAGTGGGATTTAGACAATTGATGGAGGTAGTGTGTCCCCGGTTCCAAATCCCATCTAGATTCCACTTCACTAGGCAGGCGATACCGAGACTGTACAGAAACGTCAGAAAAAGTGTCCTCAGTGTCCTGAAAAATGCCGTTGTACACAATGTCCACTTAACCACGGACATGTGGACAAGTGGAACAGGGCAGACTAAGGACTATATGACTGTGACAGCCCACTGGGTAGATGTATCACCTTACGCAGCAACAGCAGCAGCGTCACCAGTAGCAGCATCTCAGAAACGCCAGCTCGTTACAAGGCAGGCTACGCTGTGTATCACCGGTTTCAGTAAGAGGCACACCGCCGACAACCTCTTAGAGAAACTGAGGGAAATCATCGCCCAGTGGCTTACCCCACTTAGACTCTCCTGGGGATTTGTGATATCTGACAACGCCACCAATATTGTGCGGGCATTACATCTGGGCAAATTCCAGCACGTCCCATGTTTTGCTCACACAATAAACTTGGTGGTGCAGAATTTTCTGAAAAGCGACAGGGGCGTGCAGGAGACGCTTTGGGTGGCCCGAAAAATTTCTGGCCACTTTCGCCATTCAGCGACTGCGTGCCGAAGACTGGAGCGCCAGCAAACACTCTTGAACCTGCCCCGCCATCACCTGAAGCAAGAGGTTGTGACGCGGTGGAACTCAACCCTCTATATGCTTCAGAGGATGGAGGAGCAGCAAAAGGCCATACAAGCCTATACATCCACCTATGACATAGGCAAAGGAGGGGGTATGCACCTGACTCAAGCGCAGTGGAGAATGATTACCGTGTTGTGCAAGGTTCTCCAGCCCTTTGAACTTGCCACACGTGAAGTCAGTTCAGACACAGCCAGCTTGAGTCAGGTCATTCCCCTCATCAGGCTTTTGCAGAAGCAGCTGGAGGAAAGTGAAGGAGGAGCTAAGACGGAGCGATTCCGCTCGGCATGTGGGACTTGTGGATGAAGCCCTTCATTCGCTTTGCCAGGATTCCAGGGTGGTCAATCTGTTGAAATCAGACCACTACATTTTGGCCACCGTGCTTGATCCTAGGTTTAAAGCCTATGTGGTGTCTCTCTTTCCGGCCGACACAAGCCTGCAGAGGTGCAAAGACCTGCTGGTGAACACACTGTCAGCTGAAGCGGAACGTGACATGTCAACGGCTCCTTCTTCATTTTCTCCCGCAACTGGGGCTGCCAGGAAAAAACTTAGGTATCCTAAGCAACCCGCTGGCGGTGATGCAGGGCAGGCAGGACCAAGTTTGGACATCTGGTCCGGACTGAAGGACCTGGCAACAATTTCTGACATGTCTACTGTCACTGCATATGATACTGTCACCATTGACAGAATGGTGGAGGATTACATCGGTGACAGCATCCAAGTAGGCATGTCAGACAGTCCATACCTGTACTGGCAGGAAAAAGAGGCAATTTGGAGGCCCCTGTACAAGCTGGCTCTATTTTACCTGAGTTGCCCCCCCTCCAGTGTGTACTCCGAAAGAGTGTTTAGTGCAGCCGGGAACCTTGTCAGCGAAAGGCGTAGGAGGTTGCTTCCACAGAATGTGGAGAAGATGATGTTCATCAAAATGAATTATCAGCTCTTCCAGGGAGACCAGCCTCCAGAAGGTACAGAGGGACCTGTGGTGGTGGATTCAAGTGGGGACGAGTTAATACTTTGTGAGGATGAGGATGTACACACTGAAGAGGGTGAGGAATCGGTGGATGAGGAGGATGAGGATGACATCTTGCCTCCGTAGAGCCAGTTTGTGCAGGGACACATTAATTGCCAGCTTGTTTTGTGGGGGCCCAAACGAACCAATCATTTCAGCCACAGTTGTGTGGCAGACCCTGGCGCTGAAATGATTGATTTGTTAAAGTGTGCATGTCCTGTTTATACAACATAAGGGTGGGTGGGAGGGCCCAAGGACAATTCCATCTTGCACTTCTTTTTTTTCTTTGCATTATGTACAGTTTGGGGCCTAGTTTTTCTAACTGCCATCCTGTCTGCCACTGCAGTGTCACTCCTAGATGGGTCACGTGTTTGTGCCGCCCACTCGTATCTCTTAGCATAGTCATCCAGCTACCTCGATGCAACCTTTTGGACATAAAAACACTATTGTGAGGTGTGAGGTGTTCAGAATAGACTGGAAATGAGTGGAAATTAAGGTTATTGAGGTTAATAATAGCATAGGAGCAGAAAAACCCACAAATTCTGTGATTTTAGCTGTTTTTATGCTTTTTTTAAAAAAAATACAGATCCAAAACACAAAACCCAGAACCCAAAACACGGAAGGGTGGTTTTGGCAAAACCAATCCAGATCCAAAACACGAAGAAAGATCCAGATCCAAAACCAAAACACAAAACACGAAAAGTGGCCGGTGCACACCCCTAGTATATATATATATATATATATATATATATATATATATAAAGCAGAGATATATACATTCAAGAAGGATCCCTATGGCTACAGGGGCAAATGCAGGATTTTTAAGGGGGGGTTCTGTACATGTGTATATATATATATATATATACATACAGTATACACACACACAAGCATATATATTTATATATTATATATACACATGCATATAGATATGCACACACACACATGTCAGACATAAATTACACACACGCACACACTTACATGGCAGCAGCTGCTGTTTGTAGAGATGGGGACGGGACCTGGCACTGTCATTAGACCCCTTCCCCTAGCGGCAAAATGCCGCGATTCGCGGGTCAATCAGGAGGGGGCGGGCCAAATGACGCGATTCTAATGGAATTGCATTATATTGTCTCCGCCTCCTCCTGAATGACTCGCGAGTCATGGCATTTTTCCATGATGGGGGCTGGGCTTAATAATATAGTGCTCGCTCATCTGTCAGGGGGGGGTTCCGGGGTCCTTAGAAACCCCCTCTGCATGCGCTACTGATATATGCATTTTCTGAAAAGTATCAGTTTGTTTTCATCAAGAAATAGATCTTACTAACTGCTTTAGGGCTCATTTACATTTGGATGTAAGTCAGTTTCATGACACGCCTCTCAAATATAGCCATTAAACGCCCACTTTACCGCCGCACTCATATGTGTTACTTTCACAGTCTCCCTGAAATGCTTTTTCAAAAGTAGACAAGTATGTATCACACTGGGTGAGTTTTAAAAGTGTGAGAGCTTCCTGCTAAACTCTCACATTATCTAAACTCTCACCCTATTACATTTGGCCCTATGTATTCCTTTGTACTCCACAGATTTGTCACCTGTGCAATCTTATCATTCCTAGTTACACAGCTGATTATTGATGTACAGTAAAACCCAAGGTAAAGTATGCTTACATATTAACAAATAATGGCTCTATTTATATTACCTCACTAAACCTTGCTGCCATCTAGTGGCTTAACATCATTTAAGACGGATTTTATAAAACAAGCTATGAAGAGCGCCTGAAGCGACCCCGTGAATATATATATATATATTAGGGGTGAGCAGGTTCGGATTTCTGAAATCCGAACCCCCCCGAGCCCCCCCGATCCGAGGCCGATCCGAGTCAGGCTCAACTGTTCCCGCCTGACTCGGATCTGAAATCAAGGCAAAACGTCATCATCCCGCCTTCCTCCAAAGTCCATAGGAGCTGGCTGTGTTGTGCTGTGCTGCTGTTGTCCATAGGGGCTGTGTCCACTCCTCCAAAGTCCATAGGGGCTGGCTGTGTTGTGCTGTGCTGCTGTTGTCCATAGGGGCTGTGTCCACTCCTCCAAAGTCCAAAGGGGCTGGCTGGACTGTGTTGTGCAGTCAGTTGTCCATAAGGGCTGTGTCCACTCCAAAGTCCTGTGCAGTGTCCCAGTCCTAAAAGGGTGCTATAGTGTTGTCCAGGGGGTGCTCTGTCCATCAGGGGTGCTCCCCCAAGTGCAAAAAAAAATAATATTTTTTCTGTTTGTGAATTGTGTGCGCAGTAGCCGCACGTGCATCAACAAAGTAGCGCCAAGCGTGTGCCTGTGTCATAAGTAAAGGGCCAGCTGGCTCGTCCGTTAAAGGGTGCTGTAACCCCCAAAGTGCACTCCAAATAATTATAATTTTTTTTTTTTCTGTGTTTGTGAATTGTGTACGCAGTAGCCGCACGTGCATCAACAAAGTAGCGCCAAACGTGCGCCTGTGTCGTAAGTAAAGGGCCGGCTGGCTTGACCGTTAAAAGGGTGCTGTAACCCCCAAAGAGCACTCCAAACAAAATAAAAAAATATTTTCTGTGTTTGTGAATTGTGTGCACTGTGGCCGCACGGTTATCAACAAAGTAGCGCCAAGCGTGCCCCTGTGTCATACGTAAAGGGCCGGCTGGCTTGACCGTTAAAGGGTGCTGTAACCCCCAAAGTGCACTCCAAACAAAATAAAAAATAATTTTCTGTGTTTGTGAATTGTGTGCACTGTGGGCCTAATTCAGACCCGCTCGCGAGCGCAGGATGCTCGCAAGTGGGTCGATGGTGCCCTAATGCACATGCGCACGACGGAGGGAGCTCCGTCGTGTGCATCCGCGAGACGCGCATAGGAACAGCCAAGCTGTCGCTCGGGGTCTCGCACCAAAGGGGGCGTGCTGTCGATGGTGAGTGACAGCACGCCCCCTTTGGTGGGTGTGCCGGGGGTGTGGCTGCCCAGATGGAGGCGTTCCCATGTGAACGCCTTCCGTCTGGAACCGGCCACACTGACATCACTAGTGATGTCAGTGGGAGTGATTTTGGCTCTGATAGAGCCAAAATCACTCCAGGGCTTGCGGCCACGAGACCCTACCGCAGGGTCTCGTCGCAAGCCCGATCATAACCCACAGCTATGCGAGCATCCAAGAGGCCGCTCCATTTTTAGGTAGGAGGGCCCTGATTCAGAGCGAGCGCTCTGGTCAGAGCGTTCAGCTCTGAATCAGGCCCTGTGGCCGCACATGCATCAACAAAGTAGCGCCAATCGTGCGCCTGTGTCATAAGTAAAGGGTCAGCTGGCTTGTCTGTTAAAGGGTGGTGTAACCCCCAAAGTGCACTCCAAACAAAATAAAAAATTATTTTCTGTGTTTGTGAATTGTGTGCACTGTGGCTGCATGTGCATCAACAAAGGAGCAGTGCCAAGCGTGCGCCTGTGTCCCATAAGTAAAGAGCTGGCTGGCTTGTCCATTAAAGGGTGCTGTAACCCCAAAAGTGCACTCCAAAAAAAAATCAAAAAATATATTTTTTTGTGTTTGTGAATTGTGTGCGCAGTAGCCGCACGTGCATCAACAAAGTAGCAGCGCCAAGCGTGCGCCTGTGTCGTAAGTAAAGGGCCGGCTGGCTCATCTGTTAAAGGGTGGTGTAACCCCCAAAGTACACTCCAAACAAAATAAAAAATTATTTTCTGTGTTTGTGAATTGTGTGCACTGTGGCTGCACATGCATCAACAAAGGAGCAGCGCTAAGCGTGTGCCTGTGTCCCATAAGTAAAGGGCTGGCTGGCTTGTCCATTAAAGGGTGCTGTAACCCCCAAAGTGCACTCCAAAAAAAAAAATATATATTTTTTTGTGTTTGTGAATTGTGTGCGCAGTAGCCGAACGTGCATCAACAAAGCAGGAGCACCAAGCGTGCATCTGTGTCATAAGTAAAGGGCCAGCTGGCTCGTCTGTTAAAGGGTGGTGTAACCCCCAAAGTGCACTCCAAACAAATTAAATAATTATTTTCTGAGTTTGTGCATTGTGTGCACTGTGGCTGCATGTGCATCAACAAAGGAGCAGCGCCAAGCGTGCGCCTGTGTCATAAGTAAAGGACCGGCTGGCTTGTCCATTAAGGGTGCTGTAACCCCCAAAGTGCACTCCAAAAAAAATAAAAAAAAATATTTTTTTGTGTTTGTGAATTGTGTGCGCAGTAGCCGCACGTGCATCAACAAAGTAGCACCAAGCGTGCGCCTATGTCTCATAAGTAAAGGGCCAGCTGGCTTGTCCGTTAAAGGGTGCTGTAACCCCCAAAGTGCACTCCAAAAAAATTAAAAAATATATTTTTTTGTGTTTGTGAATTGTGTGCGCAGTAGCCGCACGTGCATCAACAAAGTAGCGCCAAGCGTGCGTCTGTGTCATAAGTAAAGGGCCGGCTGGCTCATCTGTTAAAGGGTGGTGTAACTCCCAAAGTGCACTCCAAACAAAATAAAAAAATATTTTCTGTGTTTGTGAATTGTGTGCACTGTACGTGCATCCTCAAAGCAGCAGTGCCAAGCATGCGTCTGTCTGTTAAAGGGTGGTGTAACCCCCAAAGTGCACTCCAACAAAAATAAAACATTTTCTTCTGTGTTTGTGAATTCTCTGCACTGTAATTGCATCCTCAAAGCAGCAGCGCCAAGCATGCGTCTGTCTGTTAAAGGGTGTTGTAACCCCCAAAGTGCACTCCAAAAAAAATAAAACATTTTCTTCTGTATTTGTGAATTGTGTGCACTGTACGTGCATCCTCAAAGCAGCAGCACCAAGCATGCGTCTGTCTGTTAAAGGGTGGTGTTATCCCCAAAGTGCACTCCAACAAAAATAAAACATTTTCTTCTGTGTTTGTGAATTGTGTGCACTGTACGTGCATCCTCAAAGCAGCAGCGCCAACCGTGCATCTGTCTGTTAAAGGGTGGTGTAACCCCCAAAGTGCACTCCAACAAAAATAAAACATTTTCTTCTGTGTTTGAGAATTGTCTGCACTGTACATGCATCCTCAAAGCAGCAGCGCCAAGCATGCGTCAGTGTGTTAAAGGGTGGTGTAACTCCACAAAAAATAAAAAAATACTTTTTTTTCTGTCTTTGCGAATTGTGTGCACTGTAGCTGCACGTGCATCAACAAAGGGGCAGCGCCAAGCGTGCGCCTGTGTCCCATAAGTAAAGAGCCGTCTGGCTCATTTCTTAAAGGGTGGTGTAACCCACAAAGTGCTCTAGTCTCCAACAAAAATAAAAAAATATTTTCTGTGTCTGTGTGCGCCTTAGCCGCACGTATATATCAATATAACATAAATGGAGGACCAAAATTTCTTTGATAAAAATAAAATAGGGAAAGATCAAGAACCACTTCCTCCTAGTGCTGAAGCTGCTGCCACTAGTCATGACATAGACAATAACATGCCATCAACGTCGTCAGCCAAGGCCGATGCCCAATGTCATAGTAGAGGGCACATACAATCCCAAATGACAAAGTTCAGGAAAATGACCTTGAAAAAAACATTTAAATCAGCTGAAGAGAAACGTAAACTTGCCAATAGGCCATTTATGACACGGAGTGGCAAGGAACGGCTAAGGTCTTTCCCTATGTTCATGACTAGTGGTTCAGCTTCACATGACGATGGAAGCCCTCCTCCCGCTAAAAAAATCAAACGAGTTAAGCTGGCTAAAGCACAGCGAAGAACTGTGTGTTCTAAGAAGATATCACAAATCCCCAAGGAGAGTCCAAGTGTGGTGGTGGTTGCGATGCCTGACCTTCCCAGCACTGGACGGTAAGAGGTGGCTCTTTCCACCATTTGCACGCCCCCTGCAAGTGCTGAAAGGAGCACCCACAGTCCACTTGCTGATATGCAAATTGTAGATGTCACTGTTGAAGTACAACAGGATGAGGATACTGGTGTAGCTGGCGCTGAGGAGGAAGTTGGCGAGGAGGATTCTGATGGTGATGTGGTTTGTTTAAATCAGGCTCCAGGGGAGACAGTTGTTGTCCGTGGGATGAAAAAGCCCATCACGGTCATGCCTGGGCAGAAGACCAAACATTCCACCTCTTTGGTCTGGCAATATTTCTATCCAAATCCGGACAACAACTGTCTTGCCATATGTACCATATCTAAAGGTGATATAAGTAGGGGTAGGGACGTTAACCACCTAGGAACATCCTCCCTTATATGGCACCTGCAGCGCGTTCATAAAAAGTTACTGTCAAGTTCAGAAACTTTGGTTAAGACCGTAAGCAGTCCAGGTACACCTAAAATCCTGTTGTCCTGTTGTATCCAAGCGCCTGCAAACACACTGTCAACTCCCTCCTCGTCAATTTCCTCCTTAGTCAGGATCGGAAGTAGTCCTGCAGGCCATGTCACTGGCATGACTGACTCTCCTATCCGGGATTCCTCGAGAGGACCCTGCATTGCTACGCCTACTGCTGCTGCTGCTGGGAGTCGTTCATCATCCCAGAGAGGAAGTAGGAACACCACTACTTTTACTAAACAATTGACCCTCCAACAGTCCTTAGCGAGGAGGATGAAGTACGACAGCAGTCATCCTGAAGCAAAACGTATAACTGAGGCCTTGACTGCTATGTTGGTGTTAGACGTGCATCCGGTTTCCGCCATTAGTGCAGTGGGATTTAGACAATTGATGGAGGTAGTGTGTCCCCGGTTCCAAATCCCATCTAGATTCCACTTCACTAGGCAGGCGATACCGAGACTGTACAGAAACATCAGAAAAAGTGACCTCAGTGTCCTGAAAAATGCGGTTGTACCCAATGTCCACTTAACCACGGACATGTGGACAAGTGGAACAGGGCAGACTAAGGACTATATGACTGTGACAGCCCACTGGGTAGATGTATCACCATACGCAGCAACAACAGCAGCGTCACCAGTAGCAGCATCTCAGAAACGCCAGCTCGTTCCAAGGCAGGCTACGCTGTGCATCACCGGTTTCAGTAAGAGGCACACCACCGACAACCTCTTAGAGAAACTGAGGGAAATCATCGCCCAGTGGCTTACCCCACTTAGACTCTCTTGGGGATTTGTGATATCTGACAATGCCACCAATATTGTGCGGGCATTACATCTGGGCAAATTCCAGCACGTCCCATGTTTTGCTCACACAATAAACTTGGTGGTGCAGAATTTTCTGAAAAGCGACAGGGGCGTGCAGGAAACGCTTTGGGAGGCCCCAAAAATTTCTGGACACTTTCGCCATTCAGTGACTGCCTGCCAAAGACTGGAGCACCAGCAAACACTCTTGAACCTGCCCCACCATCACCTGAAGCAAGAGGTTGTGACGCAGTGGAACTCAACCCTCTATATGCTTCAGAGGATGGAGGAGCAGCAAAAGGCCATTCAAGCCTATACATCCACCTATGACATAGGCAAAGGAGGGGGTATGCACCTGACTCAAGCGCAGTGGAGAATGATTTCCATGTTGTGCAAGGTTCTCCAGCCCTTCGAACTTGCCACACGTGAAGTCAGTTCAGACACTGGCTGCTTGAGTCAGGTCATTCCCCTCATCAGGCTTTTGCAGAAGCAGCTGGAGAAAGTGAAGGAGGAGCTAAGACGGAGCGATTCCGCTCGGCATGTGGGACTTGAGGATGAAGCCCTTCATTCGCTTTGCCAGGATTCCAGGGCGGTCAATCTGTTGAAATCAGACCACTACATTTTGGCCACCGTGCTCGATCCTATGTTTAAAGCCTAATGCCTAAAGACTCTCTTTCCAGCCAACACAAGCCTGCAGAGCTGCAAAGACCTGCTGGTGAAAACACTGTCAGCTGAAGCAGAACGTGACACGTCAACAGCTCCTTCTTCATTTTCTCCCGCAACTGGGGCTGCCAGGAAAAAACGTAGGTATCCTAAGCAACACGCTTGCAGTGATGCAGGGCAGGCAGGACCAAGTTTGGACATCTGGTCCGGACAGAAGGACCTGGCAACAATTTCTGACATGTCTACTGTCACTGCATATGATACTGTAACCACTGACAGAATGGTGGAGGAATTATTTTCTGTGTTTGTGAATTGTGTGCACTGTGGCTGCACATGCATCAACAAAGTAGCAGCGCCAAGCGTGCGCCTGTGTCATCAGTAAAGGGTCGGCTGGCTTGTCCGTTAAAGGGTGCTGTAACCCCCAAAGTGCACTCCAAACAAAATAAAAAATTCTTATTTTTTTTCTGTCTTTGTGAAATGTGTGGGCTGTAGCTGCACTTGCATCCTCAAAGCAGCAGCGACAAGCGTGCGTCTGTCTGTTAAAGGATGGTGTAACCCTCAAAGTGCGCTCCACAAAAAATAAAAAATTCTTTTTTTTTTCTGTCTATGTGAATTGTGTGGGCTGTAGCTGCACCTGCATCCTTAAAGCAGCAGCGACAAGCGTGCGTCTGTCTGTTAAAGGGTGGTGTAACCCTCAAAGTGCGCTCCACAAAAAATAAAAAATTCTTTTTTTATTCTGTCTTTGTGAATTGTGTGGGCTGTAGCCGCACCTGCATCCTCAAAGCAGCAGCGACAAGCGTGCATCTGTCTGTTAAAGGGTGGTGTAACCAGCAAAGTGCGCTCCACAAAAAATAAAAAAATTCTTTTTTTTCCCTGTCTTTGTGAATTGTGTGGGCTGTAGCCGCACCTGCATCCTCAAAGCAGCAGCGACATGCGTGTGTCTGTCTGTTAAAGGATTACATCGGTGACAGCATCCAAGTAGGCATGTCAAACAGTCTGTACGTGTACTGGCAGGAAAAAGAGGCAATTTGGATGCCCCTGAACAAACTGGCTCTATTTTACATGAGTTGCCCCCCCTCCAGTGTGTACTCCGAAAGAGTGTTTAGTGCAGCCGGGAACCTTGTCAGCGGAAGGCGTAGGAGGTTGCTTCCACAAAATGTGAAGAAGATGATGTTCATAAAAATGAATTATCAACTCTTCCAGGGAGACCAGCCTCCAGAACGTACAGAGGGACCTGTGGTGGTGGATTCCAGTGAGGACGAATGAATACTCTGTGAGGATGAGGATGTACACAACACTGAAGAGGGTGAGGAATCGGTGGATGAGGAGGATGAGGATGACATCTTGCCTCCGTAGAGCCAGTTTGTGCAGGGACAGATTAATTGCCAGCTTGTTTTGTGGGGGCCCAAACGAACCAATCATTTCAGCCACAGTCGTGTGGCAGACCCTGGCGCTGAAATGATTGGTTTGCTAAAGTGTGCATGTCCTGTTTATACAACATAAGGGTGGGTGGGAGGGCCACCTCTTTTTTTCTTTGCATTATGTACTGTTTGGGTCTAGTTTTTCAAACTGCCATCCTGTCTGCCACTGCAGTGTCACTCCTAGATGGGCCACGTGTTCGTGCCGCCCACTCATGTCGCTTAGCATAGTCATCCAGCTACCTCGGTGCAACCTTTTGGACATAAAAACACTATTTTGAGGTGTGAGGTGTCCAGAATAGTCTGGAAATGAGTGGACATTAAGGTTATTGAGGTTAATAATAGCATAGGAGCAGAAAACCCCACAAATTCTGTGATTTTAGCTGTTTTTATGCTTTTTTAAAAAAAAATACAGATCCAAAACACAAAACCCAGAACCCAAAACATGGAAGGGTGGTTTTGACAAAACCAATCCGGATCCAAAACACGAAGAAAGATCCAGATCCAAAACCATAACACAAAACACGAAAAGTGGCCGGTGCACACCCCTAATATATATATTAGGGGTGAGCGGGTTCGGATTTCTGAAATCCGAACCCCCCCGAGTCACCTCGATGCGAGGCCGATCCGAGTCAGGCTCGACTTTTCCCGCCTGACTCGGATCTGAAATCGAGGCAAAACGTCATCATCCCGCCTTCCGCGTCTCGCGGGTTTTGGATCCTATATAAGGTACCCGCGTCGGCGCCATTTTCTCACTTGGCTGTGGACAGTGAAGAGGGAGGGTGGGAGTTAGGGCTGGCTGGGCTGTGTAGTGTAGTGTAGTGCAGTGTAGTGCAGTGTAGTGTTGTGCTGTGCTGTGCTGTGCTGCACTGTGCTGCTGTTGTCCATAAGGGCTGTGTCCACTCCTCCAAAGTCCATAGGGGCTGGCTGTGTTGTGCTGTGCTGCTGTTGTCCATAGGGGCTGTGTCCACTCCTCCAAAGTCCATATGGGCTGGCTGTGTTGTGCTGTGCTGCTGTTGTCCATAGGGGCTGTGTCCACTCCTCCAAAGTCCATAGGGGCTGGCTGGACTGTGTTGTGCAGTCAGTTGTCCATAGGGGCTGTGTCCACTCCAAAGTCCTGTGCAGAGTCCCAGTCCTAAAGGGGTGCTGTAGTGTTGTCCAGGGGGTGCTCTGTCCATCAGGGGTGCTCCCCCCAAGTGCAAAAAAAAATAAAATATTTTCTGTGTTTGTGAATTGTGTGCGCAGTAGCCGCACGTGCATCAACAAAGTAGTGCCAAGCGTGCGTCTGTGTCATAAGTAAAGGGCCAGCTGGCTTGACCGTTAAAGGCTGCTGTAACCCCCAAAGTACACTCCAAACAAAATAAAAAATATATTTTCTGTGTTTGTGAATTGTGTGCGCAGTAGCCGCACGTGCATCAACAAAGTAGTGCCAAGTGTGCACCTGTGTCATAAGTAAAGGGCCGGCTGGCTTGACCGTTAAAGGGTGCTATAACCCCCAAAGTACACTCCAAACAAAATAAAAAAATATTTTCTGTGTTTGTGAATTGTGTGCACAGTAGCCGCACGTGCATCAACAAAGTAGTGCCAAGCGTGCGCCTGTGTCATAAGTAAAGGGCCGGCTGGCTTGACCGTTAAAGGGTGCTGTAACCCCCAAAGTACACTCCAAACAAAATAAAAAAATATTTTCTGTGTTTGTGAATTGTGTGCGCAGTAGCCGCACGTGCATCAACAAAGTAGTGCCAAGCGTGCGCCTGTGTCATAAGTAAAGGGCCAGCTGGCTTCTCCGTTAAAGGGTGCTGCAACCCCCAAAGTACACTCCAAACAAAATAAAAAAATATTTTCTGTGTTTGTGAATTGTGTGCACAGTAGCCGCATGTGCATCAACAAAGTAGTGCCAAGCGTGCGGCTGTGTCATAAGTAAAGGGCCAGCTGGCTTGACCGTTAAAGGGTGTTGTAACCCCCAAAGTACACTCCAAACAAAATAAAAAAATATTTTCTGTGTTTGTGAATTGTGTGCGCAGTAGCAGCACGTGCATCAACAAAGTAGTGGCAAGCGTGCGCCTGTGTCCCATAAATAAAGGGCCGGCTGGATTGACCGCTAAAGGGTGCTGTAACCCCCAAAAGGGCACTCCAAACAAAATAAAAAAAAAAATTCTGTGTTTGTGAACTGTGTGCTCTGTGGCTGCACGTGCATCAACAAAGGAGCAGTGCCAAGCGTGCGCCTGTGTCCCATAAGTAAAGAGTCGGCTGGCTCATTTCTTAAAGAGTGGTGTAACCCACAAAGTGCACTACTCTCCAGCAAAAATTAAAAAATATTTTCTGTGTTTGTGTGCGCCTCAGCCGCACATATATATCAATATAACATAAATGGAGGACCAAACTTTCTCCGATAAAAATACAATAGGGAAAGATCAAGAACCACTTCCTCCTAGTGCTGTTGCTGCTGCTGGGAGTTGTTCATCATCCCAGAGAGGAAGTAGGAACACCACTACTTTTACTAAACAATTGACCCTCCAACAGTCCTTAGCAATGAGGATGAAGTACGACAGCAGTCATCCTGAAGCAAAACGTATAACTGAGGCCATGACTGCTATGTTGGTGTTAGATGTGCGTCCGGTATCCGCCATTAGTGCAGTGGGATTTAGACAATTGATGGAGGTAGTGTGTCCCCGGTTCCAAATCCCATCTAGATTCCACCTGCATCCTCAAAGCAGCAGCGACAAGCGTGCGTCTGTCTGTTAAAGGGTGGTGTAACCCTCAAAGTGCGCTCCACAAACAATAAAAAAATTCTTCTTTTTTTTTCTGTCTTTGTGAATTGTGTGGGCTGTAGCCGCACTTGCATCCTCAAAGCAGCAGCGACAAGCGTGCATCTGTCTGTTAAAAGGTGGTGTAACCCTCAAAGTGCTCCAAAAAATAAAAAACTATTTTTTTTATGTGTTTGTGACTTGTGTGCGATGTAGCCGCACGTGCATCGACACAGTAGCAGCGCCAAGCGTGCGCCTGTGTCATAAGTCAAGGGCCGGTTTGGACATCTGGTCCGGACTGAAGGACGTGCCAACAATTTCTGACAAGTCTACTGTCACTGCATATGATACTGTCCTCAAAGCAGCAGCGACAAGCGTGCGTCTGTCTGTTAAAGGGTGGTGTAACCCTCAAAGTGCGCTCCACAAACAATAAAAATATTGTTCTTTTTTTTCTGTCTTTGTGAAATGTGTGGGCTGTAGCCGCACCTGCATCCTTAAAGCAGCAGCGACAAGCATGCGTCTGTCTGTTAAAGGGTGGTGTAACCCTCAAAGTGCGCTCCACAAACAATAAAAAAAATTCTTCTTTTTTTTCTGTCTTTGTGAAATGTGTGGGCTGTAGCCGCACTTGCATCCTTAAAGCAGCAGCGACAAGCGTGCGTCTGTCTGTTAAAGGATTACATCGGTGACAGCATCCAAGTAGGCATGTCAGACAGTCCGTACCTGTACTGGCAGGAAAAAGAAGCAATTTGGAGGTCCCTGTACAAACTGGCTCTATTTTACCTGAGTTGCCGCCCCTCCAGTGTGTACTCCGAAAGAGTGTTTAGTGCAGCCGGGAACCTTGTCAGCGAAAGGCGTAGGAGGTTGCTTCCACAAAATGAGGAGAAGATGATGTTCATAAAATTAATTATCAACTCTTCCAGGGAGACCAGCCTCCAGAACGTACAGAGGGACCTGTGGTTGTGGATTGCAGCGGGGACGAATTAATACTCTGTGAGGATGAGGATGTACACAACACTGAAGAGGGTGAGGAATCGGTGGATGAGGAGGATGAGGACGACATCTTGCCTCCGTAGAGACAGTTTGTGCAGGGACAGATTAATTGCCAGCTTGTTTTGTGGGGGCCCAAACAAACCAATCATTTCAGCCACAGTCATGTGGCAGACCCTGGCGCTGAAATGTTTGGTTTGTTAAAGTGTGCATGTCCTGTTTATACAACATAAGGGTGGGTGGGAGAGCCCAAGGACAATTCCATCTTGCACCTCTTTTTTTTCTTTGCATTATGTACAGTTTGGGGCCTAGTTTTTCAAACTGCCATCCTGTCTGCCACTGCAGTGTCACTCCTAGATGGACCATGTGTTTGTGCCGCCCACTCGTATCTCTTAGCATAGTCATCCAGCTACCTCCGTGCAACCTTTTGGATATAAAAATACTATTGTGAGGTGTGAGGTGTTCAGAATAGACTGGAAATGAGTGGAAATTAAGGTTATTGAGGTTAATAATAGCATAGGAGCAGAAAAACACACAAATTCTGTGATTTTAGCTGTTTTTATGCTTTTTTAAAAAAAAATATACAGATCCAAAACACAAAACCCAGAACCCAAAACACGGAAGGGTTGTTCTGGCAAAACCAATCCAGATCCAAAACACGAAGAAAGATCCAGATCCAAAACCAAAACACAAAACACGAAAAGTGGCCGGTGCACACCCCTAATATATATTTGTTTATATATATATATATATATATATATATGTATATATATATGTATACACACTTCACCTCCTCCTTCCCCATTGAGTGACACTTTTAAAGGCACCACAACTTCATCAGCTGTGGCAGCTGGATTTAAAGGTGTAATAGCATTAAGTACAAAACCAGGCATGTCATTTATTTAATGGTATCGCCCCTTTATTATTATTATTATTATTATTATTATTATTATTATTA
This sequence comes from Taudactylus pleione, assembly GCA_031769625.1. Classification (NCBI taxonomy): domain Eukaryota; kingdom Metazoa; phylum Chordata; class Amphibia; order Anura; family Myobatrachidae; genus Taudactylus; species Taudactylus pleione. The sequence continues at coordinate 4,818,647 of JAUIMM010000033.1, read as the reverse complement.
TTTAATTATATGGTGCCACAAGTGTTCCGCAGCGCCTTGCAAAATATATAAACAAATATGTGACTAAAGACTTACAGTACAATACAATAGAATGCAGGGCAAGGACATGGATAATATACATTGCTACATTAGCGACCACAACACCCACATAAGCAGCAGAGCATAAGCAACCAAGTGTTAGGTGCCCTAGTGGGGAGTAAGAAGTAGATGAAAGTAGAGAAGGAGAAGCACAAGAGGGTAGAGGGCCCTGCTCATAAGAACTTACATTCTACAGGGGGAGGGCAGACAAACAGGTGAGACACAGATGGGGTAAATGGGGAGGAAGGCGCGTATAATAATAATTTTATTTATATAGCGCTTTTCTCCCTTAGGACTTAAGGTCGCTTTAAAGTAGGGATGTGCAGGCTCGGATTAGTTTGAATTTTCCCGCCAAATTTGGATTTTTCCCGCCAAAAATTGGGACTCAGAAAGAGGCAAAACGTCATCTTTCATGGACTTTTGTCCAGGAATGATTATGTTTGTCCATGAAAGATAAAGTTTTGTCTCTTTCTGAGACCCGATTTTTGGCGGGAAAATTCTAACTAATCTGAGCCTGCACATCCCTACTTTAAAGACATCAGAAAACATGGTACAGTGTACAAGGATTTGGTGTTGCAAAAAATAGAAAACCACACAGAGATAATTTATTTCAACCAAAACCTAGATAGCACAATAAGCATATTGCAGGGTTGGTGCAGACATTTTGGGAAATAACTTCCATGGGTTATATATTCCACCCACAAAAGGTACCAAATGAGGCAGCAGTCTTGGGCGCACTACGTAGGATTACCTTGGCTGGAATAGGTTACGCCTATAAGAAATTACACAAAATAGGTGTGGTTGCAGTGTCCTTACGCTAGGAGTAGGGTCCCACTATAATAGTCAGGTCCATGCATTTTTCATCCTATCCACGAGTGCACCAGGTGACCTTTAAATCCAGCGTCCAAAACTACCAAAGATGTGGCAACTTTGAAAAACACTGCTCAGTATATTTACCCCGATGCGTCCTGAACGCCCTGTATCCATTCATTAGAATGGTCTAAGGAGAACAGATTATTTCAGGAGGAAAATGTGCTGATTTTATGTTTGTAAGATGCCACAGAGCAAGAGTTAGACAGTTGAAGTAACAGGGTCCTCAAAAAGCACAGAATAGTGATGGGAAGTGTATGTTAGACTGGTAAAGCACAGTAGTGTATTCTTACTAAACACATTACAGCTGTACAGTGTCTAGTTTTCACTGTCAACGCTTTTGAGGCCTGATTCAAAAATGGACGCTAATGTTATCGCAGCTGCAATTTCATATGCAACGCAGCTGCGAATATATGCTTATGTTAGCAATGATCACCCAAGCATAAAGACGCCCCCTACTGTCTTCTTACCTTTGCGACGATGCATACCAGCGTAAATATCGGTAACATCGCCACACATTGGCGGCCATCTTGAACTTGCGGAAGGCCTGACCTGCCGCAGCCTTGGGACCTCTTCAGACACGACGAGCTGCATGTGCACTCGCAGTGGCTAATTTATGCACGCCCATGTAACAGTATTTAAATGGGCAGACACACCTGCATTTCTCTGAACACCCCCCCGTCACCACCCCCAAATGCTGACAACCTGTCACTCACTCTGCGATGGATTCCTATGTGAGTTTGTGAACGCAGTGTGATCGCTGCGCACACACAGTGTGGCTTATACGAATGCGTGATGATGAACAATCACTTAATGTGTGCGTAATCGAACTTGCGTCTGTCACTGAATCAGGCCCTTGGTCCGCTGTATTTTACCAGCGTTGCTGCAGTGGAATCTTTAATGATTAAGATAACATCTGACGTCTGTTTAACTGGTATTTCCAGTTATTCTACTAAGGTAAATAAGTAATACTGTATGAGGGAAGTCTTCACTAAAAGCTCTCGATTGTTTTACCATTTTGTTTCAATATAATCACGCACTATTTTAAGAAAAATAAATATTTGTGTTTTCTCACATAAGGGCGCTGCAGACCAATTAGTTTTGCAACAGGATGCTAAATTTATATAGAACGAAGATTAGGCAGAAATGGCAAAACTATATATATATATATATATATATATATATATATATATATATATATATATATACATATACAGTCAGGTCCATAAATATTGGGACATTGACAGAATTTTCATATTTTGTCCTCTATTCACCACCACAATGGCTTTGAAATGAAACAAACAAGATGTGATTTAACTGCAGACTTTCAAATTTAATTTGAGGGTAATTACATCCAAATCAGGTGAACGGTGTAGGAATTACAACGGTTTCTATATGTGCCTCCCACTTTCTAAGGGGCCAAAAGTAATGGGACAAACTAAACAATCCTAAATCTAACTTTCACTTTTTAATACTTTGTTGCAAATCCTTTGTAGGCAATTACAGCCTGAAGTCTGGAACACATAGACATCACCAGACGCTGAGTTTCATCCCTGGTGATGCTCTGCCAGGCCTCTACTGCAAATGTCTTCAGTTCCTGCTTGTTCTTGGGGCATTTTCCCTTCAGTTTTGTCTTCATCAAGTGAAATGCATGCTCAATCAGATTCAGGTCAGGGGATTGACTTGGCCATTGCATAACATTCCACTTTTTAGCCTTAAAAAACTCTTTGGTTGCTTTTGCAGTATGCTTGGGGTCATTGTCCATTTGCACTGTGAAGCGCTGTCCAATGAGTTCTAAAGCATTTGACTGAATATGAGCATATAATATTGCCAGAAACACTTCAGAATTCATTCTGCTGCTTTTGTCAGCAATCACGTCATCAATAAATACAAGGGATCCAGTTCCATTGGCAGCCATACATGCCCACGCCATGACACTACCACCACCATGCTTCACTGATGAGGTGGTATGTTTTGGATCATGAGCAGTTCCTTTCCTTCTCTTCTCTTCGCATCACTCTGATACAAGTTGATCTTTGTCTCATCTGTCAATAGGATGTTGTTCCAGAACTGTAATGGCTTTTTTAGATGTTGTTTGGTAAACTCTAATCTGGACTTCCTGTTTTTGTGGCTCACCAATGGTTTGCATCTTGTGGTGAACCCTCTATGTTCACTCTTGTGAAGTCTTCTCTTGATTGTTGACTTTGACACCTATACAACTACCTCCTGGAGAGTGTTCTTGATTTGGCCAAATGTTGTGAAGGGGTTTTTCTTCACCAGGGAAATAATTATTTTGTCATCCACCACAGTTGTTTTCCGTGGTCTTCCGGGTCTTTTGGTGTTGCTGAGCTCTCCGGTGCGTTCTTTCTTTTTAAGAATGTTCCAAACAGTAGATTTGGTCACACCTAATGTTTTTGCAATTTCTCTGATGGGTTTGTTTTCATTTTGCAGCCTAATGATGGATTGCTTCACTGATAGTGACAGCTCTTTGGATCTCATATTGAGAGTTGACAGCAACTGATTCCAAATGCAAATGTCACACCTAGAATCAACTCCAGACCTTATACCTGCTTAATTGATAATGAAATAACGAGGGAATAGCCCACACCTGTCCATGAAATAGCTTTTGAGTTGATAGTCCCATTACTTTTGGCCCCTTAAAAAGTGGGAGGCACATATTGAAAATTTAAACTGTTGTAATTCCTACACCGTTCACCCGATTTGGATGTAATTACCCTCAAATTAAATCTGAAAGTCTGCAGTTAAAGCACATCTTGTTTGTTTCATTTCAAAACCATTGTGGTGGTGAATAGAGGCCAAAATCTGAAAATTCTGTCAATGTCCCAATATTTATGGACCTGACTGTATATATATATATATATATATATTTATATATATATACAAATCCAATGGGAAAGAGAGGCACTCGAAGGCACGATATAAGATGCAAAAAATAAGTGTATTTAACTTCAACATCGGCTCTTTCGTCATGACACACTTGAAATACAGACCTATATTTCAAGTGTGTCCTGATGAAAGAGCCGATGCCATGAAACGTTGAAGTTTCATCTAGTTCAACCTTTCATAAATTCTAGTTTTATTGATCCAGAGAAAGACAAAACAAACACTCCAGTGCAACAGTTGATAACTTTGGAGGGCAAAAAGATCTTCCCTGATCCCCAAAATGGCAACTAAATATACATTCCCTATATCATCGCCTCGATTAATTATAGATTTCAATCTATCTGCAACATGTCTCTACTTGAAGTCATATGGGACATGAGGGAAATAGGGTGAATTTCAACTGGTCCTGGCTGGATGTCCCTAGTTGGTGGGATTTCATGTACAGTACATCAGGATTGATGAATGGTAAGGCCTTGCTTGTGGAGTTTTTTTTTATATCATTGCCGCTTCTACACTTTAATCTGTGTCTGTTGTTACCAGTGGCAAATTTTACCTGGGGGCTTCCTACTGGAAGCACTACATGCCAGTCACACGCAGAACAGGCAGTCTTGGAGGAGGTGTGATTCTGGCTTCTAGGGGCTGCAGCCAATGCAGTCACTATAAGATGCTGTTGTGCACTTGTGCCGGTCCCAGCACCTGCCAAATCCATTGTGCAGGCACCGGGACCTAGTCGTCCAGCACGGGACTACAGTGTCTCCTCCTCTCCTCCAACCTACAATGGGCTCCCCATTTCTCAATCATCAAGATGGTACACCTGTTCTGGTAACACCTGCACTCTTTTGAGTCTCCCTTTACCCTCAAACCTACTCTGAAATCTGCCTCCTCAGCTGTCATTCTTATTCTTTGATGGTCATTACCAAAACACAGGCATTCTAAACATACCAGATACCTTCACAAATGCTCTTGCACCACTAAGTGTCACTGAAGGTAATAATGTTCTCACTATTCCTTCCTCTATTTCTATTTCCCTCCTCTTACAGCTCTTCCCTACTTCTTTCCAAATAGTCCCCTCCTCCTCCACTCCTCTTCCTCTGACCTTGAATTTTACTTCCACTTCACATCCAATATCAAATCAACCTGGCAATTTGGACATCTCCTCTCATGCAGTTCCTCTCATCCCACTTCCTTTCTCTCTGCTAGTCCTCTCCTACTTCCACTTGGTCTCTTGAACCTATACACTCACACCTCCTCTCTTTTGGTATTCCCCTCCTCTAGTACCTTCCCCTCCTCCTTCAAGTATGCTCTCATTTTACCTACAGTATTCTCTAAAAACCCTCCCTCTACCCTGACACTCCTTGCTAGCTAATACCCTATTTCTCTCCTTTATTTCAACCTCTAAACTTTGTATACACTTTGGGCCTGATTCAGAGTTGGGAATAGAGAGAGATCTCTCTCTCAACTGATCATCTTGGTGAAACCATGCTGCACTGCAGGTGGGGCAAATTTAAAATGTGCAGAGAGATTTAGATTTGGGAGGGAGGTATACAAACTGACATCTAAAGTGCAGTGTAATAATAAAGCTGTGCAGTATTTGTGGGCTGCATGTAAAAGCAGCCAGTATTTACCCTACATGCAAAAAAACAATTATGCAACATGGTTTGTCCAGGTACACAGTTAAGTGCTATCTCTCTCTCTATTCCCAACTCTGAATCAGGCCCTTTGTCTTATGTCATCTGATCTTACTCTCATTCCACTCCATGAAAACTGCCTTTACCAAGTTACCAACATCCTCACTGCCAAATATAAGGTTTATTTATCCTTGCTTATTATTCTGGACCTTTCACACTGTAGACCTAAACCTTATTTATCTCTGTGACACTGACCTTTGTTGGTTGTCCTCCTACCTTTCCAACCACTACTTCTCTGTCCCTACCCCTGGCTTTACTACCCTCCTTTTTCCCTCTAGTCAGTTTTTCCCCAAGTATACATTCTCAGCCCCTCTTTTTTTATCTGCCTGTGCACTTCTTCCTTTGATGCTCTCATCATCTCCCCTACCACCTCTATGCTGGTGATGCCTAAATGAACCTCTCCTGTTGGGACCCTCCTCTCTCAGATCTGAATTAATCCATCAAATGTTCCAGCACTTTCTTAAATGTAATACAGTATGTCTCAACCAGAATTTATAATCTTTCCTCCTTCAGAGTCCCCTTACCTCCACTCCCTTTTATAACTGCCATCTTCTCTGTTTAACAAGTCTGCTGGTTGGATGTCATCCTTTACTCTTCCCTATTCTTCACTCCCCACATCCAATCGTACTCCCAATCATGTTGATTTCATCTTCAGAATATCTCCAAGATAAGACCCATTCTCTCCCTGGACAAAAAGATGACTCTTATCCTCACACCTGCCAACTCTCACCTGGAGTACTGCAACCTCCTCGTCTCTGGCCTTCCTATCACCACCTTTCCCTACTTTAATCCAGGACTGCAAAAGGTACTATATGTGTGGTTTGATGGAAAGAGAGTGGTCAAGGATAACTCCAAGACACCACACATGGTGGCTAGAGGAGATGGTCATGCTGCCAATAGTTATGAAATTACAATGAAATTGTGGGAGATAAGGTTATGCAGGAGGGTAAGATGATCAGCTCAGTCTAAGGGGCCCATTTATTAATGATCGCATTTTGCAATGCGATCAGAGAATGCAGTACCGCCCATGATCGCATTGCAAAATGCGATCATAGCGGCTGAATGTATGATCCGGCACATTGTTCCTGCGATGTGCCCGGAGGCTGCTGCGCATGCGCAGTCTCACGGACTGCACATGAGCAGCGCCCATTGCCGGCGGAGGGATCTGGGAGATCCCTCCGCTGGCTGACATGCAGTATGTCCCCATAGGCTACAGCGGCTAACACTATCTTCAGATGGCGTTAGCTGCTGGTGCCAATATCGAGAATACTTTGCATTCCCGATATTGATACATTTGGCAGCATCGTCAAATGTAGGAGGCTGCCAGCGGCAATGGAGGGATCGCAGCAGGTATCGGAGATACCTGTTGCGGTCCCTCCTTCATACATCTGGGGGATAGTATTTGAGGTAAACCCCCGAAAACAGGTGTTTTGGGGGGAATTTACCTCAAATTCCCTTTGATAAATGGGCTCCATAAGGTGGGTACACACCAGAAAGATATATCTGCAGATGATGCTTGTTCATACACACTGTTAGGAGTAGGCACTGAGCACCACCAAAAATGTTTCTTTTCTGAAAGCTTTTATAAAATTCCCGGTACAGAAATGGAAGATCTACAGTGTCCAGATAGAAAGCCAATAGGTTGACACCAAATGGTCAACATAGTCGAAAGGTTGACAGGGTCAAAAGTTCAACTCGGAAAAGGTTGACACATGGTTTTGTCATGATTTTTAGGGTTAGGATGAGGATTAGAATTAGGTTTAGGGTTAGGTTTAGGGTTAGGCACTTGGTGGAGGGTTAGGCTGTGGAAGGGGGCAGTTAGAGCAGGGGCGTATCTATAATGGCAGGCCCCGCACACCCTGCACCCATAGTTTTACTTACCTCTCCAGAGTCCCATGTCGACCCGGGGTCTGGCGCTGTAAAAACGACTGGAAAATGGCCGCCGCGGCCATTATCCCCTCATTTGCGCATGCGCAGTACAGGGGAAATGGCTGCCACGCCCATTTTCCCGGTGACCTGCGCACACTTTATAGACTCTGGGCGCACTCTAGTGCCCAGAGTCGATAACTCTGACAGTGGCTGCGCTCAACTAAGTGCGCTGATGGCCGCCGGACAGAGAGGAGGGGGCCCATATCGGAGACTGCACATGGGCCCCCTCCTCTCTAGAAATGCCCCTGAGTTAGGGTTAAATATTAAGGGAAGGGTTTGAGTTAGGCACTAGGGTAATGGTTAGAGTTAGGTTGAGGATTAGGGTTAAAAGAAAAAAAGTGTCAACTTTTTCTGCATTGACCATTTGTACATCAACCTTTTCACATTGCCGACCATTTGACCCTGTTGACCTCAGTCCATGTCGACCATTTAACAGTTAACCTTTGACCCTTTTGACAGTCTGACACTGTAGAACACTGTTGTTGACCTATTGACTGTATCTAAATATTGTAGATCTGTATATCCACACCTGAGCAATGTACATAATTTCCTACCCCTAAGGAGAAGCACCATGTCCATAATGTCAGACTAAGTCAGTGGAGGACCAAGATGTGGCAGTGGAGAAGGAGGCTGGACCTGGGAACCATTTTGTGGAGGAGAACAAACTCAGAGGCTATGATGCCTGAACTAGTAAGTCGGCCCCTGATATTGTTTCATGACCATATCATTTGTTAGGAGTGGGAACTGAACACCATCAAAAAAAGTTGTTTTTTTCTGGGAAAACTTCTATCAAATTCTCTAAGTGGGCCTGGGGAATGTACATAATTTCCCACCCTCAAGGGGAAGCACCATGTCCATAATGTCAGACTAAGTCATTGGAGGACCAACACTTGGCAGCGGAGGAGGAGGCTCGACCTGGGAGCCACACTGTGGAGGAGGAGAGCAGACTTAGAAACTATGATGCCAGAACCAGTAAGTTGGCCAATGGCATTGTTTCATGACAGTACCCTTTCTTAGGAGTTGGTCATTACTGTATTTCTTTGTCTGGTAGTATATGTTAGTGCTTTACAGAGCATGTGCAAGAGGTAAGAATGGTCCATGCTATGTTGTACCAATCAGTGCTTGGTACCCAGTATGTAACTAATATGGGCTTAATATCTGGAAACCAGCACCCATATTATGGTATATATATATATCAAGACATAGACAAAGGCTCTTTGGCTCGTGTATGGACCTGAGACTGCAGTAGTGTGCCTGCAATGTATAGTGAACTACCTGGGCATTGTTGAAACGAGGGCTCCCCAGATGAAGATGAAGTACATCTAATGTTGAAGATGATAAATTACTGGTGTCATCTGAATATCTAGACAAAAGTTGAGTATACTGTATACTTTGTATGTTAATTGTTTGTTTGTTACTTGTAAATAAAGTGTGTTCATTTGTACTCACTGAAATGGTCACGTGTGTGTACTATTTCATTTTGATCAGAACGAAACTCACCGTTATGCACTTGGTGTCGAGAAGTGGGATCGAAAGGGTTAAATAGTTTGTGACCAATTGACTGATTCTGTAAAAAAAGGCAATATGGTGTTTTGCTTTTTCTCTTGCTGTCCTGTACACTGTATTGTGTTTTCTGTCTCATTCCTATGAGAAAGGATTGTGATTTAGCTGAAATCACATTTTATGTTGTTTTTTAAAAATAAGAAAAATACTTTGCAAATTGTTAAAACATGTGAAAATTGCAAAAGGTAGATTACAGAATAAGTTGATGAAATTTCAGAAATGTGTTCAAAAATCTCAGTTTAATCCAATGAATTTGGGGATGCCCACAGTGTCAGATTGGGGCATGAAGGTCCCACCGGTAAAATGCAGTGGTAGGGGCCCATGCTTAAGGAGTGTGGTCATCCACCAGAGAGGGTGTGGCCAGCCACCACAGACACTTGTCTAACCATTAATCATATCTTGGTGTACAGTAGTTTCTATAGAAGGGAACCCAGCCCCGATGTTGATCAGTGGTTCTGCTCCTCCATGTAATAGAGTAACAATATATAATTTGAGGTATGTAACCTGAAACTAGAAGAAGAGGATAGGCCCACAGGCAATGGGGCCCACCGGGGAATTCCCCTGTGCCCCTGTGGGCCAGTCCAATCCTGGACACCCATACAAAGTTGTAGTGATGTGAGGTTTTTAAAAGCAAAGGATTTTGAATCAGATGATGAAATTTTGCTATTGTGTGTTTCTGAGATTTCTGACAGTCTCACTTACAAGTAAACAGAGTCCTTACAAGTAAAAGTTGCAATGTCTAGTGGTGATTTACACACATCTATTTCAGAAATTAGTGAGCTTGAAATACACAGAGAAGTGTGTGAAGTTATACAGATAGAATTTCAGACAGAGATTGAGCAATGTATTCACACTACAGAAAATGTGTTTGAGCAGAGAAGTGATTGTGTGATGAAAATGTCTGATGATTTGACAAAATGTGAACAAAATGTTGAAACCTATGAATTCAGGAAATATGTCCAAAAATCAGAGTCAAAATTGAATGCAAATAGGTTTCTGATAATATGCCATTGGTTTGTGGTACCTCTGAGGTGAATGATGGTATGCCTAAATTACCAGTCACTGTTCATCTTGAAATGAATGAAAACCAGGAAGTGCCTGAGTGCCCATTAAAAGGGGTGTCACCAAGTGAAGGGGTGGTGATGATGCCTTTTGCCTTGCCCAATGAGACATGGGAGTTGCCAAAAGCCAGAGGGTGGAAGATAGGAGGGATGTCAGTAAAAGTCCATGCCACTGAGACTGAAGATTACCCCCACAAGAATATGACTTTTACATGGCATGACCAGCGTGTCATTGTTGAGTTTAAAAATGCAAATAGTGAACAAGATCTGTTTTCTGATGAAACATCCATTGCCAATGATGTTCATGGTTTACTTGCTAATTGTGAAGGAGGGGTTGGTGGGTACACACTGACTAACCACAAGGGGCTTACATGCATTACAGACACACTGATTGAGGGTTTGTTTAGTGACAAAGTTGCAGATTTTGTGTTTGGTAATGAAATTCGCATCCCCGTGTATTTCCTTTCAAAGCCTTACCAGTCAAAGGCTTTGAAGCAGCTGAAAGACACACAGTTGCCAATGACAACAGCAGAAACTCTCAAGCTGATTGAGGAGATTAAAGTGCTACTTGCTGGCCGAGTGAAATCTAAACCAATGTTTGAACTGTCCATATTGGATTTCTTTATGATCACAGCTCCACGGTGGTGGGAAGATTTCCAAGACAGAGAGCATTATTGGTTCATAACTATGAACTATGGTGCTGCTTGCACCCATATAGGACTTTTGTGGAGCTTTGCTGGAGCAAAGCAGCTATCTTTACAAGCTGACAGCCGACTGACAGAAGAAGGGGCTAGCGAACTTGTGGAATTTATGACTGTTTACCAAGTCACTGACAAGACTAAAGACCCTGTAAGTGTTAACACTGAGAAATTGACATATGACACAAAGTCTATATGGACTGCTGCCCAAAGCTGGAAGAACGACGTGGGACATGCTGATACATACACCTACAGCTTCAATGGTGTGTGCACAAGTGATCTGAGCACAGAACATGGTGTACAATTCACTGCAAAGACAGCACTGATGGTGCTAGGAGAATGGTTAAGCCATGACAGAGCTGATGCTGCATTCAAGCAAGCTCAAATCAAATGGATTCCTTATGTCCAAACCATGGTCAGAGACTTTGCAAAAACCTGTTACGTTTGCCAACAGCTGGAATTGTGGCCTACCTTGCTTGCTATTATAAAAGGCCTCATATACTGTGAAATGACTGCACAAGTCTGGCAATTCAAATTCATTGTTTGCCACCAAGAAGATGGAGGACGAGTGTTGTACTAAACAGCTACAAAACACTGTCATTCAGGAGTAAAGTTGTCTCAAGCAGAGTGATACAAGATAAGAGACTATCCTGAAGATGTGACACAGACTGACTTTTTGCTATTATGGGATGTCTCAGAAGATTCAAGCAGACAAAGACACCCATTTTACAGAAACAAAATGTATTATATCGGGTTTTCTATGCTTCATACCATTCACAATACTGACATCAGTATGGTTGAATGAATTGATGGTTTGTTTAGGAAACAGGAAGGTTCATATACATATATATATATATATATATATATATACACAATGTTGCGTTTTTATAGCAAGCTGTATATAAATACAATATTGGGTTTTTAGAGCAGGCTGTATATAAATACAATATTGGGTTTTTAGAGCAGGCTGTATATAAATACAATGTTGGGTTTTTAGAGCAGGCTGTATATAAATACAATGTTGGGTTTTTAGAGCAGGCTGTATATAAATACAATGTTGGATTTTTAGAGCAGGCTGTATATAAATACAATGTTGGATTTTTAGAGCAGGCTGTATATAAATACAATGTTGGATTTTTAGAGCAGGCTGTATATAAATACAATGTTGGGTTTTTAGAGCAGGCTGTATATAAATACAATGTTGGGTTTTTAGAGCAGGCTGTATACAGTATATATGTTTTGTTAACCGGAGGGTGGTTAAAAGGTGGAACTTTTAAAGTATGATATCTGGTGCACAGACACACACATTTATGATAAGGTTGATGTGAAGAAATGTTTAGTAGGAAAAGAAATAGAGACAAGTGTAAGAGATAATTCAACAGGATAAGTAAATGTTTATATTGTTTTGTTGTTATGGTTTATCTCACACTGTTTATTTGTTTAAGCCAACAGGTTGATGGTTGGAGCAGGAGGTGAGAGAACGTTGCTGGAGGTTTGCCTGAGATGACGATGGCCAGAGAGTGATTTCTTATACAGGGGGAGAGAGTCCAGGAGGACAACAGAGTTACAAGAGCTGATGGCACAGCCATTACATACATCTATGTGTATTCTGCAAAATTGAACTTGTGCCTTATATTGGTTGGATCCACACTCACCAATATTCTCAAGATGTTTTCAAGATTACATTGAACTGAACTTTGCTTTATTTTACTGATATTAATTATCTTATAAGTAACTAATATATTTGATATAAAGGAATATAATGTAGAGAGTTAGAAATTAAACAAGAGTTCAGTGATGCGTATTGACAGATTCTATAATACAGCTAGAGGGGTCAAGTCTTGAATGGAAATGTTGCTTTAGTGGGATTTTATATTAATTGTTATATGTAATCATAGTACTAACCTTGTTATATTATATGTTGTTACATTGTGTGTAAGGACAAGTAGTGAAAGTACACTGGAGATTTAGATTTCGCAATGGGGATCATGTTCCTTATATTTGATGTAGAAATCAGGGTGGAATGTAACCAGTGGGTTAAATAATTAATTTCTACATAAGCATATAAGTTGTAACACACACAACCCTTGCTAGGCCCCATTGAGGTTTGAAAGGATATTGTATTCATATAGTTGCAGTCTATGCATAGATTCCACCTTTGAGGTCAAACAAGCCATAACTTGAGGGGTCAACTTGTACCTGTCACTATTAGTAGATGTATAATGAGCCCTTCATAGCTTATATGGTGTTATCAGTAGACAGTGAGCCACATTCCAGTGGTGTGATCATTGTAAGATGTGTAAAGACGATAAGCATTATGGGTTACTGAGACTCTACACAAAAGGGGCTTTGATAGAGTTTATCTCCAGATATTAGGACACGTCATTACTGTATTTCTTTGTCTGGTAGTATATGTTAGTGCTTACAGAGCATGTGCAAGAGGTAAGAATGGTCCATGCTATGTTGTACCAATCAGTGCTTGGTACCCAGTATGTAACTAATATGGGCTTAATATCCGGAAACCAACACCCATATTATGGTATATAAATCAAGACATAGACAAAGGCTCTTTGGCTCGTTTATGGACCTGAGACTGCAGTAGGGTACCTGCAATGTATATTGAACTACCTGGGCATTGTTGAAACGAGGGCTCCCCAGATATAGATGAAGATGAAGTACATCTTATGCTTGAGATGATGAATTACCGGTGTCATCTGAATATCTAGCCAAAAGTTGAGTATACTGTATACTTTGTATGTTAATTGTTTGTTTGTTACTTGTAAATAAAGTGTGTTCATTTGTACTCACTCAAATGGTCACGTGTGTGTACTATTTCATTTTGATCAGAACGAAACCCACCGTTATGCAATGAAATACACTGGGAATCTGTAATCTTTTGAGTTTACAGCCAGACTTTGACTTGTGGAGGTTTGGTACTATCCACCTCTTCTTATCTACAAAGACTTTGTAATTGCTAGACTTATAAAATGTTACCATTTTAGAGAAACAGTCAATCACAACCCAAATTGTGTTAGGTCCTTCAGATGGTGGGAGAGCTATTATAAAATTCTTGGATACGTGGCAAGAAAGAACTGAAAGTCTTTTGAGCTAGAGTTTTGTGCTGAGCACATTCAGTACAGAAAGACACAAAATCCTTGAATTCACATCACACCAAAGACTGTCAAAAGTTAATTGATTCAAGTTCCATCAAGTTCTTTATACCCACATAGCTAGAAAATGCAGGAGGTTTCCTGTATGTACAGGACAATATATGCACCTTCAGTTACAACCTCCTTTATTTAACACACATTTCTCAATACTGTTATACCTGGGATTCAAATCTATCACCTCTTACATTGCAGTCAGACACCTTACACATGGGGCTATATTTATATAACAGAAAACTATCTATACAACAAATTTCAAAGATACATTTTTAGATATGGTTAATTGCTTGTCTGGCTGGCAAAAATAACAGTGGTCTCAGTAGCTAGACCTCTAGTCTGCCCAGGCTCCATATCATTGTTCCTCCTAGTGTTCCTTGATGGAACCGTGCCTGTAGTGTAGAGTGTAGTATTTACCATTGTTGTCTTTCAGTGCTGAGTTCTTGAATTCAACTATAAACATGCTTTCTGAATTGAGTGCATGTGTTTACCCCATGTTCACATGGGTTTAATCCATTTTCCTCCCACCGTCAACAAATACTCCAGTAATTTAATATACAGATTTTTCACTAAGTGCGAAGCAGGGCCGCAGGGAGGGGTGTGCGAGTGCTGACATCTCTCAGGGCACAGGGACCTATAGATGGAGCATTTGCTGCCCAAAAGCATCCTGCGGCCAGTAACACTACTTCAGTGCTGCTCAGAGCATCCAAAGGATGCTCTGGGCACTCAACCTGCAGTGTGTAGAGCCACCTGGACCCTTCATCTAGCTCTCCTGGCTGTGGCCCCACCACCTCTCTTGACATCAAGTGCTCAGGGATAGGGCAGACACAAGGCGGCAGTGAGTACTGCTCCAGTCCTGATTAGAAGTAATCCGGACTTATAGTTATTGGCAGATCCCTATAAGTTGGTAGGTGTGTTGCAGGTGTGAGCAAGGAGGTTAGTTCACACATTGATTTCAAACCAGTGTATGATTTATTGAAGATAACAGGATACAGGTGATAGAAAATAAACAGTAGTCAATATGATAAGGTAGTAATCTCTTTTGGGCTAAGCACTGTACAGCGTACAGCACTGTGAGGCTCCAATACACACAGTGGCAGGTTTAGGCACATGCAGACCCTTATATATTGCCAAGTAAACCATTATTGCACCTGCAGCCTAATTGGTTGTACTTCAAGTCTGGTGACTCAGACACATGACAAGTCATGCACATTTGACATGTGATGTTATTGTGGCTGATCAGTCATGCCCAGTCAATAATACATCCATGGGATGTTATTGAGTCAGATGAGTCATGCATAGTTAAGAGACAGCTTGCAGCATTTAACCATTTAACTACATGTCAACAACAGTATCTTAATGAATAAACATTCTCTTATTGTAAAGCACTGTGGAAAATGTTGGTGTTACTGTAAATAAAGAATAAAAGTAATAATTGAAGTTGTGCTGGGACCCTTGTGTTTTGGTTTTGCCAAAACCACGCTCAAATGTTGTGGTTTTGGTTTTGGCACAACTACCCTCAAGTATTTTGGTTTTTTTCTGTTATGGTTTTGGATTTCTTTAAAATTGATAAAAGTAGCTAAAATCGTGTAATTTGGACCTGTTTACATGCAATCCAAAACCCGAGATTCGTTTTTTAAATCCGAGTTCCGAACTTATAGCAGACCCGAGCTGGGACTCGGTACAACTCGGAACCCCAAAAGTGATCCGAGTTGGGACTCGATTCGACTGGGAACCTGAAAGTTCAGGCGTGTTCAGTTTTCAGCAAAACCGAACCGCACATCTCTGGTAATAATTATATTTGTATTACAATCCATTTGTTTTTAAGCCACATCTACAGACCTACCAGAAGTCCTGATGTAAACGGCCAATAACCAAAAGAGCGTAACTGACTGTGAGAGGGGCGTCAGCTCAAAAGAATTTTGCGAGTGACCATTTTATAATCTTTTATGTATATAATTAGTTTTTAATAACTACTGCTGTCATCGTTCCCATCTAAAATAACATTCTGCAGCTACTGAATCAAATCTGAACCTTAATAAAAAAAATGTGCCTATTAAGAAGTAGGGACCCAACAATGACACACCCCTTGTTTTAGTTATTTTATCCTGCAAAACAAAATCTGTGTTTTGTAGATCAGAAACATAATCCAGTGCCCTAATGCCCCAATTCCAACACAAGACGGAACGTCCCAATCCACACATACAGTAGCCCTGCAAGCATTTGCGCAGTAACATGCTCTGTACAAAAATAGATACGTGGTCCGCAATTCAATTTCATGATGTCACTACAGCACATCAGGGCCCTTTACGCCGCGCAGCCAGTTCCTAAATATGGCCCCCACTGAGGAACAGCTATAACAATAGCAAATATGTTGCAGAACACATAAATAAAATGCTGTTTGTTTAGTATTTACAGTATAACTAAATATGAAACTTTTTTTTTCTATTTGTGATTTTTATTTTCCTGTTTTAGCAGGTAGGATTCAGGTTTGTATTTGTATACCTCCCAAGACACGTTCCACTCCACAAAGGCCACAGCCCAATCTGCCCAAACAAGGTACCACATTGTGATGCACTGCCCCTAAATTCATAATATAATTAGATCTACATTTGTATAATCTTTCTTTGCTCAATGCAGCATGTTAATTGTTTGCAATGTATTTTGGAAAACTGCACCTAAGATATTTTAGTAAATATCTTATATCTCTGTCTATTGCAATCTTCATTTAAAGTCTCATTTCTGTTTTGTGAGTGTTCCCTGAGTACTCATTTGCAAGCTGCAATTAGATTAGCATCATTATGAGTGAAATCATAAGATCTGTATTGGTTTACTGCTTTACAATACTTTAACACCTGATTAGCTTACTTAACTTAAGTTACAAATAAATAAAGACACGGACACCAGAGCTTGGCTAAAAAAGGTCACAGCTTTTTATTTATAAATTAAATTCAATCAACCTAACCAGGGTGGCCAAGAGACGCTGCAACTCAGTTCTAGCTTTCACCTTGCTCAATACTCGGAGGACGACTAAACGACCCCCCTTCAAGACGTACTAACGATGCAAGAGTCTCACTTCCCTCCTGGGCCAATCCGAGGTGCTTTCGCACTAAAACAGCACCCGGGTCCCCCCGCAAAGAGAAGGACAAATTCGCCAGGGGCAATGAGGGACAGTGCCCCCACAAAGTTGTCTTACGCCACCTAAAGCCACTGAGTTGCAGCGAACTCCCGCCAAAGCCAGGCCCTAAGGAAAGACTGGCCCGCCACCCAAAAACTACACCAAAAATGAGAATAAATCCTTCACAAACAAACTGGTCCCCACAGCATTCAAATGCACACCATCATGACGAAGGAACTTCCCAATATCACCAACCAAAAAGCCATGACTCACCAAAATTCCTCCAATTTTTTCCACATGCTTGGCAATTGCAACATTCGCTTTCTTACGTGCTCTCTCCAAAGCACCATACTTGCGCACTCCCCTCCATGTCAAACGAGGCATCATTTCAGACCATACAATCCGAATATTGGGCCACTGCAAACGTATCTCGTCCATCACTTCACGAATCCTGACAATCAGCTCCACACCTTTCAACTGGCCCACATCATTGCCACCAACATGTAAAACCAATATATTCGGAACTCCCCACTTAGCCACCGATGAAACTATCAGTGCCAACACAGATGCCACACGCAAGCCCCTTACACCAATCCAACGCACTCTAAACCTGCGAGGCCACAAAACCTGTTTTTGGGACAACACATATTTTTCCGCCCAAAAAATATATGAGTGACCAAGAAGCCACACCTGCCCCTCTTCTTCCGTCAATGCTGTGGAAAAAGAGAGAACCTAACCGTGAGAACCGCACCAAACCCAATTCCAAACGGACACAACTTTAGTAACACATAGCAACTGACTAGCAGGGATGCAGAACTGGGGAAAACAGGAACCCGAGTGAAGAAGAAAAACCAAAAAAACCTGCCCGTGAACCAAATGGGTCAAATCATGGCTAACGGGAGGAAAAATTAAAAATCCCTTCACACCCCCAATTGCTCAACGCTAACCGTTGACCAATTGGCGGGTAAGCAACGTTTTTGGGTTAACGCAGGGTGCGCCCCTATACCTTATCGCATCGCACGTACTTTTTATATGCAGCTGACTTCCAGCGCCCCACCTTCTGAATGTCCTGCACAGACGCCCCTGAGAGGGCCGCACAAGTAGCAGCGCCAATACGAAAAGAATGCGTGCCATACTCTGACGGATTCAAACCCAATTCTAACAAACATTTCTTAAAAACCGCTGCAAATTGAAACTTGGTCAGAGGAGTGCCATCCGCATGAATTAGCCACTGCGCACCCCCACTAGGACGTAACCCCATAAACCTGGCAGCTAACTGAACTGGACAGATGTCTAAATCCCTATTCTTATGCAGAGTAACCCATTTCCCCCTGCCTGTTTGATCTGTTTTGGAGAAACGCAGCTTGCAAAGTATCGCTGAGTCACGAAAAACAATGTCTTTTAACAAAAGACCAGAAACTGTGGAAGTTTTATTGGTAGACACTACCTCGCTAACCCGAAACGCCCCAAAAAATGCTACCGCAAAAGCAAGCCTAAAAAGAAAAGTTTCATACAAATCAACCGCTATCCTTCCCATTGAAGTCAACAAGCCAGACAAAAGCTGCAAATCGACTGGCCGGCGAGAGTCTGAACGAGCTGGCGACCCCTTAGCCCAACCCCTCAAAGCCTTCACTAACACGAAAGCCTTGGTGGGGTCATGCAAACCTTTTAATTTGCAGAAAAAGGAGATACCAGCAAGCGCGGAACCTATAAATGCTCTAGATCTGCCCTGCTGATAACGAAACCAAACAAAAGATGAAATCAACTGTTCCGGAGACTTACCCTCCACGTCTGGGAGAGCACAATGCGTGCACCAATCCCGCCAAGCGGCTGAGTAAGCCCGGAAAGTCGATGGAGCAAGCGACTTTAACGCCAAACCTTCTAAGCCGGCCTGATAATCTGCCACACAAACGAGGGGCAGACCAAACCAACGTTAGAAGCCGACGGCACCAGCGCCCGGAAGCGATCAAATTGAAATCGGGACAGCGCGTCTGCAATGTCATTACACACCCCTGGCACATGCTTTGCCCTGAATCTAATATTAAACTCCAAGCAGCGCAAAACTAAATGTCTGAGCAAACGTAAAACAAAATGCGAAGACGAACGCTGATTGTTGATGGCATGAACCACACCCAAATTGTCGCACCAAAATACTACATGACAATTGCTCAGTCGCACGGACCAAAGTTCAACTGATACGACAATTGGAAAAAGTTCCAGCAGCAACAAGTTATCCGTCAAACCCTCTTCACGCCAAGCTATCGGCCATGGAGCCGCGCACCATTCCCCATTGAAAAAGGCCCCAAAACCAGATGATCCGGCGCATCCGTAAAAAGTTGCAACGAACTGTTCGCTAATGGAGGCGAAGGCCAGATGCGTTCACCATTAAAGTGTATCAAAAATCTATTCCACATGCGAAGATCCTCCTTTATCTCCGCGGACAGGCGAATGTAGTGATGCGGCCGAACCACGCCAGCTGTTGCCCTCTCCAATATTCTACAAAAGACCCTACCCACAGGAATAATACGGCAAGCAAAATTTAAAGAGCCGAGGAGAGACTGAACTCTACGTAACCTTACTGAATCCTCTGCTAAGCAGACCTCAATAAGACCACGCAGCTTCTCAACCTTATCAATGGGAAGTCTACAACAGCCCTCTATCGTATCTATCTCAATTCCCAAATAAGATAAACAAACAGACGGACCCTCTGTCTTCTCGTTCGCAACGGGAACACCTAAAACTCTAAATAAGGACTGCGCAGAAAAAAGGAGGTCAGCACAAACGTCACTTCTTCCTGGACCCATAAAGAGAAAATCATCTAAATAGTGTGCTATGCCCGTTTGTCCGGTCCCGGCATGGAGACACCACTGAAGAAAGGAGCTGAATTTCTCAAAATAGGCACAGGAAACCGCGCAGCCCATAGGTAAACACTTATCTACAAAATAGCCCGAATCTAACCTAAAACCCAGAAATCTCATGGCCTCAGGATGCATTGGTAATAAACGAAAAGCTGATTCTATATCTAATTTAGCCAACAAAGCGCCATGTCCAAAACTACGAACTAAATTCAAGGTATCGTCAAATGATTGGTAAACGACCCTACGACAATTCTCTGGTATGGCATCATTAACAGAACCTCCCTGCGGGTATGAAAGATGCTGAATCAACCGAAACTTGCCCGGTACTTTTTTAGGAACTACGCCAACCGGAGAAATACAGAGATTATGCAAGGGAGGACAAGGAAAAGGACCCTCCATCCTCCCCAGCAAAACCTCCGCACACACCTTAACCCTCAATTCCCCTGGAAAATCCCTGGCAGAGCGCAAATTCTGGGATGCCCTAACAATCAACTGCCTGTCAATGGGTAAACGAAAACCTACTGAAAAACCTTTGTAAAGAAAAAGTGCATCCTCTCTACATGGGTATAAATGTAACCATCTAATAAGAGAATCTAAACGGACTGGAGAACAAGCCTTAACTAGCACTCTTGGGGCCCTCAGCACGGTCCTGGGAAATACCTCCTGCCCCACGTCGACAGTCCTTGGCCGGATGCTCACCTCCGCAGAGACGACAGGAGTGGCGAAAACGACACCCCGACCCCCTAGTACATTTGGAGTCGTTGTAGGCAAAGCATTTTCCTCTCCCCACTCCTGCCGACCCCTGTCTGTTGGCAGCATAGCTTTTCCGAGGAGGCGCACCGTCCAACGGAGGCCGACGCTGTTGAGAGACCTCTAACCAGACTTCAACATCCTTAACCCCGAAAGGAATAACTAAAGAACCGTCATGATTTTTCCTAAATTGTGAATCATATTCACGCCATGCCAAGTTACGAGACCTGACGAACATGTCGAGCACTAAAAATAGATACCTGAGAATGTTAACGTGCTCCTGCGCCCTGGTCTCCAAATAACATGTCGCAAATATGAGCATGCCTTTCAACCACGTATTAAAGTTGCAAAAAGCATCTTCTCCTATGCCTCCCGATTTTTTAGCCTGCACCAAGCCCTTCCTCATGTCATCAGTGAGTGAAAACAGGTCTACAAATTTCCCTTTGCGAATTTTGCCTTTTACACTTTTTCGCAAGCCTCGTAGCACCGCCGTATTCGCGCAATGCACTGTATCTGCCCCTGCTTCCTGCGTTTTTGCCCCTGACTCATCAGATCTCCTAGACTCGCCGCCTGACTTTTTCGCCAGCCGCCGCGCAACCAGTCTAGCAATTTTACGGGGGCGAGCGGGGGAACCAGAAGAGTGGGATGAAGAAGAAGAAGAGTCAGAAGAAGACAAAGGAGTTTCATACTCACCAGAACCAGATGGAAGCGGACCCGCTTCAGCAGACTTCTCCCTTGACGGCGCCACAGCTTCAGATACCGGTGCCGAATCTTCCTGTCCCGAAGCAGGCAATGAAAGAACTGCGGACGCCTCACCACTTGGACCATCAGATACTTCAAGGCCTGGAACTAAGGAAGACGTGTGAGCCACCGCAGAAACGGACCCGGAAACCTCCGGGGTGGGAAGGGACAGGGTGACCGGCTTAGGAGGCGGAATGGCTGGCGCCCGCGGAGGAGGCGACAAACTGGGCGGGGGAAAAACAGAGGAAGTTTGGCCGGAGTGTGAGCTGAACGAGGAAACTGGGGGCAAAGGCAGAGCCGCACCCGCTGCAGGTGGGTAAACTTGCCAAGCTGGCAGGTACGGGTACTGAAACTGCGCATGCTGAAAAGCAGGAGGATATGCCGAAGGAGGGGTCGCGAAATGGGGAGAATAAAAGTGGGCAGGAGGAACAGCAACAGAAGATGACAAAATCGGAGGAGCTACGCCTGAGCTCCAAGAAGTCTGACCCCAAGAAGGGCCAGCCACAGAAAGAGGAGGTGGCACATTAAAGGATGGTGCCTGGTTGCCAGCTGGGGTGTACCATGGGGGTTGAATCGAAACCGGCACCATGTGCCCAAATGATACTCCAGCGAATGGAGTTGCGGGCAAAGTTGGGGAGCTTAACCGCTGCACTGAACCCCCCGAAAAATGTGAAAAGGTGCCGGGGAAATAGGGAGACCCCGCACCTAAAATGGCCGCCTGAGGCAAGATGGCCGCCGGGCCCGCCGCATGGGCCAGGCCGGCTGGGCCACTGGTAAGCAGAGCGGCGGAGGTCGCAGCCGCGGTGTATATACCCCCACCGGACCCCGCATAAGGCCAGGACGGGGCTGAGGTCAGGTGACCCCTGCTGACTGCATGGGGCAGACCAGCTGAGAACGCCGCGTGCACTTCCGCGACGCTGCCGAGAGCCCCCGCAGAAGCCGCGGACAAAGCCGGTATGGTAGGGGACCCCAGCGGCGCCAGAGGAGACGTGCTGCCAACCAGAGTGAGGGTGCATGGAAGGGGACGTCCGTGCGCGTCACGCGCCGGAGAAGCAGGGGCCGTGATGCTGCAAGGAGAGCTGGCGCCGGGGCGTGGTGGGGATGCAGCCGGGCCAGATACTGACGCGCCTGGGCAAAGCGTGCAGGAAGATGAGGGAGCGGACCCAGCAGCCGCTGGGGAGCCGACGGTAAGCGGGGCAGAGCCGCTCGGGGAAGACATAAATATCTGGGAAGGGGAGGATGGGGGAGATATTCGGGCTGGCACAGCGCGCAGGGGACAAGCAAATTCAGCAAGCCTGCGGGGAGGGGGGGCATCGCGACGAGGACGGGACATGGTGATAGAGACAGTTGGTGTAAATGGATAGGAATAAATATGCAAGTGATACTCAGCCTTTCCGAAATTCCACTGCAAAAGAGGCTGAGCTGCCCTCTAACCCTTCCTTATATATCCTCCATTTAACTCCTCCTATCCCTCTGCCTATAGGATGATCTGGCCACCTGACACAAACCATTCACTCAGGCAACCAGGCTGTCATACACAAAAACACCCTGCAGAAACCATCAATCTTATCTATCCTCAATCCTATACAGATTTCGTCTACCATTCTCTTCCTAAGCCACATGATGGCAGTATAGCCTTTTCCTTTAGCTAAAACGTATTCCCACTGCAAATATTTCAGTGGGGTCTTCTTTTAATTCTCTTTTTTAAATAATGTTATAATTAGCTGTGTTGTATGTTAATTTGTTTGTGAAAGTCTGCCGGTGTCAAAATATCAGTTTACCCAATGCTTGAGTGTTAGTCTTCATTTAAGTTACATTTTAGAAATTATATTTTATCAGCCCAATTGAACAGTACAAGGCATACTTGACCACTCTCCTAGAATGGCTGGGAGGGGGGGGGCTCCCGAAAATCAGGTGAAAAAGAGACCCAGAAAAGAGGGCAAGTCTACTGCACACTCCTCTAGCCACCCACCCACCAGTCCGCACCCCCCTCCTGCCCCGCGGACCAGACCCCCTACAGCTGCCTAGTTACAGATCACAAGTGGACGATCTGAGGGGCCGATGATGCGATTCACGCTGAATCACATCGTTGTAGTCCCGCCCACTGCTATATAATGCCTGTGATCTCAGCACTGTATAGCGGGGTGCTGGGCCAGGATGACACGTCGCCACATCCCCCACAACCCACCTATGCGGCCGCCACGCTCCCTCTAGTAGGCCAACCTGGTTGCCCTCTTCAGGAAGAGGAGGGAACACAAGTCGGCAATTATGGTACAAGGAAAAATTGCCCTTCCTGGCGGTTCACCTGGAAGAGGGGCAGGTAGAAGTATGCTACAGACTATTCCAAGTCTCTGCTTAATAAACAACAATGTGTGGATGTAGAAGCGACTGTTGCTCCATCTATCAGCCAATGCCCATCTGCAAATTCTGTTATAAAGTCCTTCCCTGGTGTACATGAGTGTGTGTGTGAATGTGTGAGGTGCATACTGTCAACGTCCGTACACGCAGTGATACTGTTCAGTGGCTTCAGCTGCATGAAAATATCGGCCATCGTGAAGGTTACTCAGAAGCCCGATGGTCACGCAGAGTGATCTGATGCTGCATCCTCGAATGCAACAGCAGATCACAGAAACGAGACAGTTAAGGCCACCAAACTCTGGAACTGAGGAAGGAAGCAGGCCAGATTGTGAGGCTGTACAGGTGACCAGCCAAGCCAGGCTGGAGCCTGTGATATACAGTACCTGTGAGAGACAGGACAGGAGAGAGTTTGAGAAACTTTATGTCATACAGTACATGCCTACCCTCCCGGTTTTCGCGGGAGGCTCACGATTTTTTGGGTAACCCCCCGCACCCACGGAAGGGTAGGCACTTATCCCGCATTCTACTCACTTCCTAGTAAAGTGGGCAGAATGTGGAGAATTTCCACGGCGATCGCGGGTCCCCGCGTAGTGGGCGGGGCTTAATGACATGATTTCCAGTAAATCGCGTCATTTAGCCCCACCCCCTATTTGAATTTAAGCAAATCGTGACAATTTGCCGTGAAGGGGGAGGGGCTTAATGGCGCAAACCGTCAGACCACACCCCCGTCACAGCCCACCTGCTTTTCCTGCCAAGGCTTCCCCGGGGAGGAGAAGCCAAAGGTAGGCATCTATGCTTTCTGTTTGTAGATAGTGAGGGCCCAAACGTGAGAGTTGCCCTGGGTGAGGGCTAGGCTGTTTGTTGTGCTGTTTTCTGTTTGATACATGCTGATGCCAGTAAAGCAATATTTCATTTATTTATACCTGGACATCTGTGTATGGACCCTCATTCGAGCACCTAACACTGCACCACTGACACTCCTCTACCGAGCTAATTACCTCGTATCATCACAGGGACACATACATAATATACTGTATTGGTGTCCACTTGTGCAAATTAAATTAAAGAGGAAGGGAGTGAAGGATAAATAAAAAGACAACAATAAAATGCAAAAAACTCAGGGCTAAAAGCTAGTGTCTAATATTAGTTATGTAGCATATATATTAGGGCTATGATAATTTGTCATCCGTAAACCTAATGAAAAACTGACAAAAAATTAAAATAATACATGAAAGTCAATGGTAGCATTCGATCAAGTACAGCTGCAGAAAGTGGTACAGATTCACCTATTGCCAGACTAAAATTTTAGACCTTTTATGATATCCAGCGAATTGCAGGCACCATGGGATTCCGGCGAGTTAGTAAGTAGATTTAAAGCAGTAACAATTGAACAGACAAAACCAACCTGGTTTTGCCTCTTAAATATTGCTGCTTTAAATCTACGTCTAAGGGCATATTCAATTAGGTGTGAAAAGTCCAGCTGCCGTGGTTTTCGCCGTCATCGCTGGTTTTCAATCCGAAAAGTATCGTGCTCGTTGCCTCTTATCCTCATATTCTATTCTGAATCGGCAAAAACGGGAACCGGCGAAACGCAAACTAGCAAAAAGTACTGTCAGATTTTGGGAAATAAACCTGACACCCCCCAAAAGAGGCACTGACATTGGGGATCACTATGGATACCCCCGAATAGGCCTGCTGAAGGTATTTGGGGAACTTAAGTTGACTTAATAGCTGCTATTTTGCGTCTTTCCATAAGTGGTGAAGAATAACATTCAGCAGGTTTTTTTGAGAAAATAAGTATTGCCAGCAAATTTGGGGTACCTGAAAATGGGGGTCAGCATGTTTTAAAGTTGCTAAAGTGAAGTTTTAAAAATAGTGAAAAATCGACCTGCCGCAAGCACCTGCAATCAAAAAAACACCTGGGGCATACTTGGGGGACCCCCATGGAGTCTACAGTATTTAGCTAGTTTTTAAGTTTGTCCCCCAACTTTGGACTTTTTCACCCCCAAAACGAAAGTACTTTTTTGGGGTGATCTAAAGTCTTTTTTACGCAGTTTAGCTTTGGGAGACTGTTTCAAGGCTGCAGGGGTTTTCCGCAACTTTGCACCCCAAAACCCAAATTCTGCACTTTTTTTTTTGCCTGCTTTCATAGGCAAATCTTTTCCGCTGGTTCTTATGCGCAGACTTTTTGCACCGGCGAAAAGTCTGTGGAATAGGATACGGGGAAAAGTTTTCGCCTGCCGAAATGATGTCACCGTCGAAAACTTTTCGCCAAACAGCGCTTTTTGCCGGCAATTGAATATGCCCCCTAAATCGCTGGAATCACACCCATGCTTGCAACTCGCAGAACATTTGATAATTATACATGAAACTGTATATTGCTTTAATGGTGAAAAAATTATTCTTTTAATGGGGTTTCTGGGGTAATTATAACTCTTTTTTTTTTTTATCATACCCGTCTGTATTATTTTGTGTGGAGAACATCATTCCTGTGTTGAACTCTTGTGACAATTCTAACCAATTTGTCTATTTACTTCACAATACTTGTTCAGGATAACAGTGGGAGGAAGTAGGGATTTGCACAACATCGGCTGAGCACTGTCCCTGTTTATAGTATAAACACAATCTGAAAATCTTTAGAAGCCAATAATTCCTTCCCCATCTCCGTGGCAATTGCTGTCATAAAGGAAAGATTTGCAAGAACCCAGGAGGCAGTTTCAATGTCATAGAGGCACTTAAGAGCTTGGAAGACGGTAGCACATTGTTATATTGTGTAAAATGGACAAGCACCATTGCAGAGTATACTTATTTTCCCTGGGCAGTGGGCGCCTACTGTTTGTAGGAAAGTGACTGTGAAGTGGAGATTGCAAGCCAGCAGCCAAGAATTGCACTATACTGTATATAAGTCTTCACAAGGTAATGGAGCCACCTGCAACAGAATATGTGTGTGAATGTGTCTATGTTTAACCCCAAAGGCCTGATTCAGAGTTGGGAGTTAAGCAAAAAAAAAAGCAAGTAATTTTGCACCTTGGTAAAACCATGTTGCACAGCAAGGTGAGGTGAGGTGGGGAGAGGAGGAGTAAAATGTGCAGAGATTTAGATCTGAGTGGGACGCTTCGAAATCTTAAATTTAAACTGCAGTGTACAAATAAAGCTGACCTGCATTTGTGGGCTATATGCAAAAGCAGTCAGTATTTCTCTTGCATGCAAAAAAAAATTTATATTTGCACTTCTTACATTGCAACATGGTTTGTTCAGGTTGAACGTTACTTGCTTGTTTTGCTTTGTTAACTCAGAATCAGTCCCACTGTGAATGTTTCACACTTGCCTACTCTCACAAAATTCCCAGGAGACTCCTAAATTTGGGGGACAGTCTCCGAATCCCTGGAAAAGTTGACAAGTCTTCAATGTCCCGGTTAATTTCTGGGTAAAGTGGTAGAGGCAAGGTGTCTGATAATATAATTTGTTATGAATGACGTCACTGTAGCTCTGCCCCATGATGTTTTGCCAAAAATGCCCCAAACAAAGAGCAGGTGATGTGCTGTGCCATGCCCCTCTTTCGGGTTTGGATCTGAGAGCCTGATTCAGCGTTTGTGTGCACTCGCTCTGAATCAGGGCGCCCCTATTTTTTTTTTAACCGGCCTCCAGGCCGCTTGCACATCTGTGGGTGACCACCCACAGCATGTGCATGCGGCCTGGCGATGGTCGCGATTATCGCGTCCATCGGGCTTGCGAGGAGACCCTGTGGTAGGGTCTCAGGTCTCACAAGCCCGAGTGAACTTCCTGCTCTAATAGAGCAGGAAGTCCACTACTGACATCAATAGTGATGTCAGTAGGGACACCCACAAACGGCAGGCGTTCCTTCGGGAACACCTCAGTTTGTGCAGCTACCCCCCCTCCCGCCTACAAAATGGGGCAAGCTGACGATCCACATCGACAGCCGCCCTGTCTTGTAGCGATCCCCGGAGCGAGTGATTTCTCACTCGCTCCGGGGTTCGCGCATGTGCAATGGCCCGCCACCGACCCACTTGCGAGCGCTATGCGCTCGCGAGCGGGTCTGAATCAGGCCCTGAATTTGGTTTTGCAACACTGCCCTTGCGTGTTTTGGTTTTGGATCTGTATTTTTTTTCTAAAAATCATAAAAACAGCTGAAATAATTTAATTGGGGCCTGTTTTTGTTCCTACAGTATTATTAACCTCAATAACATTTATTTTTAATCAGTTTTGACCACCTCACAGCTCACAATATTGATTTCATCCTGTTTAGGCCAAAAGGTTGCACCAAGCTAGTTGGCTGACTAAGCTAAGCAACAGCAGTGGGTATCACAAACATGTGGCAGTTCAGCTTCCAACATGGCACATCTAGGAAACAGAGTGGCACTGCAGTGGCAGACAGTATGGCAGTTTAATAAACTATACGACCCCACAGAGAAACCAAGAATGTTTTCATTAATCAAGAACTAGATCAGAGGCCCGAAGGAGATGGACTATGTTTATGGAGTAGTTGAAGGCAGGGTAAGGAAGGAAATATGCTTGGGGCATATATGGGAGCAGGCTCACTGAAGCCCACTTGTGTCCAATCCTATGTGACGGAATCACCTAAAACCTGATCACCTGAATGACATCTGCAGAGCACCTGTCGCTAACACACAGTGAGGGCAGCCATTTTGTGTCACATCCTGATTGAATATTGATTAAGCCCATCTAATACATCTAATAGAAATGTGGTGGCCTTGCTTGTGGAGGTGCTAAATTGTGCACACTGTAAACAGACATTTTCTTTGTGCTCAGGGAGGTTATTGGAGATAATGCTGTTTACATCAGAGGAAAGCAGGATGTAGCTCTCCGGCTGAACTACAATTTGCAGCATCCACGCTGTTTGCCGGCCTGCTGGAGATTGTTTGTCAACAACGGGTAGAGTTCCCCAGGTTACCTCAGCCTGCTTTACGCACAGTATATACCATTATAAATATGTATGCGACATTAAAAAAAAAGGATTGGAGTTGTCTTGGGTAGCGCACTGATATCAATTAAAATATAACTTTTATTATTGTCCAATAAAATGTAAATGTTTACAGCATAATATTTGTATCATCGTATTTGTGTTATCGCGGCCCAGCCTCCCACTTTATAATGCCGATATTATTGGCATTACAAAGCAGGGGGTGGGTCTACAATGACGCGATTCAGCGTGAATCGCGTCATCGCCCCCCAAAATGCCCACTTTCACGTGCGGTCGCGAGGGGTCAGTGAATGATGCAGGACATTTGCCTCCTCTTGCGGGGTGCCGGGAGCGGCACCCGATTTTCGGGAGGCTCCCGACAGTCCCGGGAGAAAAGGCAGGTATGCCCTGGATGGACAGTACAGCACCTGGATGGACTTAGGGCCTGATTCAGAGCCGGACGCTCTGACAGAGCGCTCGCTCTGAATCAGGGCCTTATGTTTTTTTAGAATGGCCTCCTGGCCGCTCGCATAGCTGTGGGTGACCACCCACAGCTATAGCGAGCGGCCAGGAAGATGGTCGCGATGGTCAAGACCATTGTTGGCAAGTATGATATAAGTCCCTCCCCGCGTTGATCGGTGCCATTTGCTTGACTCAACATCGACAGCACACCCCCTTTGGTACGAGACCTGGAGCGACGGTTTGCCCGTCGCTATTCGGGTCTCGCGCATGCGCACGACGGAACCTGCTCCGTCGTGCGCATGCACATTGGGCCACCATCGACCCGCTCGCGAGCGGGTCTGAATCAGGCCCTTAGCACGTAGCCCCTGGACGGACAGCACAGCCACTGAACAGACTCAGAACACCCCCTGGGTAGCACAGCCCCTGAACAGACTCAGCAGAGCCCATACAGCACAGCCGGAGTGAAGCAAATGGCACCGATCAACGCGGGGAGGGACTTATATCATACTTGCCGACAATCAGCTAACAGCGGATGGCGTGTATGGACAGTTATGACACATTGGGGGCGGAGCCAGGGCGAGGCCACGGCTTCGTGGCCCCGCCCCCTCTTCACAATGCCGTTATTATATAACGGCATTGTGAAGCAGGGGTAGTTTATTCTGGGTGGAGGTCAGGAGGATTGGTGGATGCCGGGAGGCTTGCCTGCCTTTCCGGGGGGGGGGCTGGGAGCGGCACCCAATATTCGGGAGGCTCCTGGCCAATGTAGGCAAGCATGACTTATATGCAATTCAAAACCTGTGAGAATCCGACTCAGGATTGATGACGTTTTTCCTCGTTTTCGGATCCGAATCAGGTTTAAATTTAAATAGTATGGGAGAGAGAGACCTATAACACAATGCTACTTGCTTTAATGTAATGTCCACTCTGTGGCTCTTTTAATTACTTACCTCTTGTTACAAACCAATTAATACTTTGGCTCCCTGCAGCAGATCCCGAACTGGCAGCATGACAGAGCGCAGACAAATACTTACTATAATACACTTATATGCAAATAAAACACTAACTACAACAATAACACATTCTAAATGTCAATACTACAAGCCAAATTATTCCAACAGAAAGTTTTTTTCAATTCTATAAAGTATGAGAACCCTTCTCTGTTATACTTTTGATGTGCAGACGGCTGAACACAATTTGAATGGCGGTTAATTAAATCAGACGCGGAAAAGTTAATGTACTCGACAAACACATGGAAATGAGATGTTTGACGGCTCTTCACATATGTTAGTACATAAATAAAACAGTTACTGACTTCTGTGAAAGCTTTATTACGCAGTAATCCCTACAAGTCTTACAAAAGTAACGTTCATGAAGCATGGATAAAGCTTTTAAACACTTGTCTACAATCACTGAGCGCTTCCAAGTTTTATGCGATATCTGTTCCCTCCGTATCAAATTGTTCCTGCATGGCACATTTCCCACTGGTAGGCTTGTGATTTACAGTACACATGTGGTCTTTAGTTACACCGGTGATTTAATTTACCGTACACTGTGTTAGGACATATATATTTGTCACCACGGGAGGCTGGACATGAATCTAGGGTGTCTATTCATTGACATTTAAATTCTACAAAAGCAGGCGAAATGAACATTTTCAACTACATTTGGAGAAATTAGGTTTTGGGGCCATTCATCATAAAGGTAATGCAGGAGATATCACAGATATCTCCTGATTACCTGTCACTTCCGAAGTGGCCCACTGTCCCCATACACTAATATGGGGACAGAAATTCATCAACTCCGAAAATACAATATTTTCGGAGCTTGACTGCGGGAGCATTCGCCATCTTCAGATGGCGTTTGCTCTCACACATCTGCTCCTTCCCTATGGGAAGGAGTCCCAGGTTACGAAGAGGGATCCTTTTGCGTGGTATGCAGTCGGGAAGCCGGCGGACCTAATCCCGACAGCCGGCTTCCCGACTGTTATATCCCGGCAAGGGTCTAAAGACAGACTCGATATGCCGACGCCTGTCATTAGACATACGCTGGGAGCCCGACGCCCGGCATCCCGATTGAAGGGACGCCGGGCGCCGAGCGTCTATAGCCACAGGGAGGGGGAGGGTAACTTTTAGGGTTCCCCGGGGGGACTTAGGGTTAGGCTAGGGAAAGGGGAGTTAGCGTTGGGCACCCCCAGGGGGGACTTAGAGTTAGGCACCCCCACGGGGGCCTTAGGTTTAGATGGCGGGGAAGGGGGGGTTAGGTTTAGGCACTTAGAGGGGGGATTACGGTTAGGCACTTGGGGGGAAGGTTAGGGTTAGGCACCCCTAAGGGAGGGTAAGGGGGTAGAAACAGGTTAGTATATACTTACCTTGACAATCGGCAGTGGCGAGCTGGGCCGGGGGGCAGGGTGCCATGTGCCCCCCGGGCCGCAGCGTCATGCGGGCCGCGGGCCGGTGCAGTCTGGGTCACTGTGACACAGACTGCACCGCGTGTAGCGCTGACCGGACGGAGTTCGGTCAGCACTACACTGACAAACACACAGCCGCCGGCTCCGGCAGCTGTGTGTTTGTTGTAAGCAGCAGCCAATGAGAGTCTGTCAGACTCTCATTAGCTGCTGCTGCTGCGCCCACTGCGGGAGCCGCTCCATCTTCCGGCTCCCGCAGTGGGTAATAGGAGAGATGTCATGATGTCATATGACGTCTCTCCCATAATGCAGAGCGGCCCGGCCTGGGAGGACAGACGGAGGAGCAGATGGCGGCGGCGGGAGTGGGGATTCAGGTAAGTGTTTTTTTGGGTTTTTTTATATTACGTGTGTCTACTGGGGGGGGTGTCTGGCACTACTGGGGGCACTACAAAGGGGGGGACTACTACTACTGGGGGCATTACAAGGGGGGTGGGGGACTACAACTACTGGGGGCACTACAAGGGGGGGACTACTACTACTGGGGGCACTATAAGGGGACTACTACTACTGGGGGCACTACAAGGGGGGTGGGGACTACTACTACTGGGGACACTACTACTGGGGACACTACAAGGGGGGGACTACTACTACTGGGGACACTACAAGGGGGGGACTACTACTGGGGGCACTACAGGGGGGGACTACTACTACTGGGGACACTACTACTAATGGGGGCACTACAAAGGGGGGGACTACTACTATGGGGGCACTGCAAATGGGGGGACTACTACTACTACTACTGGGGTCACTACAAGGGGGGGACTACTACTAATGGGGGGCTACAAAGGGGGGGACTACTACTACTGGGGGCACTGCAAATGGGGGACTACTACTACTGGGGGCACTACAAAGGGGGGGACTACTACTGGGGGCACTACAAAGGGGGGGACTACTACTACTGGGGACACTACAAAGGGGGGGACTACTACTGGGGGGCACTACTGGAGGCCTGCATAAGGGTGTTCTCTCCTGTGGCACACGGGGGCACTGCATATGGGCACTACGACAGGGGGCTGCCCTAATCTTTATTTTTACCTTACATTAATCCAGCTGTCTCCGCGCTGGAGCAATGATGAATTGCCTCGGGGCTCGCCGCGAGTTAGAACGTTAATTTTAGTGGTCTGCCCGGACCCTGATAATTAACATAATGAATATGGCCCTTGGTGTGGTAGGTAGAGTTCAATGAAATATTCCCCTAATGTCTATATTCCCCTTGGACACCACAGAGCAGGGCGGTTGCCAGGAAGTGACATCACCATGCACATCAGCCCTCTCTTTTGAACTCTTATCTTATGCCTGGTGATCACTGTGATCACGAGTCATTACTCCATTACTAATGGAATCCACATATGGGGGAAGATTTTCCCCAACCTGGCCTTCAATAATTCAGGGCACTCACATTAGAAAGAGGACTCCCCTGATGTGGCCGCTAGTCAGGCTTGCCTACCCTCTCGATTTGGCCGGGAGCCTCCTGATTCGCGCTGAATCGCATCATCGTGGCCCAGCCCCCTGCTTTACAACGCAGTTTATTCCGGCATTGTGAAGAGGGGGCGGGATCTCGCTGTCCCGCCCCCAACTCATCGTCCGGCCGCGCCCCCTGCTATAAGCTGAAATTCAGCTCCCTCCCGGAAGGAGGGAGCAGAATGTTGGCAAGTATGCCGCTAGTAGGTCTATTTACTAAGAATTTGATGGAGATAAAGTCCCAACCAATCAGCTCCTAACTGTCATGTCACAGGCTACATTTGAAAAATGACAGTTAGGAGCTGATTGGTTGGGACTTAATCTCCGTTCACCTTATCTCCATCCAAGGCTTAGTAAATAGACCCCAATGCTGGTGATCCAAAGGCAATGTTACCCTGCACTTCAGAAAACATAAATGTGCATATATGGGCAGAGGGCACAAAGGGGGGGATTTATCAAAGCTTGGAGAGAGATAAAGTCATACATGCCTACCCTCCCGGTTTTCGCGGGAGGCTCCCGATTTTTCAGGTAACCCCCCGCACCCCCGGGAAGGGTAGGCATTTCTCCCGCATTCTGCCCACTTCCTAGTGAAGTGGGCAGAATTAGGAGAATACCCGCGGCAATCGCGGGTCTCTGTGAAGGGGGCAGGGCTTAAGCTGTGATTCTGCATGAATCACAGCATTTGGCCCCGCCCCCTATGTAAATTGTGCCCAATCGCGGCTATTTTACCGCAAGGGGGTGGAGCTTAATGACGCGATTCATCAAGCCCCGCCCCCGTCGGCCCCCTGCTGCATCTCTTACCCGGGCTTCTCCCGGGAAGAGAATGTTAAAGGTAGGCAACCCTGGATAACGTGCCAACCAATCGGCTCCTAACTGGTATTTTTCAAATTTACTAAAGTGAGAGTTTTTAGAAGTGGAGTTGTTGCCCATAAAAACAGATTCTAGCTCTTATCTTCTAGTAGGTGCTAGTTAAATGTTAAGTAGAATCTAATTGGTTGCTATGGGCAACATCTCCACTTCTAAAAACTCTCATTTTAGTAAATTTACCTCTTATAATCTGATTGGTTAGAACTTTATCTCTCTCCACTTTGGGGTAGATGTATCAAACCTTGGAGAGAGAAAAAGTGGAGAGAGAGAAAGTACCAACCAATCAGCACTTAGCTGTCATTTTACCTCTATCAAAGATGTCTAATACAGATATATTGCATCGGTCATGATGCGTGGCAGTTGCGATATATATGAAAGAGATGTCATTATTAATGTGTAGTGTGTATGGACAATTACTCTAGCCTAAGGCAATGTCACCTAGACATAATTATTTCCTGATTGGTGATGAAACGTCTGCCTTCAGGTAATGAGCAATCTTCTGGCAATGAGCAATAGTTCTAAATAATGCACTTGTCACTGAATTATTTTTAGTACTGAAGATTGGCACTACAGCGGCAGTAGCGAACACAATTACCTGCATTTACATTTATTTTGTAAGCAAACTTGGTTGCTAAGAGACATAGGGCAATAAATCCATCATCATCTTGTGAATACGCGACACGGCCATTATTAAATACTATGGTGTTTTTAATTGTCATATTTAAAACAAGATGAGAATACATTTGTTGGAATATAGAAATGCGTATCTTCAGTGTCCTGCTTACTATACTTTCTAGACCTACCCTTACATAGCAAAGTGTCCATTTTCCTTTATAAACAACTGCTCATTAGAATAAAATATGTGTGTTCAAATTTAAAAGAGAACTTTAACGGAGCAATTCAGTTACATAATGCAATGCTGGCGATGTGCAGGTCTGCAGGAGCCCAGGAAATCTTGCAATGTCGATGCAATAATAGGCATATACTGTACGTGCACAGCCAAACACCGCGTAATGTGTGCTAATGTGATTAAACTGCCCCTAAGTACAGTGGCAAATGCAGGATTTTGAAAGGGGGTTTCCAAATCCTTGGTTACCGAACCAATAAAAATATATCTAGCCACAAATAAATAGACAGACAGACAGAATAGATAGATAGATAGATAGATAGATAGATAGATAGATAGATAGATAGATAGATAGATAGATAGATAGATAGATAGATAGATAGCTATGATATGATATAGATAGATATGAAATAGATAGATAGATAGATAGATAGATAGATAGATAGATAGATAGATAGATAGATAGATAGATAGATAGATATGAGATAGATAGATAGATAGATAGATAGATAGATATGAGTTAGATGATAGATAGATAGATAGATAGACAGACAGACAGACAGACAGACAGACAGACAGACAGACAGACAGACAGATAGATAGATAGATAGATAGATAGATAGATAGATAGATAGATAGATATGAGTTAGATGATAGATAGACAGACAGACAGACAGACAGATAGATAGATAGATAGATAGATAGATAGATAGATAGATATGAGTTAGATGATAGACAGACAGACAGACAGATAGATAGATAGATAGATAGATAGATAGATAGATAGATAGATAGATAGATAGCTATGATATGATATAGATAGATATGAAATAGACAGATAGATAGATAGATAGATATGAGATAGATAGATAGATAGATAGATAGATATGAGTTAGATGATAAATAGATAGATAGACAGACAGACAGACAGACAGACAGACAGACAGACAGACAGATAGATAGATAGATAGATAGATAGATAGATAGATAGATAGATAGCTATGATATGATATAGATAGATATGAAATAGATAGATAGATAGATAGATAGATAGATATGAGATAGATAGATAGATAGATAGATATGAGTTAGATGATAGATAGATAGATAGATAGATAGACAGACAGACAGACAGACAGACAGACAGACAGATAGATAGATAGATAGATAGATAGATAGATAGATAGATAGATAGATATGAGTTAGATGATAGATAGACAGACAGACAGACAGATAGATAGATAGATAGATAGATAGATAGATAGATAGCTATGATATGATATAGATAGATATGAGATAGATAGATAGATAGATAGATAGATATGAGAGAGATAGATAGATAGACAGACAGACAGACAGACAGACAGACAGACAGATAGATAGATAGATAGATAGATATGATATAGATAGATATGATATAGATAGATGTTAGATAGATCGATAGATAGATAGATAGATAAATAGATAGATAGATATGAGATAGATAGATAGATATGAGATAGATAGATAGATATGAGTTAGATGATAGATAGATAGATAGATAGATAGATAGATAGATAGATAGATATGAGATAGATAGATAGATAGATAGATATGAGTTAGATGATAGATAGATAGATAGATAGATAGATAGATAGATAGATAGATAGATAGATATGAGATAGAAAGCTAGATATGAGTCAGATGATAGATAGATAGATAGATAGATAGATAGATAGATAGATAGATAGATAGATAGATAGATATGAGTTAGATGATAGATAGATAGATAGATGGAAACAGGACCACTACAGTAAAATATACCACTCAGCCTATGACGGGGTACACACACACTGACTGACACAGACACACACACACCTATCACTAAAAAACATGTATACAGCAGGCAAATAAATGCAGCCAGCATGGTTTATTAAAGACCCCCCTTCCCACAATAGTGGCCCTCCCTTTGCAGTGCACCCAGTAGTGCTCCTCATATAGTGCCCCCAGTAGTAGTCCCTCCTATGCAGTACCCCCACTAGTACCCCCACTAGATAGATAGATAGATAGCTATAATATGATATAGATAGATATGAGATAGATAGATAGATAGATAGATATGAGAGAGATAGATAGATAGACAGACAGACAGACAGACAGACAGATAGATAGATAGATAGATAGATAGATAGATATGATATAGATAGATATGATATAGATAGATGTTAGATAGATCGATAGATAGATAGATAGATAAATAGATAGATAGATATGAGATAGATAGATAGATATGAGATAGATAGATAGATAGATATGAGTTAGATGATAGATAGATAGATAGATAGATAGATAGATAGATAGATAGATAGATAGATAGATATGAGATAGATAGATAGATAGATATGAGTTAGATGATAGATAGATAGATAGATAGATAGATAGATAGATAGATAGATAGATAGATAGATAGATAGATATGAGATAGAAAGCTAGATATGAGTCAGATGATAGATAGATAGATAGATAGATAGATAGATAGATAGATAGATAGATAGATAGATAGATAGATAGATATGAGTTAGATGATAGATAGATAGATAGATAGATAGATAGATAGATAGATAGATAGATAGATAGATGGAAACAGGACCACTACAGTAAAATATACCACTCAGCCTATGACGGGGTACACACACACTGACTGACACAGACACACACACACCTATCACTAAAAAACATGTATACAGCAGGCAAATAAATGCAGCCAGCATGGTTTATTAAAGACCCCCCTTCCCACAATAGTGGCCCTCCCTTTGCAGTGCACCCAGTAGTGCTCCTCATATAGTGCCCCCAGTAGTAGTCCCTCCTATGCAGTACCCCCACTAGTGCCCCCAGTAGTAGTCCCCCTATTCAGTACCCCCAGAATGGGCCACTCCCCTAATCAGTGCCCCCAGTAGCACCCCCCCATGCAGTGCCCCTAGTAGCGGCCACCCCCCCTATACAGTGCCCCCAGTAGTGCCCCCCCCCTATGCAGTGCCAGTGTCAGTGCCCCTTACATATACACACACACACACAAAAAAAAAGAAAAGCCCCACAACTTACCTGAATCCCCCTGCTCCTCCCAGCTCGCTCTGCACTATGGAAGAGACCATGGTCGTAACTACCATAGGTGCAAGGGGTGCAGCTGCAATAGGCCCCAGAGCTGAGGGGGAGAGACTAGTCCACTCATAGGGCTCTATTTACTACAATCCGCATTTGTAATGCAGACTGTAGTGTGATATTACCGAGTGAATTCGCATTGCGAATTCAGGCAATATCACAGGGATTTACTACAAATCCCTTGCAGGGACAGAGCTTGCGATAAAGCTCTGTCCCTGCTAATCCCCTTCGGAGCCTTTTCACTGTATTTTTGCAAAAAATACTGTAATTAAGTGCCCGCGCATGCGCCGACCGATCACCGCTGCTACCCCCCCGGCGCTAAGCCCCCCCCCCCCGGCGCTAAGCCCCGCCCCCGTGATCGCGGACCCCCCGCCACCCCCCTCTCCCTTACTTACACTTACCTGTATGCTCCAGGCCTCCGGTGATGTTCTCCATTCCTCCGGTCAGGTGATCTCCCATACTGCACTGGGGCCCGATCACCTGATGACCGGGCAGCAGTGCACTGTGGGAGCCCAGCTGACTGGAGGGGAGTCATCACCGGAGCCCCGATCACCGGTCCCTGGAGTCAGGTAAGTAATTTTTTTTTTACTATTTTTTTTTTCTTTTTTTTTTACCGTAATCAGCTTGCAGTCTGTTTAGACCACACAGCTGATCACTGGGACCGACTCCCAGCTCTGCTCTCCCCGTTAGAGCAGGCCAGGAGTCCGGTAACCGGGGGAGACCCTGGATAACGCCACCTCCAGGTGGCGTTATTATCGCAGGGCTTTCCCCGGTATTTTTCTCACATTTATTTTTAGTAACTATGGTCAGATCACATTTCCCATTACAGTTATGGGAAATGCGATCTGCTTTATTAAAAATAAGTGATGCTTAGGGCTTGGAGTAGAATTTTCCGAATTCTACTCCAATTGCCCTGTAATAACTGTAGGTGATGCTAAAAGAATG
The DNA here is from genome assembly GCA_031769625.1 of Taudactylus pleione. NCBI lineage: Eukaryota > Metazoa > Chordata > Amphibia > Anura > Myobatrachidae > Taudactylus > Taudactylus pleione. Next base: position 4,779,741 of record JAUIMM010000033.1, on the reverse strand, counting down.
TGAAAAGGGTGTGAAAACACCCTTTTTCACATTATTTTAGTAAAAATAATGTTGATAAATAGAGCCCATAATGAGAAAAAGATTGCCTAATGAGCATTGTGAACATAGGGCCTGATTCAGAGCCGCTCGCAAAAACCGAGCGCTCGCTCTGAATCAGGGCGGCCGCATGTATTTTTAAAACCGGCCTCCTGGCTGCTCGCATAGCTGCGACGAGACCCTTGTGAGCTTCTGTCTCTAATAGAGTCAGAAGCTCACCACTGACATCACTCGTGATGTCAGTGGGGCCGCCCCCAAACGGCAGGCGCTCCTTCGGGAACGCCTCCGTTTGGCAAGCTATCCCCCCGACCCGTCTACCAAACGGGGCGAGCTGTCAAACAACATCGACAGCCACCCCTTTTGGATGCGAGCGCCAGAGCGAGTGATTTCTCGTTTGCGAGCGGGTCTGAATCAGGCCCATAGTGCATTACTGTACATAATACATACAATGTATTTATATCTGGTTTTCCAGGAGCAGAGGTATTTGCAAGTCATTGATAAGTATGAACTTTATTCTATTGGGCTCTGGATTTCCAACTTTTGCATTTCCAAACACGCAGCGCCAGTCCAAGCCACCGGCCATATGTGGGTTTTAAACCTGTCTCACATAGCTTACAGCTTGGGTTTTGCCCCTCCATATCGCTCAGTATTACATTTTCCCCTGTGTGTTTGTGCTGTGGTCCTGCCGCATACTGCTAATCTCTGTGTCCTACACATAGGCGTGCGGAGACGCCGGCACAGGGGGTGCCCCTTCGGCAACTTCCCCCTCCGCCGGTCATGGACAACCCCGTCCACACCTCCCAAAGGGACATAGATTACTCAGCTGGACGGCCAGGTGAGACCAGGTGAGAAGTGTACGTCCCAGAAGGATGGGCGACGGGGTTGTCCATGACCCGGCAGAGTGGGAAGTGCTGAAGGGGCTCCCACTCTGCCAGGGTCTGCGTACACCTATGGCCCTACATCATCTGTCCCTGCTGTTATGGCAGCTAGACTTGGTATCTTCAAGACTGTCTATCATTTAAACTAGGGATGCGCAGGCTCAGATAGGTTCGAATTTTCCCGAAAAGTTCAGATTTTTCCCGCCAAAACTCGGGTCTCAGAAAGAGGCAAAACGTCATCTTCCATGGACTTTTGCCTCTTTCTGAGACCCGATTTTTGGCGTGAAAAATCTGAACTTGGCAGGAAAATTCGAACCTATCCGAGCCTGCACATCCCTAATTTAAACTAGTATTACATCCTCTTAATCATCGCTTATTGAGTTATCGTTAACCAATATTAATATATTTAGTTTTAAAGGGAACAGGAGTTACAGGTGAAGTTCTGGACTAGGGGCCTGATTCAGAGAGATGTACGTTAACCCAATGGCTAGCGTACATCTGCAATGTTTGTAGGTCTGCGCAAGCGCTGGACCCATTCCGCACATGTGCAGAACGGGTCCTGAGAGCTCGCTCGCAGACCCCTCTTAGCCTCAGCATGACCAACATGCTGCTGCCTTTTTCCGGGAGGGATGAAGCCAAGGTCAGCCAGGAACAGGCCAGGTTGGGTAAGTGTCGGCATACGTAGCCGGGCCGGCCGCCAAAGCAGCAACCAGTCATAATGATTATGATGGTAAACAGAGGCAGCGTCTATGGGCGCTGCACTCGGATTGCAAATACAGCAAGGAGGTGTCTATTTCCTACAGATACCTCCTGCTGCCGCTTTTACATTTTGTTGGACGGCATTGCTCAGCCACTTCCTTGCGGCTGTGCAGTACTGTGCATCCCTGGATCAGGCCCTAGATTGGTTGTGACACAACCAGCTCTTACAGATAATTTGAGGACATGAGCTAAGTTTGCAAAATACTACTCATGCACTGGACGCTTTATTCAAAGAATTCCTCATGAGCCACTCCTGCTCTCAACATAGCACCTGCTCAGAAGAGACTATGGCACAGAGGCCTCAGAGGAGTGAGGGGGCCAGACCACCTATAGTTTCTCTGCTATGGAATAGATACTGTACAAGCCCTATCACAGGCTGGAATGGGTATGAAATACCGGCGGCCGCATGGCCGGCGGTTCGATTCCCGACAGCGGCAGCCCGACATCAGCAGAGTTCCGAGCAGCGGAAGGCCGACAGCGCTGGAAATTTCTATCGTGGATAGGTGAGTATCTACTAACCTAACCTAACCCCCCTAACCCTAACCCTCCTTAGGGGTGCCTAACCCTAACTTCCGCCACAAGTGCCTAACCCTAATCCCCCCTTTAAGTGCCTAACCCTAACCATCCCCTTCCCCGCTGCCTAAACCTAAGTCCCCCGGGGGGGTGCCTAACCCTAAGTCCCCCCCGGGGGTGCCTAACCCTAACCCTCCCTCCCCCTAGCCTAACCCTAACCCTCCCGGGGGGGTGCCTAACCCTAAGTCCCCCCAGGGAGCCCTAAACCTAACCCTCCCCCCCGCGGCTGTCCGCTCGCGGCGCCCGGCATCACTACGATCGGGAGGCCGGGCGCCAGTCTCCCGGAATCGGGGAAATGCGGGCGTCTACATCTAGACGCCTGGCATTTCACCCTTGCCAGGATATGAAAGTCGGGAAGCCGGCTGCCGGTATTTAGGCAGTCGGCTTCCCGATTGCTTCCCCACAGGCTAAACGCCATTTTTTCCAACAAAACGTTATTATTTCAGCCTTTGATAGATAGTCCCCACAAAGCCCACAGAATTCCTTACTTCCCAGTGACTTCACTTCTTGCAGCAGGAATAACGGACCCGACTTTAAGATACCCGCAATGCCTGTCGTTGCTGCGATCCCATATGCTAATGACTCCTACTGGCGGCATCTCACATCCACCTCTTACGCACAAAAGCGGACACATCGGTCGCACATCGAACTCTGAGCAAGCCTACACTATCTCAGAATGAGTGTCTCACCTAAGACGCCAGGGCCTCTCCAGCTGCATGCGAATTTGCAAAGGCTCACTAGGGCAACGCCCAGGAAAGGGTCCTGACCAGTGGTGGCTCCAGGGGAGGGGCTGCAGCACAGTCTAAAATTCAAATAGGGGAGCCACACCAACTGCCAGTAAGTCCCAGCCATCTATATAGGGTAGCATTTGAAATGGCAGTAGGTGTGGATCACCTATTTGAATTTTGTACTGCGCTGCAGCCCAACCTCTGGAGCCGCCATTGGTCCTGACAAGTTAGCTCCCCCAAGCACTGACCACCGCCGTCACTAACCAATTGCTGCCTGTGCACAGCGCGGCTGTGGCACATTCGCAGTAGCCAAAAATCGCTCCACTGCCCTCAATATCAACTTTGCATGTATCTCTAAATCAGGCCCAATGAGTCACACTGTGAAGAAGATAAGTAATTGCACAACTTTTACCTCAGCATGTTTTTGAGAAAGGACATGTACAGTAATTTGCCCCTTTTTGCAAAGTATTCCATACATTCTGCTGTATGGACACAAGAGGTGACCTAAACCTGTTTGCAATTGGCACGTAATATATCAAATATTCTCCTACAGGTAGCACTGCACATTAGAGCTTATTTATCAAACAAAGCATTCCAGAGCTTGGACCCGGTGGCATTAGCGATCACTTTACTTTTTCACATTGCAGAGACCCTGGATGTGATCAATGGTACATCCCGGTGATCTTTAATTTTTTTATTGCCATAATAAGCTGCAGTAATAAATTATAATCAATAATTATGCCCCTTAGATCCCCAAATCTACTGTTATCCCAGGCGAGTGAGTGCGTAGCATATGTCATACCTGTTTTGTGAGGTTTATTGCTGTCACTTTGTAGCTTCAACAAAGTTGTTTGTGTGAACAAAGAACCAATTGAAAGTGTTTGTGCTTTACTCCTGATGTACAGGGCAGATGGCGCAGTAAATATGATCCTTTAATTGGTTAACTAGTGTATTTCAGATGAAAGCATCCTGTGACACGCAGGTACGCTCCTCAGACCTGACTTCATGCCTCAGGGAAGTCTTGTGTGGTCCTGAAGCCTCAAAGTCATCTCGCCTTAAAAGAAGTCTTAATCCAGACACTTGTTGAATTTCTGTAATTACTTTCTGCACATAGATCACTCTCCACTTGGATTTATTAAATTGCGCATTTATTTTTTTATAGCTCAAAGGTGTAACAGCTGCCATCGGTCATTATGCTAATGTCACATGTAACAGAATGTTATGTTTCACTTTGAGCTAACTGTGCCATTGGATACAGAAGGGTTTTGATTTATGGAGGATTCCTGTAGCTGCCAATGGTTCTGCAAGCATCCACCTGAAGATTGCTAGCTCTATTGACCAGTACATACTTTTCATGTGTCTGACAAGAGTTGTACATGGATGGGTTAAGCATCTCCCCCAAAGATGTCATTAGTTTATTGCAGTAGTACTTTTTGAAGGCAGCGATTAAACAATAGCCATTTACAGCTCCTATCGGGGGACAGGAATTGTCTTCAGACATATTGCATTGTTGGGGTAAAAACTGCCCTAAATATCTGATGGTAATCCCTATCACCGAATGGCTAGTGAAACACAAAACGTGCACACCTATGGTACCGTGTGGGCTCAAGCTGGTAATTGTGAGTACAGTATATACTTGCCAATCCCAGCCCAAGCTTTCGTACATTCCACAATGAATATGTCCCTGTTTTTCTAATGTTAACCAATTGATCGGTATATATTCATGCTGTCAACCCTCAGAAAGTTAACACCAGAATGTCGACATGGTTAAAGTATCAACATCTAACTTGTCAACATCTGGAGAATGCTGGAATGGACAAAATGTCACCTTATCACGTGTGATATATTGAAAATGTTGACGTTAGGGTTACAGTAGGTTTAGAGGTTATCGTTAGGGTTAGGGATACAGCAGGTTTAGTGGTTAGCATTGGGGTTACAGTAGGTTTAGAGGTTTGCATTAGAGCTAGGAATAGAGCAGGTTTAGGGATTAGCATTAGGGTTAGTGATACAAGAGGTTTAGGGGTTAGCATTGTGGTTAGGGTTATAGGAGGTTTAGAGGTTAGCATTAGGGTTAGGATTAGAGGAGGTTTAGGGGTTAGAATTAGGGTTAGGGTTGCAGGAGGTTTAGGGGTTAGCATTAGGGTTACAGGAGGTTCAGGGGTTACCATTAGGTTTAGGCTTGCAGGAGGTATAGGGGTTAGCATTAGGGTTAGGGTTACAGGAGGTTTAGAGGTTAGCATTAGGGTTAGGCATACAGCAAGTTTAGGGGTTAGCATTAGGGTTAGGGTTACAGGTGGTTTAGGGGTTAGCATTAGGGTTAGGCATACAGCAAGTTTAGGGGTTAGCATTAGGGTTAGGGTTACAGGTGGTTTAGGGGTTAGCATTAGGGTAAGGCATGCAGCAAGTTTAGGGGTTAGCATTAGGGTTAGGGATATGGAGGTCCAGGGGTTAGCATTAGGGTTACAGGAGGTTTAGGGGTTAGCATTAGGGTTAGGCATACCTGAAAACTGGATTGTGGATATTGTGACCATTTCAACATTTTAAAAGTGTGACATGCCTTAGCTCTTTAAAATTACCTACATGTACCTGTACCTTAGCTCTTTTACATTACCTATCTGATAATATGTACCTTAGCTCTTTTACATTAACAACCTGTACCTTAGCTCTTTTAAATTACCTACCTGTATCTTGTGTCTGTGTTATTTTACATTACCTACCTGTGCCTTAGTTATTTTACATTACCTACCTGTACCTGTGCCTTAGCTCTTCTACATTACCTACCTGTATCTTGTGCATTAGCTCTTTTACATTACCTACCTGTACCTGTGCCTTAGCTTTTTTACATTACCTACCTGTACCTGTGCCTTAGCTCTTTTACATTACCTACCTGTACCTGTGCCTTAACTCTTTTACATTACCTAACCTGTGCCTTAACTCTTTAACATAACCTATCTGTACCTGTGCCTTAGCTCTTTTACATTACCTACGTGTACCTGTGCATTAGCTATTTTACATGAACTAACTGTACCTGTGCCTTAGCTCTTTTAAATTACCTACCTGTATCTTGTGCCTTAGCTCTTTAACATAACCTACCTGTACCTGTGCATTAGCTCTTTAACATTACATTCCTGTACCTGTGCCTTAGCTCTTTTACATTACCTACCTGTACCTGTGCCTTAGCTCTTTTACATTACCTACCTGTATCTTGTGCCTTAGCTCTTTTACATTACCTACTTGTACCTGTGCCTTAGTTCTTTTAAATTACCTACCTGTATCTTGTGCCTTAGCTCTTTAACATAACCTACCTGTACCTGTGCATTAGCTCTTTAACATTACATTCCTGTACCTGTGCCTTAGCTCTTTTACATTACCTACCTGTACCTGTGCCTTAGCTCTTTTACATTACTTACCTGTATCTTAGCTCTTTAACATTACCTATCAGTACCTGTGCTTTAGCTCTTTTGTATTACCTACCAGTATCTTGTGCCTTATCTCTTTTACATTACCTACCTGTACCTGTGCATTAGCTCATTAACATTACCTACCTGTACCTGTACCTTAGCTCTTTTACATTATCTACCTGTACCTGTGCCTTAGCTCTTTTACATTACCTACCTGTACCTGTGCATTAGCTCTTTAACATTACCTTCCTGTACCTGTGCCTTAGCTCTTTTAAATTACCTACCTGTATCTTGTGCCTTAGCTCTTTTACATTACCTACCTGTACCTGTACATTAGCTCTTTTACATTACCTACCTGTACCTGTGCCTTAGATCTTTTAAATTACCTACCTGTATCTTGTGCCTTAGCTCTTTTACATTACCTACCTGTATCTTGTGCCTTAGCTCTATTACATGACCTGCCTATACCTGTGCCTTAGCTCTTTTACATTACCTACCTGTACCTGTGCCTTAGCTCTTTTACATTACCTACCTGTACCTTGTGTCTTAGCTTTTTTATATTAACTACCTGTACCTTAGCTCTTTTACATTACCTACCTGTGCCTTAGCTTTTGCTTACCTTTGCTTACCTGTACCTGTGCCTTAGCTCTTTAATATTACCTACCTTTTACCTGTGTCTTAGCTCTTTTACATGACCTACCTGTACGTATGCTTTAGCTCTTTAACATTACATACCTACTTGTGCCTTAGTTAATTTACATTACCTACCTGTACCTGTGTCTTAGCTCTTTTACATTACCTAACTGTTCCTATACCTTAGTTCTTTTTCATTACGTACCTGTGCCTTAGCTCTTTTACAATACCTACCTGTACCCTGTGTTGTAGCTATTTTACATTACCTACCTGTACCTGTGCACTAGCTCTTTAACATTACCTACATGTATCGTGTGCTTTAGCTCTTTTACATTACTTAGCTGTACCTGTGCCTTAGCTATTTTACATTACCTACCTGTACCTGTGCCTTATCTATTTTACATTATTTACCTGTACCTGTGCCTTAGCTCTTTTACATTACCTACCTGTTTCCTGTGCCTCAGCTTTTTTACATTACCTACCTATACCTGTGCCTTTGCTCTTTTAAATTACCTACCTGTTTCTGTGCCTTAGCTTTTTAAATGACCTACCTGTATCTTGTGCCTTAGCTCTTTTACATTATCTACCTGTACCTGTGCCTTATCTCTTTAACATAACCTACCTGTACCTGTGCCATAGCTCTTTTACATTACCTATCTGGACCTGTGTCGTAGCTCTATTACATGAACGAACTGTACCTGTGCCTTAGCTCTTTTAAATTACCTACCTGTATCTTGTGCCTTAGCTCTTTTACATTACCTACCTGTACCTGTGCCGTACCTCTTTAACATTACCTACCTGTACCTTAGCTCTTTTACATACCTATCTGTACCTTAGCTTTTTAACATTACCTATCTGTACCTGTGCCTTAGCTCTTTTAAATTACCTACCTGTATCTTGTGCCTTATCTCTTTTACTTTAACTACCTGTATCTTGTGGCTTAGCTCTTAGACATTACGTACCTGTGCCTTAGCTCTTTTACATTACCTACCTGCATCTTAGCTCTTTAACATTACCTATCTGTACCTGTGCTTTAGCTCTTTTATATTACCTACCTGTATCTGTGCCTTAGCTCTTTTACATTACCTACCTGTACCTGTGCCTTAGCTCTTTCAAATTATCAACCTGTATCTGTGCCTTAGCTCTTTTACATTGCCTGCCTGTACCTGTGCCTTAGCTATTTTACATTACCAACCTGTATCTTGTGCCTTAGCTCTTTTACATTACCTACCTGTACCTGTGCCTTAGCTCTTTTACATTATCTAACTGTACCTGTGCCTTAGCTCTTTTACATTACCTACCTGTTCATGTGCCTTAGCTCTTTTACATTACCTACTTATACCTTGTGTCTTAGCTCTTTTATATTACCTACCTGTACCTTAGCTCTTTTACATTACCTACCTGTACCTGTGCCTTTGCTCTTTTACATGACCTACCTGTACATATGCTTTAGCTCTTTAACATTACATACCAACTTGTACCTGTACATTAGTTCTTTTACATTACGTACCTATGCCTTAGCTATTTTACATTACCTACCTGTACCTTAGCTCTTTTAATTTACCTACCTGTACCCTAGATCTTTAACATTTCCTACCTGTACCTGGGCCTTAGCTCTCTTACATTACCTATCTGTATCTTGTGCTTTAGCTCTTTTACATTACGTACCTGTACCTTAGCTCTTTTACATTTCCTACCTGTACCTGTGCCTTAGCTCTTTAAAATGACCTTCCTGTATCTTGTGCCTTAGCTCTTTCACGGTACATTACCAACCTGTATCTTGTGCCTTATCTCTTTTACATTACCTGTCATTGTGCCTAAGCAATTTTACATTTCCTATCTATATCTTGTGCCTTAGCACTTTTACATTACCTACCTGTGCCTTAGCTCTTTTACATTACCTACCTGTACCTGTACCTTAGCTCTTTTACATTACCTACCTGTACCTATGCCTTAGCTATTTTACATTACCTACCTGTTCATGTGCCTTAGCTCTTTTACATTACCTACCTGTACCTGTGCCTTAGCTCTTTTATATTACATACCTGTGCCTTAGCTCTTTTACATTACCTACCTGTATCTTAGCTCTTTAACATTACCTATCTGTACCTGTGCTTTAGCTCTTTTATTTTACCTACCTGTATCTTGTGCCTTATCTCTTTTACATTACCTACCTGTATCTGTGCCTTAGCTCTTTTACATTACCTACCTGTTCATGTGCCTTAGCTCTTTTACATTACCTACTTATACCTTGTGTCTTAGCTCTTTTATATTACCTACCTGTACCTTAGCTCTTTTACATTACCTACCTGTACCTGTGCCTTAGCTTTTTTTAAATGACCTACCTGTATCTTGTGGCTTAGCTCTTTTCCTTTACTCACCTGTACCTGTGCCTTAGCTCTTTAATATTACCTACCTTTTACCTGGGTCTTAGCTCTTTTACATGACCTACCTGTACATATGCTTTAGCTCTTTAACAATACATACCTACCTGTACCTTAGTTCATTTACATTACCTACCTGTAGCTGTACCTTAGCTCTTTAAAATGGCATTCCTGTATCTTGTGCCTTAGCTCTTTTACATTACCAACCTGTATCTTGTGCCTCATCTCTTTTACATTACCTAACTGTCATTGTGCCTTAGCAATTTTAAATTACTTACCTATATCTTGTGCCTTAGCTCTTTTACAATACCTACTTGTGCCTTAGCTGTTTTACATTACCTACCTGTACCTGTGCCTTAGCTATTTTACATTACCTACCTGTACCTGTGCCTTAGCTATTTTACATTACTTACCTGTACCTGTGCCTTAGCTATTTTACATTACCTTCCTGTTTATGTGCCTTAGCTCTTTTACATTACCTACCTGTACCTTGTGTTAGCTCTTTTATATTACCTGTCTGTACCTTAGCTCTTTTACATTAGCTACCTGTACCTGTGCCTTAGCTTTTTTATATTACATACCTGTGCCTTAGCTCTTTTAAATTACCTACCTGTATCTTGTGCCTTAGCTCTTTTCCTTTACTTACCTGTACCTGTGCCTTAGCTCTTTAATATTACCTACCTTTTACCTGTGTCTTAGCTCTTTTACATGACCTACCTGTACATATGCTTTAGCTCTTTAACATTACATACCTACCTGTACCTTAGTTCATTTACATTACCTATCTGTACCTGTGCCTTAGCTCTTTTACATTACTACCTGCACATTAGCTCTTTTACATTACTTACCTGTACCTTGTGCCTTAGCTATTTTACATTACCTAACTGTTCCTATACCTTAGTTCTTTTTCATTACGTACCTATGCCTTAGCTCTTTAACATTACCTTCCTGTACCTGTACCTTAGCTATTTTACATTACCTACCTGTACCTGTGCCTTAGCTCTTTTACATTACCTGCCTCGGCTTTCTTGCATTTCCTACCTGTGCCTTTGCTCTTTTAAATTACCTACCTGTTCCTGTGCCTTAGCTTCTTTAAATGGCCTACCTGTATCTTGTGCCTTAGCTCTTTTACATTACCTACCTGTACCTGTGCCTTAGCTCTTTAACATAGCCTACCATTACCTGTGCCTTAGCTCTTATACATTACCTACCTGTACCTGTGCCTTAGCTCTTTAACATAGCCTACCATTACCTGTGCCTTAGCTCTTTTACATTACCTACCTGTACCTGTGCCTTAGCTCTTTTAAATTACCTACCCGTGTCTTGTGCATTAGCTCTTTTAAATTACCTACCTGTATCTTGTGCCTTAGCTCTTTTATATTACCTACGTGTATCTGTGCCTTAGCTCTTTTACATTACCTACCTGTACCTGTGGATTAGCTCTTTTACATTACCTACCTGTATCATAGCCCTTTAACATTACCTGTCTGAGCCTGTGCCATAGCTCTTTCAAATTATCAACCTGTATCTTGTGCCTTAGCTCTTTTACATTGCCTACCTGCACCTTAGCTCTTTTACATTATCTACCTGTACCTGTGCCATAGCTCTTTCAAATTACCTACCTGTATCTTGTGCCTTAGCTCTTTTACATTACCTACCTGTACCTGTACCTTAGCTCTTTTACATTACCTACCTGTACCTGTGCCTTAGATCTTTTAAATTACCTACCTGTATCTTGTGCCTTAGCTCTTTTACATTACCTACCTGTATCTTGTGCCTTAGCTCTTTTACATGACCTGCCTATACCTGTGCCTTAGCTCTATTACATTACCTACCTGTACCTGTGCCTTAGCTCTTTTACATTACCTACCTGTACCTTGTGTCTTAGCTTTTTTATATTAACTACCTGTACCTTAGCTCTTTTACATTACCTACCTGTGCCTTAGCTTTTGCTTACCTTTGCTTACCTGTACCTGTGCCTTAGCTCTTTAATATTACCTACCTTTTACCTGTGTCTTAGCTCTTTTACATGACCTACCTGTACGTATGCTTTAGCTCTTTAACATTACATACCTACTTGTGCCTTAGTTAATTTACATTACCTACCTGTACCTGTGCCTTAGCTCTTTTACATTACCTTACTGTTCCTATACCTTAGTTCTTTTTCATTACGTACCTGTGCCTTAGCTCTTTTACAATACCTACCTGTACCCTGTGTTGTAGCTATTTTACATTACCTACCTGTACCTGTGCACTAGCTCTTTAACATTACCTACCTGTATCTTGTGCTTTAGCTCTTTTACATTACTTAGCCGTACCTGTGCCTTAGCTATTTTACATTACCTACCTGTACCTGTGCCTTATCTATTTTACATTATCTACCGGTACCTGTGCCTTAGCTCTTTTACATTACCTACCTGTTTCCTGTGCCTCAGCTTTTTTACATTACTTACCTATACCTGTGCCTTTGCTCTTTTAAATTACCTACCTGTTTCTGTGCCTTAGCTTTTTAAATGACCTACCTGTATCTTGTGCCTTAGCTCTTTTACATTATCTACCTGTACCTGTGCCTTAGCTCTTTAACATAACCTACCTGTACCTGTGCCATAGCTCTTTTATATTACCTATCTGGACCTGTGTCGTAGCTCTATTACATGAACGAACTGTACCTGTGCCTTAGCTCTTTTAAATTACCTACCTGTACCTGTGCCGTACCTCTTTAACATTACCTACCTGTACCTTAGCTCTTTTACATACCTATCTGTACCTTAGCTTTTTAACATTACCTATCTGTACCTGTGCCTTAGCTCTTTTAAATTACCTACCTGTATCTTGTGCCTTATCTCTTTTACTTTAACTACCTGTATCTTGTGGCTTAGCTCTTAGACATTACCTACCTGTGCCTTAGCTCTTTTACATTACCTACCTGCATCTTAGCTCTTTAACATTATCTATCTGTACCTGTGCTTTAGCTCTTTCATATTACCTACCTGTATCTGTGCCTTAGCTCTTTTACATTACCTACCTGTACCTGTGCCTTAGCTCTTTCAAATTATCAACCTGTATCTGTGCCTTAGCTCTTTTACATTGCCTACCTGTTCATGTGCCTTAGCTCTTTTACATTACCTACTTATACCTTGTGTCTTAGCTCTTTTATATTACCTACCTGAACCTTAGCTCTTTTACATTACCTACCTGTACCTGTGCCTTTGCTCTTTTACATGACCTACCTGTACATATGCTTTAGCTCTTTAACATTACATACCAACCTGTACCTGTACCTTAGTTCTTTTACATTACGTACCTATGCCTTAGCTATTTTACATTACCTACCTGTACCTTAGCTCTTTTAATTTACCTACCTGTACCCTAGATCTTTAACATTTCCTACCTGTACCTGGGCCTTAGCTCTCTTACATTACCTATCTGTATCTTGTGCTTTAGCTCTTTTACATTACGTACCTGTACCTTAGCTCTTTTACATTTCCTACCTGTACCTGTGCCTTAGCTCTTTAAAATGACCTTCCTGTATCTTGTGCCTTAGCTCTTTCACGGTACATTACCAACCTGTATCTTGTGCCTTATCTCTTTTACATTACCTGTCATTGTGCCTAAGCAATTTTAAATTTCCTATCTATATCTTGTGCCTTAGCACTTTTACATTACCTACCTGTGCCTTAGCTCTTTTACATTACCTACCTGTACCTGTACCTTAGCTCTTTTACATTACCTACCTGTACCTATGCCTTAGCTATTTTACATTACCTACCTGTTCATGTGCCTTAGCTCTTTTACATTACCTACCTGTACCTGTGCCTTAGCTCTTTTATATTACCTACCTGTGCCTTAGCTCTTTTACATTAACTACCTGTATCTTAGCTCTTTAACATTACCTATCTGTACCTGTGCTTTAGCTCTTTTATTTTACCTACCTGTATCTTGTGCCTTATCTCTTTTACATTACCAACCTGTATCTGTGCCTTAGCTCTTTTACATTACCTACCTGTTCATGTGCCTTAGCTCTTTTACATTACCTACTTATACCTTGTGTCTTAGCTCTTTTATATTACCTACCTGTACCTTAGCTCTTTTACATTACCTACCTGTACCTGTGCCTTAGCTTTTTTTAAATTACCTACCTGTATCTTGTGGCTTAGCTCTTTTCCTTTACTCACCTGTACCTGTGCCATAGCTCTTTAATATTACCTACCTTTTACCTGTGTCTTAGCTCTTTTACATGACCTACCTGTACATATGCTTTAGCTCTTTAACAATACATACCTACCTGTACCTTAGTTCATTTACATTACCTACCTGTAGCTGTACCTTAGCTCTTTTACATTACATACCTGTACCTTAGCTCTTTTACATTTCCTACATAAACCTGTGCCTTAGCTCTTTAAAATGGCATTCCTGTATCTTGTGCCTTAGCTCTTTTACATTACCAACCTGTATCTTGTGCCTCATCTCTTTTACATTACCTAACTGTCATTGTGCCTTAGCAATTTTAAATTACTTACCTATATCTTGTGCCTTAGCTCTTTTACAATACCTACTTGTGCCTTAGCTGTTTTACATTACCTACCTGTACCTGTGCCTTAGCTATTTTACATTACCTACCTGTACCTGTGCCTTAGCTATTTTACATTACCTACCTGTACCTGTGCCTTAGCTATTTTACATTACTTACCTGTACCTGTGCCTTAGCTATTTTACATTACCTTCCTGTTTATGTGCCTTAGCTCTTTTACATTACCTACCTGTACATTGTGTTAGCTCTTTTATATTACCTGTCTGTACCTTAGCTCTTTTACATTAGCTACCTGTACCTGTGCCTTAGCTTTTTTATATTACATACCTGTGCCTTAGCTCTTTTAAATTACCTACCTGTATCTTGTGCCTTAGCTCTTTTCCTTTACTTACCTGTACCTGTGCCTTAGCTCTTTAATATTACCTACCTTTTACCTGTGTCTTAACTCTTTTACATGACCTACCTGTACATATGCTTTAGCTCTTTAACATTACATACCTACCTGTACCTTAGTTCATTTACATTACCTATCTGTACCTGTGCCTTAGCTCTTTTACATTACTACCTGCACATTAGCTCTTTTACATTACTTACCTGTACCTTGTGCCTTAGCTATTTTACATTACCTAACTGTTCCTATACCTTAGTTCTTTTTCATTACGTACCTATGCCTTAGCTCTTTAACATTACCTTCCTGTACCTGTACCTTAGCTATTTTACATTACCTACCTGTACCTGTGCCTTAGCTCTTTTACATTACCTGCCTCGGCTTTTTTGCATTTCCTACCTGTACCTGTGCCTTTGCTCTTTTAAATTACCTACCTGTTCCTGTGCCTTAGCTTCTATAAATGGCCTACCTGTATCTTGTGCCTTAGCTCTTTTACATTACCTACCTGTACCTGTGCCTTAGCTCTTTAACATAGCCTACCATTACCTGTGCCTTAGCTCTTATACATTACCTACCTGTACCTGTGCCTTAGCTCTTTAACATAGCCTACCATTACCTGTGCCTTAGCTCTTTTACATTACCTACCTGTACCTGTGCCTTAGCTCTTTTACATTACCTACCTGTACCTGTGCCTTAGCTCTTTTAAATTACCTACCCGTGTCTTGTGCATTAGCTCTTTTAAATTACCTACCTGTATCTTGTGCCTTTGCTCTTTTATATTACCTCCATGTATCTGTGCCTTAGCTCTTTTACATTACCTACCTGTACCTGTGGATTAGCTCTTTTACATTACCTACCTGTATCTTAGCCCTTTAACATTACCTGTCTGAGCCTGTGCCATAGCTCTTTCAAATTATCAACCTGTATCTTGTGCCTTAGCTCTTTTACATTGCCTACCTGTACCTTAGCTCTTTTACATTATCTACCTGTACCTGTGCCATAGCTCTTTCAAATTACCAACCTGTATCTTGTGCCTTAGCTCCTTTACATTACCTACCTGTACCTGTGTCTTAGCTCTTTTACATTACCTACCTGTATCTGTGCATTAGCTCTTTTACATTACCTACCTGTACCTGTGCCTTAGCTCTTTCAAATTACCTATGTTTTACCTGTGCCTTTGCTCTTTTACATGACCTACCTGTACATATGCTTTAGTTCTTTAACATTACATACCTACCTGTACCTTAGTTCATTTACATTACCTACCTGTACCTGTGCCTTATCTCTTTTACATTACCTACCTGTACCTGTGCCTTAGCCCTTTTACATTACCTACCTGTACCTGTGCCTTAGCCCTTTTACATTACCTACCTGTACCTGTGCCTTAGCCCTTTTACATTACCTACCTGTACCTGTGCCTTATCTCTTTTACATTACCTACCTGTACCTGTGCCTTAGCTCTTTTACATTACATGCCTGTATCTTGTTCCTTAACTTCTTAACTTATATACCAAGATTAGAGGTGTGCACCGGCCACTTTTCGTGTTTTGTGTTTTGGTTTTGGATCTGGATCTTTCTTCGTGTTTTGGATCTGGATTGGTTTTGCCAAAACCACCCTTCCGTGTTTTGGGTTCTGGGTTTTGTGTTTTGGATCTGTATTTTTTTTTAAAAAAAGCATAAAAACAGCTAAAATCACAGAATGCGTTGGTTTTTCTGCTCCTATGCTATTATTAA
The DNA here is from genome assembly GCA_031769625.1 of Taudactylus pleione. Classification (NCBI taxonomy): domain Eukaryota; kingdom Metazoa; phylum Chordata; class Amphibia; order Anura; family Myobatrachidae; genus Taudactylus; species Taudactylus pleione. The sequence continues at coordinate 4,763,696 of JAUIMM010000033.1, read as the reverse complement.
CCTAAATAACCTTAATTTCCACTAATTTCCAGTCTGTTCTGAACACCTCACACCTCACAATTGTGTTTTTATGTCCAAAAGGTTGCACCGAGGTAGCTGGATGACTATGCTAAGCGACACGAGTGGGCGGCACAAACACGTGACCCATCTAGGAGTGACACTGCAGTGGCAGACAGGATGGCAGTTTGAAAAACTAGGCCCCAAACTGTACATAATGCAAAGAAAAAAAAGAGGTGCAAGATGGAATTGTCCTTGGGCCCTCCCCACCCACCCTTATGTTGTATAAACAGGACATGCACACTTTAACAAGCCAATCATTTCAGCGCCAGGTCTGCCACACAACTGTGGTTGAAATGATTGGTTTGTTTGGGCCCCCACAAAACAAACTGGCAATTAATCTGTCCCCTGCACAAATTGGCTCTACGGAGGCAAGATGTCGTCCTCATCCTCCTCATCCACCGATTCCTCACCCTCTTCAGTGTTGTGTACATCCTCATCCTCACAGAGTATTAACTCGTCCCCACTGGAATCCACCACCACAGTCCCTCTGTACGTTCTGGAGGCTGGTCTCCATGGAAGAGTTGTTAACTCATTTTTATGAACATCATCTTCTCCACATTTTGTGGAAGCAACCTCCTACGCCTTTCGCTGACAAGGTTCCCGGCTGCACTAATCACTCTTTCGGAGTACACACTGGAGGGGGGGCAACTCAGGTAAAATAGAGCCAGTTTGTACAGGGCCTCCAAATTGCCTCTTTTTCCTGCCAGTACAGGTATGGACTGTCTGACATGCTTACTTGGATGCTGTCACCGATGTAATCCTCCACCATTCTGTCAATGGTGACAGTATCATATGTAGTGACAGTAGACGTCAGAAATTGTTGCCAGGTCCTTCAGTCCGGACCAGATGTCCAAACTTGGTCCTGCCTGCCCTGCATCACTGCCAGCGGGTTGCTTAGGATACCTAAGTTTTTTTCCTGGCAGCCCCAGTTGCGGCAGAAAATGAAGAAGGAGCTGTTGACGTGTCACGTTCTGCTTCAGCTGGCAGTGTTTTCACCAGCAGGTCTTTGCACCTCTGCAGGCTTGTGTCGGCCAGAAAGAGAGACACCACATAGGCTTTAAACCTAGGATCGAGCACGGTGGCCAACATGTAGTGGTCTGATTTCAACAGATTGACCACCCTGGAATCCTGCAAAGCGAATGAAGGGCTTCATCCACAAGTCCCACATGCCGAGCGGAATCGCTCCGTCTTAGCTCCTCCTTCACTTTCTCCAGCTGCTTCTGCAAAAGCCTGATGAGGGGAATGACCTGACTCAAGCTGGCAGTGTCTGAACTGACTTCACGTGTGGCAAGTTCGAAGGGGCTGGAGAACCTTGCACAACACGGAAATCATTCTCCACTGTGCTTGAGTCAGGTGCATACCCCCTCCTTTGCCTATGTCATAGGTGGATGTATAGGCTTGAATGGCCTTTTGCTGCTCCTCCATCCTCTGAAGCATATAGAGGGTTGAGTTCCACCGTGTCACAACCTCTTGCTTCAGGTGATGGCGGGGCAGGTTCAAGAGTGTTTGCTAGTGCTCCAGTCTTTGGCACGCAGTCGCTGAATGGCGAAAGTGGCCAGAAATTTTTCGGGCCACCCAAAGCGTCTCCTGCACGCCCCTGTCGCTTTTCAGAAAATTCTGCACCACCAAGTTTATTGTGTGAGCAAAACATGGGACGTGCTGGAATTTGCCCAGATGTAATGCCCGCACAATATTGGTGGCGTTGTCAGATATCACAAATCCCAGGAGAGTCTAAGTGGGGTAAGCCACTGGGTGATGATTTCCCTCAGTTTCTCTAAGAGGTTGTCGGCAGTGTGCCTCTTACTGAAACCGGTGATACACAGCGTAGCCTGCCTTGGAACGAGCTGGCGTTTCTGAAATGCTGCTACTGGTGACACTGCTGCTGTTGCTGCGTAAGGTGATACATCTACCCAGTGGGGCTGTCACAGTCATATAGTCCTTAGTCTGCCCTGTTCCACTTGTCCACATGTCCATGGTTAAGTGGACATTGGGTACAACGGCATTTTTCAGGACACTGAGGACACTTTTTCTGACGTTTCTGTGCAGTCTCGGTATCGCCTGCCTAGTGAAGTGGAATCTAGACGGGATTTGGAACCGGGGACACACTAACCTCCATCAATTGTCTAAATCCCACTGCACTAATGGCGGATACCGGACGCACGTCTAACACCAACATAGCAGTCAAGGCCTCAGTTATACGTTTTGCTTCAGGATGACTGCTATCGTACTTCATCCTCCTCGCTAAGGACTGTTGGAGGGTCAATTGTTTAGTAAAAGTAGTGGTGTTCCTACTTCCTCTCTGGGATGATGAACGACTCCCAGCAGCAGCAACAGCAGCAGCGGCAGCAGTAGGCGTAGCAATGCAGGATCCTCCAGAGGAATCCCAGATAGGAGAGTCAGTCATGCCAGTGAACATGGCCTGCAGGACTACTTCCGATCCTGACTAAGGAGGAAATTGACGAGGAGGGAGTTGACGGTGTGGTTTGCAGGCACTTGGATACAACAGGACAACGGGATTTAGGTGTCCCTGGACTGCTTACGGTCTTAGCCAAAGTTTCTGAACTTGACAGTAACTTTTTATGAACGCGCTGCAGGTACCGTTCCTAGGTGGTTAACGTCCCTACCCCTACTTATTTCACCTTTACATATGGTACATATGGCAAGACAGTTGTTGCCCGGATTTGGATAGAAATAATACCAGACCAAAGAGGTGGAATGTTTGGTCTTCTGCCCAGGCATGACCGTGATGGGCTTTTTCATCCCACGGACAACAACTGTCTCCCCTGGAGCCTGATTTAAACAAACCACATCACCATCAGAATCCTTCTCGCCAACTTCCTCCTCAGCGCCAGCTACACCAGTATCCTCATCCTGTTGTACTTCAACAGTGACATCTTCAATTTGCATATCAGCAAGTGGACTGTGGGTGCTCCTTTCAGCACTTGCAGGGGGCGTGCAAATGGTGGAAAGAGCCACCTCTTCCCGTCCAGTGCTGGGAAGGTCAGGCATCGCAACCACCACCACACTTGGACTCTCCTTGGGGATTTGTGATATCTTCTTAGAACGCACAGTTCTGCGCTGTGCTTTTGACAGCTTAACTCTTTTGATTTTTTTAGTGGGAGGAGGGCTTCCATCGTCATGTGAAGCTGAACCACTAGTCATGAACATAGGGAAAGACCTTAGCCATTCCTTGCCACTCCGTGTCGTAAATGGCATATTGGCAAGTTTACGTTTCTCTTCAGATGACTTAAATGTTTTTTTCAAGGTCATTTTCCTGAACTTTGCCATTTGGGATTGTATGTGCCCTCTACTATGACATTGGGCATCGGCCTTGGCAGACGACGTTGATGGCATGTTATCGTCTATGTCATGACTAGTGGCAGCAGCTTCAGCACTAGGAGGAAGTGGTTCTTGATCTTTCCCTATTTTATTTTTATCGGAGAAAGTTTGGTCCTCCATTTATGTTATATTGATATATACGTGCGGCTAAGGCGCACACAAACACAGAAAATAATTTTTTATTTTGTTGGAGACTAGTGCACTTTGTGGGTTACACCACCCTTTAAGAAATGAGCCAGCCGGCCCTTTACTTATGGGACACAGACGCACGCTTGGCGCTGCTCCTTTGTTGATGCACGTGCAGCCACAGTGCACACAATTCACAAACACAGAAATTTTTTTTAATTTTGTTTGGAGTGCCCTTTGGGGGTTACAACACCCTTTAGCGGTCAACCCAGCCGGCCCTTTATTTATGGGACACCGGCGCACGCTTGGCACTACTTTGTTGATGCACGTGTGGCTACTGCGCACACAATTCACAAACATAAAAAAATATATTTTTTTATTTTGTTTGGAGTTCCCTTTGGGGGTTACAGCACCCTTTAATGGTCAAGCCAGCTGGCCCTTTACTTATGACACAGGCGCACGCTTGGCACTACTTTGTTGATGCACGTGCGGCTACTGCGCACACAATTCACAAACACAGAAAATATTTTTTTATTTTGTTTGAAGTGTACTTTGGGGGTTACAGCACCCTTTAACGGTCAAGCCAGCTGGCCCTTTACTTATGACACAGGCGCACGCTTGGCACTACTTTGTTGATGCACGTGCGGCTACTGCGCACACAATTCACAAACACAGAAAATATTTTTTTATTTTGTTTGGAGTGTACTTTGGGGGTTACAGCACCCTTTAACGGTCAAGCCAGCCGGCCCTTTACTTACGACACAGGCGCATGCTTGACACTACTTTGTTGATGCACGTGCGGCTACTGCGCACACAATTCACAAACACAAAAAATATTTTATTTTTTTTGCACTAGGGGGGAGCACCCCCGATGGACAGAGCACCCCCTGGACAACACTACAGCACCCCTTTAGGACTGGGACTCTGCACAGGACTTTGGAGTGGACACAGCCCCTATGGACAACAGCAGCACAGCACAACACAGCCAGCCCCTATGGACTTTGGAGGAGTGGACACAGCCCCTATGGACAACAGCAGCACAGCACAACACAGCCAGCCCCTATGGACTTTGGAGGAGTGGACACAGCCCCTATGGACAACAGCAGCACAGCACAACACAGCCAGCCCCTATGGTCTTTGGAAGAGTGGACACAGCCCTTACGGACAACAGCAGCACAGCGCAGCACAGCACAGCACAACACTACACTGCACTACACTACACTACACAGCCCAGCCAACCCTAACTCCCACCCTCCCTCTTCACTGTCCACAGCCAAGTGAGAAAATGGCGCCGACGTGGGTACCTTATATAGGATCCAAAACCCGCGAGACCCGGAAGGCGGGATGATGACGTTTTGCCTCGATTTCAGATCCGAGTCAGGTGGGAAAAGTCGAGCCTGACTCGGATCTCCCTCGGATCGGGGGGGTCCGGATTTCAGAAATCCGAACCCGCTCACCCCTAACCAAGATACAAATAGAGGAATGTTATTCCATGTAATACACAAGAACTTAGTTTTAAATGCTAAGAAAAATACATCACTGATTTACTGTATATAATTGACCGTACTTCTATAGTGAGGGCAGACTGGGGCGCCACCCCACGGCTTCTAAATCACAGGACAGTCTGTGCCCGCAAAGCAGTCTGTGGCTGGGAACACCCCCATTGGCAGGCCCCCTCTTGAGCCTGGACCCCTTACATCTCGACCCCCCTGTGCCCACATGATGGTGCTCCTGTTTCTAAATGATAATAAAATCAACTACTCATCAGTAAAAATGTTCAAACTAAATATAAAGAGATTGTGAAAGGTCTGTGGGAAACATGCAGAGGGAATGTGGATGGATTTTACCTGAGGCGGTTTTGTCACAGCCCAGTGGTAAGAAGATGATTAGAATACAAGGTGCCAGGAAGAAGTCTGAGTGTTGGTCAAGTGAAATGGTGGGACAGACTCTCAGGTAACCACTAAGGACTGTTACACTTTTCCAAAGGAATTCTATATAATGATGAAGTTGACTTTTGCTGTAGGCTGCTCACTCATGAGTGCACATTCTTTGTAGGACATATCATCTATGTTTAAAAGAGATATCCGCATCTAATGACACATTACCCAATAATATACTTGGGTTTGCAGCAATGATGGTATTACTGTTTACAAGACTACAGTACTTCATTGTTAATATTGTTATTATTATCATTAATAATATTATGTTTTTAAATTATATATGTCTCCCACATCGCAGATAAAAGTGTGTGTATTCTATATTTCATAATATTATAAAGGATTCTAAAAAATATTTGGCTTTCTAAAAAGTCAGGTTCAAATATGCAATAGATTATAGGTTCCAAACTTCATTCCGCAAGTACCGCCAACAGGTCATGTTTTCAAAATGTGTTAATCGTGCACAGGAAAATAAATCTGTTTTGCAAGACCAGTAATTATCCCAGCCTGAAAACATGGCCTGTTGATAGAACTAATTATCTATTCTATGGGTTCTCAAGTACTAAGTGTAAATATATCAACATGGGTTACTGTGCATAGAAACTCATGGGTATGAATGAACAGGGTGTGTCAGCCACTTGTGCCCCAATTTACTTTTTTATAGCTCTATTTTTACAGTAGTAAATGAATGCACCTTATATAAAAATATAAACATTTACATATAAAAATAAAGAGACAATGTGGGAACGGAATGGATGGTAAGAGAAGAGTCAGACTCTGCCTTTTTCTTGTTCATAACCCATGGCTCAATTGGTTACAGATTTATTACTCAAAGCATGCCAGGAATCCCATGCACTCTCCTTGTAAGCCCTTCATTACTGAAGATTTTCTCACCCCTGTGCTGAGGCCATTTCCTGACGTTTTGCAATCGCCTCATTACATCACTGATTTATTTTTATACAGTTCTCGCACAAATTTTACCTGTTTTTTTTTTTTTTTTTTCCAGAAGATCACACCATGTGATCACCGGCCAATGGGCTAAATGTAATACTGCAGCTTGCAAGCTTCTGATGCTGCAGGTATTTATGCGAGTCTCCCCATATTTTTAAAGTGCCAATCATTTTAAACCCAGCTAGTTTAGCTTTAAAATGATTGTCACTTTCAAAATACAGGGAGACTCGTAATAAATCCCCGCAGAGTTGGAAGTTTGCAAGCTATTACGTTTAGCCCAATAACTGGTAATAGGCTGCATCATTTAAAGAGGGGATTCCCCTCTTTGAAACAAGGATGAAATAATGCATGTCAAAGTCAGTATGGGAGTGCTGGGGCACATAGTGTCCTCCGAGCTATCTACAGAAATTGTATGGCGATCAGCAAACACAATGGGCCAAATGTAATAGGGTGTCAGTTTTGGTAAATTGCGAGTTTGGTGCTAAACTCGCAATTTTTCACAACTCTCCAATGTAATAGGGCGTCTGTTCACTAAAACTCGCATTTTCAGAGTTACTAAAACTCCCCATTCTCAAACTCGCATCCAGATGTTTTCACATTGAAAACAATCAACTCGCCCAATGTAATAGGGTGTCAGTTTCAGACTTGCAAAAAAAAAAGATAACCAAAAGTCCCCAAATAATAGACCTGCTTCAGGATAGCGAGTATATCCTGAGCAGGTCAGATGAACACAGAAACATGCACATATCCATGAGATACGTGCATGTTTCTGTGTGTACTTATGTAAAAGTTTGTAAATGTAAAAAAAAAATTACGTGCACCCCCTCCCCAAAAGCATAACCAGCCCCGGGCTTTATAAAGCCTGTTCTGGTTCTAAAAATACAGGGGCCAAAATGCGTAGGGGGCCCCTGTATATTAAGAACCAGCACAGGGCTTTGTTGAGCTGGTCCTTGTTCTGGAAAATCAGGGGACAAAACGAGTAGGGGGCCCCTGAAAATTCCAAAACCAGCACCGAACTCTTTCTAGCGGGGGGGATAATGCCACGGCCAGGGAAAACCTTTCACAGGTTTCCCCGGCTAAAGCATTATCCCTAACCGCTAGTCAGTCCACGCCGGGGATCCCTGGGGAGTTGGGTACCCCCTCCAATAAAGGGGTACCCCTCTCCAGGGCACCCCAGGCCTAGACTGATAGCCCGGGGCTATCCCCAGCACCCTAGGGCGGTGGGTGCCAGGTTGATAACCTGAGTTAACCTTGCGGCTACGATGTAGCGGTTCCCACCATTGACTTCAATGGGGATTTCTCACCATTGAAGTCTATGGGACACACAGGCTGGCCGCATTCAGCCAAACAGGGAGCTGCTCAGACGGAGATACTCCCTAATTGGCTGGCGGCCTCTTCAATGACGGGGCACACGTGTGCCCCGGTCATTTACGCGGAGCAAAGGTATGTGTACACACATACCTTTGCTGTGTCCAGCATGGATCAGGTTTTTTTGCGATGTTTTTTTTTTTAACCCCTGGAATGCCTACTTGGAGAAGAGGACGCGATCTACGCATAGGAAAGGTGAGTATGGATTTTTTTTTTCAGGTACCCCTATGGATTACTTCGGATACTAGGTGAGTATGTGTGAGTGTGAGTGTGCATGTATGTTTTATTAAAATTTTACATTCACGGTGTATGTATGTTTATTTACGTATTTCTTTAGTTGTGGAACTACAAGTGCCAGCGGGCCCGTAATACCGTGCATGCTGGTATTTGTGGTTCTCCAAATACCAGCATGCGGGGGAGGTTTGCTGGTACTTGTGGTTCTACAACTAAAGACAATATGGAAACCTTTATTTTACACTTTACACTATCAACCCGGCACCCACCGTCCTAGGGTGGCGAGGATAGCCCCGGGCTATCAGTCTAGGCCTGGGGTGCCTTGGATAGGGGTACCCCTTTATTGGGGGAGTACCCAACTCCCCAGGGATCCCCGGCCTGGACTGACTAGCGGTCAGGGATAATGCTTTGGCCGGGGAAACCGGTGAAAGGTTTTCCCTGACTGTAGCATTATCTCCCCACTTGAAACAGTTCGGTGCTGGTTTTGGAATTTTCAGGGGACCCCTACTCGTTTTGTCCCCTGATTTTCCAGAACCAGGACCAGCTCAACAAAGCCCTGTGCTGGTTCTTAATATACAGGGGCCCCCTACGTATTTTGGCCCCTGTATTTTTAGAACCAGAACAGACTTTATAATGCCCGGGGCTGGTTATGCTTTTGGGGAGGGGGTGCACGTTTTTTTTTTTTAAACACACACACAAGCCATCACGGATCTCACTGATCTGTGATGGCTTCTGTAAAACTTGCACCTTTTAATGCTACTCGCATTAAAAGGTGTCAGTTTACATAGTCCTAAACTCGCAAATGCAGTAGCCTCGAGCTGAAAAGTTCGCAGGCTATTGAATTTGTGAGTTTCAGTACAAACTCGAACTTTTTAAAAGTGCGAGAAAGTGCGAGTTTGTACTGTTACTGTTACATTTGGCCCAATAGCTACTAGGGGGCTGCATCGTTTGAAAGGGGGGATTCAGTTGTGGGTGTCCTCAGATGTGTAGGCATCATTATGGGAGAAAAAGGACACTGAGCTCCATTTATCAATGAGTTTTATCACTCCAAACGAGTGATAAAACTTGTTGCGTATGATAATGGTGCTCCAGCCAATCAGCTCCCAAATGTCATCTGTTTGAAAAATGACAGTTGGGAGCTGATTGGCTGGAGCACCATTTATCATACACAGAGAGTTTTATCACTCTTGAATGATAAAACTTGTTGATAAATAAGGCCTTTAGTGCCCTACCTCCCATATAAGAAAAATGTACGTATTCTATAGCGCAGGTATTATCACAGGTAATCACCATACTTAAAGTCTCTTCCTCCACTTTTTCCATTCATTTTTTTTTTTTAACAATACAGTGCTATCAGCATGCATGTGTGTTCCGATGCACTTTCCTGGAACTCCACCCAGCTACCGGCATGTCATCCAGACCATAGCCGGATTAAGAGCTCACACGGCCCCAGACAAGATACTGTACTGGTTTGGGCCCCCACCGATCAAATCATACAATGAAGACCTTTTCTAGACAAACTGGAGCTGAAGGAAAATCTTACAAAGAAACCCCCTCCCAGTACAGAAACAAAATAAATCACAAAGCAAACTAATCCATAAAGAAATAAAACATATAGGGGTCTACTTCACAACAAGCAGTGATAGGTAACATTTTCAATTAGCAGTGCCTGCAATTCCGTCAGCATGTAGCAAAACATTCCTGTTGCAGCCCAGTTATACCCACCCAGTAGTAAGTGGATATAGAACTGAGATACATATGATTCTGATAGGGTGCGCATTGCCCCCTTCCCATTTTTGTGATCCTCATACAATCCTGAGAGTATTTTTGAGACTGCCATAAAATCCTGAGAGCAGTTGTGTGACCGCCATACAATTCTGTGGCCACCATACTCTACAGAGACCATTTTTGCGACTGCCATAGAAGTCAGAGAGCATGTGAATGACTGCTATATAATACAGAAAACATGTGACAGTATGTGAATGACCACCATATAATACAGAGAGCATGTGAATAACTGCCATATAATACAGAAACCTTGTGAATGATCACCATATAATACAGAGAGCATATAAATGAGCTCCATATAATACAGAGAACATGTGAATGACTGCCTTATAATACAGAGAGCATGTGAATAACTGTCATATAATACAGAGAGCATGTATATAAAATTACTGCCATATAATACAGAGAGCATGCGAATGACCACCATATAATACAGAGAGCATATAAATGAGCTCCATATAATACAGAGAACATGTGAATGACTGCCTTATAATACAGAGAGCATGTGAGTAACTGTCATATAATACAGAGAGCATGTGAATGACTGCCATATAATACAGAGAGCAAGTAAATAAAATTACTGCCATATAATACAGAGAGCATGTGAATGACCACCATATAATACAGAGAGCATGTGAATAACTGCCACATAATACTGAAAGCATGTGAATGACAACCATATAGTACAGAGAGCATGTAAATGAGCTCTATATAATAGAGAGAACATGTGAATGACTGCCTTATAATACAGAGAGCATGTGAATAACTGTCGTATAATACAGAGAGCATGTGAATGACTGCCATATAATACAGAGAGCATGTAAATAAAATTACTGCCATATAATACAGAGAGCATGTGAATGACCACCATATAATACAGAGAGCATATAAATGAGCTCCATATAATACAGAGAACATGTGAATGACTGTCTTATAATACAGAGAGCATGTGAATAACTGCCATATAATACAGAGAGCATGTGAATGACTGCCATATAATACAGAGAGCATGTAAATAAAATTACTGCCATATAATACAGAGAGCATACGAATGACCACCACATAATACAGAGAGCATGTGAATAACTGCCACATAATACTGAAAGCATGTGAATGACCACCATATAGTACAGAGAGCATGTAAATGAGCTCCATATAATCCCGAGAGCATGCGAATGACCACTATATAATACAAAGAACATGTGAATGACTGCCAGATAATACAGAGAGCATGTGAATAACTGCCATATTATACAGAAAGTGTCAGAGTTCAGCCGGGGATCGGCCATCCCGTACCGTCCCGCCGGCTTCCTCTGACTTCCCGGGCAGTCGGGCGGCTGGTGCGGCGACGTGCAAGGTGCTGAGCATTCTCCCTGATGCTGGTGTCTCGGGCGGCCTGGTGCACGGGGATCGGAGTTCCTGTCATGGGCGCCACCATGACACTTCCTTCTCTGACTATCCTTCCAACCCTCCCCCCGCGGCTGTCTGCTCGCGGCGCCCGGCATCTCTACGATCGGGATGCCGGGCGCCAGTCTCCCGGCGTCGGGGAAATGCGGGCGTCTACATCTAGACGCCCGGCATTTCACCCTTGCCGGGATATGACAGTCGGGAAGCCGGCTGCCGGTATTTAGGCAGTCGGCTTCGCGATTGCTTCCCCCAAATAAAACAATGCAGTGTGTAACAAATTGTTGTACCTCCTAATTTGCAATTTTAGAGTAAACCCCTGGCAACAAAAGGATAACGCTTTCTCAAATATCTACACTTTTGAGCATATATAACTTCTGCTTCTTCTGTCCTGAAATTGGTAATAAACAAGACTATTACATACATGAGCAGTTAGTTTTGCAAGACAACTTGTATTCTCCATTTAGCTGTCTTTAAAGCCAGATGTCAGAGAGATACAGTATACTGTGTCGGTGTATTGTCATAACCTCTGATCTTCCAGCGTTACACTGAGAAGCTCAGGCACAGCAGGAGGTATGGTAAGCTGTCTCTCACATGTTACTCTAAGGTAATGCTTTCTATAACAGATGTAGCTGGATATTCCAGCTCAGTGGAACTCGTCTTCTATACATACTTGAGATCTATATGTAATATGTGAAATAGTGCCTTATGCATTGCCATTACATATTTATTATTGCACTACAAGGTTGGGATTAATTACTGCATATATTCACATTTAAGGCTACTATTGGAAACAGTTTTCATTTAAATGCACTTAATAATAACTGTGCATTTTGGACTATGGGATTTGTTCATTAAATAGCCCAGAAGAGAAAGATTTTCTTATTAGCTGAGTATAGAATTAACACAATGCTGGGGGTCTGGGCACTAGACCCATAACCTATTTGCAGTGTGTTAGCAGAGTAGTGCTGTGATGTTGTGTAACAGACAATGGTGGATAATTGTTTGTCCCATATACAGTAGCTTGGTAATCCAGGGATACAGTTGCCCAGTGCACTGTATATGTCATGGTACATTATGTGAAGAGCAGTTGTTTGGTGCTGGTGGCGGTTACTCCACACGTGATATAATTTAACCAGTTCTTAGATTCATTGAACCTGGTAGAAACAGCAGGTAGCAAATAACACAGGGATGTAACGGAATGGGATTGAAATGCTGGCGGGGTGCCTAACCGTAATCTCCCCCCCCCCCCAAACTTAACGCTAACTCGCTAGACTCCCTGATGCTAACCCTCCCCCCCCCGCGGCTAACGCTAAGGGCGCCCCGGACTTGCGACATTGAGACTAGTGGCCGCCTCACTACATCCCGATGTAACAGGTAGAGTTTCAATAGAGTAGAAGCAGCCTGGAGCCCTTTAGGGTATTGCTTGGTGTAGTAGTTTGACGGACGTCTGGGTGTAATGGAAAAAGGGGGAAGTTTCAGAGGGAGAAACAGACTCTGGATGAAGAAGACAATGATGGAGCAAGAGGGAGAGAGGAGGGAGAATAAAAGAGGGGGGGGGAGCACTGAAGTGAGAGGATGAGAGGGAGAGAGATAGAAAGAGAAAAGCCCAGGCCACACCGGGCATAACTTCTAGTATTAGAGATGAGCGTGGACCCCCGTGTTTTGGCTTTGGATCTGGATCCATCTTCATGTTTTGGTTTTGCAAAACCACCCTCACATGTTTTGGTTTTGGATTTGGATACAAATCGATAAAAACAGCCCGAATTCGGTTTTTCAATCCGAGTTCGGAACCGGCAACAGATCCGAACCGAAACTCAGTTTGAACCGAGACACAAAAGTAAATCCAAACTTGACTCGGTTCTACTCGGAACCTCTAAATTCATGTGTGTTCGGATTTCAGAAATCCGGACCTGCACATCTCTGAGGTCCTTGAAAAAGCTGCTAGGATGCAGTGAAACACGTAGTTAGACTTACCCTGTTTATTCTGGCACCTGTCACTTTATGACCGAGCACCTTGTGAGCTCTTGGGGACACTGTCCAGACTTGGGACATTGCATTAACATTTCCAGCTACTGGCAAACTCTCATTACAAGGATCCGTTTCTGTCTGCGTTGGAGTAGTACCTCAGTGTGGGACCATCGCTAATTAAGGACAAATTGAGACTTCTTATCAGACGGTAATTCTACCATATTCTCCTGGCGAGACATTTACCAATCTAAGACTCATGTCCAGTGCTTGGATTTAATTCATACTATATTTGGTGCCTCAGGGTTTAATTACATGCATGCCTTTTCAGGATTCATCCATTGTTGTTTGAACATTTGGTCTATTTGTCTATACTCATTTATTTTAATTGTTGCATTTTAATATTTTATATGCGATTTGTTTAATTAAATATCTATACATTTTTCTCAAGAGCTACTTTTATCTTTTGTTCTACATTTCTAGGAGATTAACTACCTCTGTTTTGCAGCTGCTTGGGGTAGTAACTTGTCACAGCGCCCTTTACTATATTTATTTATAGTCCTTTTGCCATTACGTTCTTATACAGAGCCATACATCCTACGTGAGCATTATCTCTGGTAATAGCCACTTTGCATACAATCAACTGGTGGTCATAATAATTTGGCCACTCAGTGTAAAACTAAAGACGTTATCTTCTCCTTGTAATTGTATTTAATTGTATACAATATATTGTACAGTGTACACATATTTGATTATCATTTTCTATGGAATCTACCCGCAGACTCTATCTACAATCCGTTCCATAATAAAAATTCAGTGTGTATCCTGAAGAAGTCTTCCAACAGGATTGTGTATCAGTGCAGCATGCTGGCCTGGAGGACGAAGGGGGTTCTAAGTTTCATCAGACTGCCAGAGAGGCTCGAAGAGGGTGGCAGGAGACTTCTAGGGACCCCACTGTGGTTCCCAAAGATGAACAATTTCATGCATAGTTTCTATATAATTCTGTAACTGATTCGGAGTACGCCTGTAAAGCAGCATTAGACATAGATATCACATACAGTATGTACTTCACTTTTATGGTGTAATAAAGTTCTTTCCAACTGTATTATTGCAGCAAGTTATCTTACATGACCCCATGTACCTGAACTGAGCTCTTCCAACAGCATGTGCTGGATCACAGGCCACATTACATTCAGGGGTACATTTACTAAAGTGAGAGTTTGTAGAAGTGGAGATATTGCTCATAGCAACCAATCAGATTAGCTTTTATCTTCTAGAACAGGGGTGGGGAACCTTTTTTCTGCCAAGGGCTATTTTGATATATAGAACATTATTTGCGGGCCCTGTTCAGGCCACGTCCCCTCCATGTGATGTCTCAAGGGGTGGGGCCACAAAGCCGGTGATTACAGCAATGCCCGGAGCATCCTGAGGATGCTCTGGAGAGCTGTAAGGACAGCGATGTGACCGTCTGAGGCATCCTAAGGACGCTCCAGGCGGCACTGCTGCATAGATTCTGGCTGCAGGGTGCAATTCTAGACACCCTGCTAGCCAGATGAGGCTAGCATAAAACAGCTCCGAGGGCCAGACTAAATGATTCAGGGGGCCTTATATGGCCCCCGGGCCTGAGGTTCCCTATCCCTGTTCTAGAAGGTGCTAGTTAAATGTTAAGTAGAATCTGATTGGTTGCTATGGGCAACCTCTCCACTTCTAAAACCTCTCACTTTAGTAAATATACCCCTCAGTCTCATTTTGACAGATTGTAGAAGAGGGTGGAACCTGCCACAGTTCTCTTCAACAGTACCTTAAAACAAATGTACCTTGATTTAACTGTGCCCAGTACAAAAGAATGCAAACATCAGATGCACAGGCTATTATCTCTCTTCTTACTGCCCAAGAATTAAGCATATGGTAAGAATTTATTTTAAAGACACATTTGTTGGCTCTTTTTCCATCTCTTATAGGGGTCTATTCATCATCACTTATTTTATACAAAAGCAGGTGAAAATCAACACTTTCCCCTACGTTTGTAGAAATTAAGTATTGGAGCCATGCATCATAAAAGGTAACGCAGGAGATATCACGTATATATCTCCTGCTCAGAGCCGTAACAGGGCACGGTTGCACCCCATTGTCAGCCCTGTCCACAGTGCGTGCAATGTGATGATGTTGCGTGCATTATGTCATGACATCACACAGAAGGGGGCGTGGTCGGCTGCTCTGATAAGCGCAGCACTGACTGGGCATCCTCAGGATGCCGGATCGGCTGCATATACTGTGCAGGGAGCCTGTCTGGAGCGTCCACGGGATTCTCCCCAAGTTCTGCAGCAGGAATCCTGGCTGCAGGGTGCCGTTCCAGGCATCCTGCTAGCCAGGAGCAAGGGTTGGGGGTTGACGGTGCCGCCCACAGAGCCTCTGCACTCTGTGTGACAGCACCCGTCACCCAAAGCTAGTTACGGCCCTGCTCCCGATTGCCTTTCAGCCCCGATCTGGCCTGCTGTCCCCATACACTGATATGGGGACCGAAATTCATCAAACTCCAAAAAATGATTTTGGAGCTTGAGTGCGGGAGCATTTCCCACCTGCAGATGGTGTTTGTTCACACACCCAGGGGCGCCGAGAGGGGGGGGGAGCGGGTACAGATTACCGGGGTCCGGGCTTCCTGAGGGGCCCGGTGGGGGCCCGGGTCCGGTGCCGCTCCCCCTCCCTCACAGCAGCCCAGCACACAGCATGTGCTGAGCTGCAGTGGAGACTGCTCGTGGCTACTGAGCAGCAGCCACAGCAGTCTCCTATGCCTGTGGGGGGGGAGCGATCACACTGATCGCGCCCCCCCTGGCTTTGAGCAGGGCTGAGGGGGCCCAG
This sequence comes from Taudactylus pleione, assembly GCA_031769625.1. Classification (NCBI taxonomy): domain Eukaryota; kingdom Metazoa; phylum Chordata; class Amphibia; order Anura; family Myobatrachidae; genus Taudactylus; species Taudactylus pleione. The sequence goes on along the minus strand of JAUIMM010000033.1, from coordinate 4,747,662 downwards.
AGCGCCCCCCTCCCCAGCACAGAACGCCGCTTTGCGGCACTGCAAATCTTTTTTTTTCCGGGAAGGGGGCGTGGCCACGCCTCCCAAGATTAGGCCACGCCTCCTATTACCCAGGCCTGCCGCGGCTCTAAGCGGGCCTGCACACACCCTGCTCCTTAACTATAGGAAGGAGTACCTGGTTGCCAAAAAGGATCCATTAGGATCTCTCCACCACTGCCCCGCTTTTTCTGCTGGACGCCGGGGTTTTGTTCACCTGCGGAAATGCCGGGTTCATGCAGGCGCACTAGCCAGACTTGGCAGTGCTAAGTTTCACCAAAGGTGAAAGTATCCAAAGATCGATTGAATCCGTGCCGCAGCAATGGTGAATTGCTCCGGTGCTCCCAGCGAGTTAGAATGATAAGTATCGGGGGTTGCCCAGCCCCCAATAATTAACATAATAAATAGGCAACATAGCCACAATTTTGTCATGGTAAATGGATATTTTTTGGATCGTTTCAGTTGTCAGGAGGAAAACAAATCGTGGATCATTTATCTTATCTTTCTGATGTGTATTTAGCTAAAGATCTGTTAGTAGTCAACAATATTTTTGATAAAATTTGCAAAAATAAACTTTCAAGGGGTATGCAGGCAATGCCAGGCATGGCCCATCATCCATGTCCAGTTTCTCTGGGAGAATAGGAGACGTGTGGGTAAATCAGACATACTGGTAATTTTTGTCCTGATTTGTAAATGCATCAAATACAAATAAAATTGAGGATAACTAATAAAAGAATACAATGACCCCTTAGGAAAGTACTAATAATATACAAGTGTTGTATCACTGAAAATCTCCTACTTATGGTGTATTATTATAAGTAAAGCTACTGTGACCTGGCATTATCGCCTTCTATAGAGCATGCTGCTTCGTGATGATAACTTTAGATTACCTGCCTACAGACTAATCAATGTGCTATAGTCCAGATTTTGGAAAAGTGTCAAATGAAGGAGAGGTCGTGACTTCTCCTGTGCTACTTATGTCACATTAAAGAGCTCTCTGCAGCAAGTGGAGATCATTGATTAAAAATTGCTCTCTGAATTTGAAACCTTCCATTAAAGTATTAGTGCAAGTGGCGTTTAGGACCATGTCTAGTAGCAGTGCCATTTAAGAATAATCTCGCCCCGGAGGTTCAGTGTAAGACACTAGGATTAAGTCAGACAACTGACACTCTCTTTGGGAAAAGTGCTAAAGTAAATCACTGCCAATGGGTACGTTTGTCAGGATCTGCACATAATCTATTACTGGTTAATTATGTTCCTTGAAATTGACAAGCAAAGAGCCATCCTGTAGAGTGGAAATGTTCAGATAAAAGTTTGCTTTGGTTCCTTTAATGTCATTAATTATGGACACCTCAAACGTAAGTGCAACCTTTGTGGGGCTGAAGCCTAAATCCTATGGAAGAGGCATATCTGTATGCGTAAGAAGACATGACAGGTAAGCATGGACAGGAGATTAAAAAACGTTTGCAATGACGTACATTGCCAGGAAGAAGACAGTTTATTGATGCAAGTCTGTGATTTGCCAGCAAATATGCCAATGGTCATGTAACAGCCTGTGAATATTATTGTCAGAAAACAGATATGTCCTGACATTAAAAAAGGTTAATATCATGAAATCATCACAGCTGCTATCATTTTTATTTGTTCCTTTTTATTCACTGTAGTTCTATATTGATCACTGGTGTGGAACGAACTTAGGGCCCGATTCATACCCGCTCGCTAGGCTGCATTCGCACGTAGCCTGCCGATGTTTGCAATGTACGTACTAGTCCATGCAATCGGGAAGCGTTCGCACCCTGTACATAGATGCCTCACCAGAATGAATGACAGGATGAGCCGTTTGTGGGTGGTGGTAACGGGTTGGTCGATGGAAACAGGGGGGGTGCGAAAGCAGGCGTGTCTGTGAGTCTTAATGCTGTTTAAGAGGCGTGCATATTTAAGACGCAGCGTCATAGTACACATCACATGGCTGAATTACACACTGAAGCACTTGTAGTGTTTGCGGTAGGGTATGGTCAACTACAAGAGCTGCGTATAGGTCTGATGGTACTCGATGTAACCGATTATTGAATACACTTCCTGGAGATGACGTGTATTACTAAGGGAAAGTGGGCGTCTTAAGACAGGCTGGTGGGCGCCTAAATACACACCGCGATCGCTCGCCAAGATATAGTGGGCGGGCTAATGCCTTGCCGTGCGATCGTGGGATTTGCATACTTTGGCAGCTGACGGCAGAATGCGAACGCATTTGGCGAGCAGGTCTGAATCGGGCCCTTAGTTAGAAGTTGGTGTTCTCAAAAGGAAAATTAATGTAAAAAAAGCCCCCAAATAATGAGAGCCATATATCTATGGCCCAATTCCCATTCTGCCAACGCTGTTTCGATCCACTGATTAAAAGTGGACATCGATGATCGGCTGTTCAAAATTCTGACTCACCGATTACAACCATTTTCGGGTCAAGATCGGGGAATCGAGATTTCCCAACATGTTGGATTTCTCCGATCCCCGACCCTGGCAGAAGAGGGAAATGCCCCGATACAGCCTAGAAGTATCGGCACCATAACTTATGTTAATTGTTATCAAAAAGTGTTTACAAATAAGTAGGGATGTGCAGGCTCGAATTAGAAAGAGGCAAAACGCCATCTTTCATGGACAAACATCATCTTTCATGGACAAAAGTCCATGAAAGATGATGTTTGTCCATGAAAGATGACGTTTTGCCTCTTTCTGAGACCCGATTTTTGGCGGGAAAAATCCAAATTTGGCGGGAAAATCCGAACTAATCCGTGCCTGCACATCCCTACAAATAAGTGGAACATTTGTAAATGCTCGTCAGAATTAAATGGGTTTTTCCCATCATTAAAAGACTTATAGGGGTATTCAATATGGGAGCGAAAACATCGTTTTTGCGATGTTTGCGCACCTATGACGTCATTATCGCAGGTTTTGCTTTTACATTGTATTCAATTTCAAAGACTTTTCGCAGGTTTGAAAAGTCTTTTAAAAATAACGGGGATAACTTTTCACCACTGAATAGGTGGCGAAAAAAAGTGCAGAATTGGTGTTTAGGGGTGCAGGCTTAAATAAAAATAGCCTGCACCCCTGGGAATAACATTTTAAAAATAACTGTCAATAAAAAGTTTAAAAAAAATAGGGACACCCCAAAAAGTAAATTTAAAAATTGGGGTGAAAAAAAAAAAAAATGGGAAAAAAAGTGTTTAAAAATAGGGAAATAGGTTCAGGGCTATTCTGCATGTATGCGGCAGGTGTTTTCTAGAATAGGCTATTAGCGGCAGGTGCATAGTTGCAAAATTTTTTAAAACTTACTTTAGGGACATAAAAATATGCTAGTACCCATTTTCATGTACCCCAAATTTGATGGGACCACTTAAAAAAATGAAAAAAAATAACCTAAGTGCTCTTCTGCAACACTTCTTCAATGTCAGGAAAAAACACCTGCTGCGGCTATTTAAATCCCCGACTTTCATTTGCAGGCTAAAACGGGGGTACCCATAGTGATCCCCCATGTTTTTACAACTTTAGGGGGGTCCTACAATTTATTCAAGGAAAAATTTATTTTTTTACGCACATCCCACTTCGCAGTTTCCCGTTATGCTTAATTCTTGGGCAGTAAGAAGAGAGATAATAGCCTGTGCATCTGATGTTTTCATTCTTTTGTACTGGGCACAGTGAAATCAAAGTACATTTGTTTTAAGGTACTGTTGAAGAGAACTGTGGCAGGTTCCACCCTCTTCTACAATCTGTCAAAATGAGACTGAGGGGTATATTTACTAAAGTGAGAGATTTTAGAAGTGGAGATGTTGCCCATAGCAACCAATCTGATTCTACTTAACCAGGTGGGCCGACCAGCTCTCGATAAGTACAGTATAAGCCCAAATTCTCTTGCACATGACCTTTAACATTTGCACTGCATTATCATACTGGTTTTCCTCCGTGCTTTTCAGCCATGTCTTCATTTTATCAGTCAGAGGGGTTGATTCAGCTTGGGATGGAAATGCAAAGTTGCACGCAGGCAGCTTTGCTATTACGTCCTTGCTGATATGGAAATGCAGGAGGAGGAGTGTGACACCCCATGCTGCATTTGCGATCTCAGCACTGCGACTAAGGTTGGACACGCTCCCGTTTCCGGGAACGCTGGCCCTCCCTACACCCAGGGCCGTCTCTTCCATTGGGCTTGATGGGCATCTGCCCTAAGGCCCGATGTGTCTGGGGGCCCGCCAACCCGACCCCCTGCAGCCGTTTTTAAAACAGCGCGGGTTCTTGTTTGTGTTCTGTGCAGGGCCGCACCTGCCGTGTGCCGGAACTGGAGTCCCGGGCCTGGACACAGGCAGAATGGGAGGGGGCCTGCTCCTACCACTGCTGCCTGCCGGCCCGCAGCCCCGCAGTAATAGGAATGTGCCTGCTCCAACCGGGAACCCCCCCCTACGATTCTACTTTTCAATCCCTGATGCATTGCTGACCACAAAGAGGGCGAAGCCAACGCGACAAGCCCCGCCCCCATACACCCACGAATTGCGGCATTATGGAGGGGGCGGAGCCTAATCATGCAAGGTGCATCTTGCTGTTGTGTTGTGTAAGTAATATGTATGTGTTTTAGCGTGTGTATGTATGTGTTACAGTGTAATGTGTATGAATGTTAGTGTGTATAACTATATATATATTTATATATATATAATGTGTTAGTATGGATGTATGTGTACGTTAGTGTGTATATATACTGTATGTATGTGTTAGTGTGTATGTGTTAGTATGTATGTTTATGTATGTTAGTGTGTATGTATGTATGTATGTATGTATGTATGTTAGTGTGTATATATGTGTATGTGGTTTACGTTTAATATCCCGGTGGACAGGATCCCAGATGTCGATAGACCGACGCTGGATTACTGACGCCTGGTATAATTCTGACGACGATAGCCCGAAGACATTATACTGGCGATGGCATCCCTACCCCCGCCATCCTGATACTTAGCCCGGGATGGGGGGTTAGGGTTAGGCACCACGAAGGGAGGGTTAGGGGGGAGAGGACGAGGGTTAGGGTACTTACCGTCACTGTCGGGATTGTAGACGATTTGGCTTCTGGCGTTGGTATTTGAACCGGAGGCTTTTCAGCCGCTGGCTATTCTTACCGAACCTGTATATGTATGTTAGTGTGTATATATGTGTTAGTGTGTGTATACTGCATATGTGTTAGCGTGTATATATGTGTGTTATATATATTATATACATGTTATATGTGTATATATATATATATATATTAGAACCCCTTCCCCCCAGAAAATCCTGTGTTTGCCCCTGTTCAATAATCCTTTTTTTTCTCTTTGCTGTCGGCGCACGTGACTTCATGACATCACACAAAGCTGCTGGAAGGAAGAGGACCCGTGACGCTTGGGGAGCAGTGCCAGCCAGACCTGGAGGAGAAGAAGCCAGAAAGAGCATTCTTCAGGGTGATAAGGTAAGTCATGACTCCTGAGACTTAGTGGTAGCATGAAAGGGAAAGTTGTCCCAGGGGCCCTGCCTATTTTTTCAGTCCCAGGCCCCAAAATTACTGATGGCAGCCCTGGTTCTGTGTCTGCAGCAGCAGCGATTGGTTTGGGAGACACAGCGCGTCCTGTAGGCCCGCTCTCTCAACCAATTGCCGCCGGTAGCGTATCATCCATCACTGACCAGAGACCACCTCAGAGCACCTCCTTCCATCTCTGCCCGCCAATGTACTCAGTCCTTCCCGGCATCGGCGCCGGCAGATCCCCCTTGGTTCGCTGCAGCAGCGCTGCATATGCTCTGTACCAGCTCACTACATGCAGGAGGCCATCCGGAGGAAGGAGGTAACAATCCTAACTGCTATTTCTTAACCCCTTCGCTACCCCCAGTGCTGCTCCAGCTGTATCCTGACCCTCTCCTAAGCCCCAGTACTGCCCCAGCTGCTACCTTGACCCCCCTCCAGACCCCCAGCACTGCCTCTAGTATTTCCTGCCCTTAACTCCCTTCTTGCCCTACAGTACTACAATCTACCCTTACTACCTTCCTACCCCCAGTACTGCTTGCCCCTAGCATAGGTAAGGGTTGAGCTGCGCAGCATGAACCAAATCACTGCGCAATCCTATAATTATACCTGGACAAAATCTCACTATGATGTATGATGACGGGGCTTATTGCTGCAATAATACAATATCATGTGTGAGTAGGGGCCCCAGTGCTTTGCTTTGCCCAGGGCCCACACTGCTGTTAAGACAGCCCTGCCTACACCACCCCTTAAGTGCCTCTGCCTGTCAGTTAGATAAAGGTATAGAAGGGGCTGCGTGCCCCAAAGTTGTTTATTTTCCTCGTCAATGAACATGACAAACACAGAAGTTCTATTGTATTCAATGCAGGGAGAACAGCGGAGCAGTGGGCCTGATGCTGAGTGCTCGCAAGCGGGTCGATGGTGCCCAAGTGCGCATGCGCACGATGGAGGCGCCTCCTTCGTGCGCATGCGCGAGACCCGGCGAGCGACGGGGAAGCCGTCGCTCGGGTCTCGCACCAAAGGTGGCGTGCTGTCGATGTTGAGTGACAGCACGCTCCCATGAGAACACCTACCGTCTGGGTCCGGCCCCACTGACATCACTAGTGATGTCAGTGGGAGTGATTTTGGCTCTGATGGAGCCAAAATCACTCCAGGGCTTGCGGCAGCAAGACCCTACCGCAGGGTCTTGTCGCAAGCCCGATGGTCTTGACCATCGCGACCATCATCATGGATGCTCGCATAAGCTGTGGGTGGTAACCCACAGCTATGCGAGCATCGAAAAGGCCACTCCAATAAGAGGTAGGAGGGCCCTGATTCAAAGCGAGCACTCTGGTCAGAGCGTCCGGCTCTGGATCAGGCCCAGTGTCTCATCCCAGGAGCAACAGTAATAAACACTGATGATATAAAAGCATGGTTAAATGGACAGAAGGAAGCCCCTCCCAAAAAGGGATAAGCAAATGTAGCCCTTACCTCCTGCAGTGCCGCCTGTATTGCCTCGCCCCTTTGCAACTTTACAAATCTTGAAATATATATATTTTTTTACAGCCGTACATTCAAAGTCAATGATTGTGGCATAATGGGTTTATAATCTATTCATCCCAATGTTACACACACCAAGTGCAACTCTGACGCCCATAAGCATGTCTCTCCTCCTCTCCCCCATCTCCAACCCATGAGCACTCAATCTGACTTCCTCCACTTCAAATTCATGCTTTCTTCCCACAGCTCCTCCCTACCTCAAGCCAAACAGTCATACTTTATATCCCCTCCCAGTCATGCAACCCAGGCCACCTCTTTGTCAGTCTCAACTCCCTCCTGCCATCAGCCTCTGTAATTCTCACCTCATTTGGTTCTTCTCCTACCTCTCCTCCAACCAATCCTTTTCAACCTCTACCTTTATCGCTTCCTCCCCCTCATTTCTTCTACCGGTTAGGTGTCCCCCAACTGCCTGTTCTTGCCCCTCCTCTCTTCACATTTGAAACCAGCGCATATCTTTCTGGTTGACATCACGTAATAGAACATCTTCATTAGCCTGGATGGTAGGGGTAGTGTTTAAAAAAAAAAAAGTAGCGGTAGATACTACCTCTAACGTAAACACAGCCAGATCAATACTATTTACAGCAACTATTCAGCCAGAGGCGGAAGAGGCACCAATGAAGCTTATAGGCCCAAGACAAGCACTATCTTTATCCAGCATCGGCATAATGCTCTTCCATAAAACTAATAAAGTGAAAATATTCCGAAAATATTTACGGCTAACAGAGGAGCCAGGAGCAGGCTCTCCAAGGTTGGTGAAACTACAAGCCACAGCATTCTTTGTCAGATAGCTGATAGGTTGCATGGAATTCACCTGGAGAGTCACAGCTTGTATAGGCTTGGCCTAGAGTTATGGGAATGTTTTGACATCTTTGGTTCAGTTACCACTATACCATGTGCCATAACTTATAGCCAAGATGTTAACAAGAGTCACATGAGGTGGTAGATGATGGTCTTTGCCATTTGCATGCTTGTGGTGCCATTAATTCTACCATCAGCATACTCTGCAGTTTTACTTATGACACAGTCCCTGTCATGTTGTAACATTTCTGACTATTGTGCATTATATACTAGTCTACTCTCCCGGGATGGCCAGGAGCCTCACGAAAATCAGGTGGTGCTCCCGGATAATTGGCCAAGTCTCCCGGCCGGCCAGCCACCCCCTCCTTCCTGCCGACATTCACTGCCTCCTTGTAAATGGGTCTGGGGAAGCTGATGGCGTGATTTGTGCCAAATCGTGTTATCGGGGCACTGTCCCCAGTCGCACAATGCCGGGAAACTCAGCATTGCGTGGTGGGGTAGTGACCGCAGTCACACCCCCGATCTTCCCAAAAATTAGCATCACGTCCCGCGCGGAGGAGGCAATCAGATTGTCGGCAAGTAGGGTGTACTATACACAAGTTTGGTATAAAAGATCTACATGATAAAAATAGACAATGTCTCTCTAGACCACAAAGTTACACATGTGGAACAACGGTTTTGTGAAGCTGTAACTGTTGAAATATTTCCTTAGGCCGCTAGTCATTTGAAATACAGTACAGTTTGTAGAATATTGGTTCTCAAACTTGGTCCTCTGAACCCCACACAGTTTACATTATCCAGGTCACCAGGCAGGTGTAATCATTGACACATTTTAAAAGAGGCACAGGTGGGGATAGTTATTTCACTTGTGAGGAGACCTGAAAAACATGCACTGTTTGGGGTCCTGAGGACAGAGTTTGAGAACCTGTGATGTAGAAGGCATGTTGCAACATATAGTGAAGTACTATTGCATAATATTGTATAGTTTTCAATTTGCTGCTTGTTGAAAGGTCATAAAAACGTGCAAATAGTAGCAATTAGCTCCAACAGTGCATGTGGATCTCCAATTGGTGTTCCAGGCCTGTGATACTTCTATTGTGTAGTGCTGGTCATGCATGTATAAAACATTGTTTTATCTTACTTAGGGTCTATGTACTAAGAGAGAGATAAAAAAAAAAGAAAAAAAAAAAAAGGTCAAGAGATAAATTACGAACTAATCAGATCCTAACTGTTATTTTTCAACCACAGCCTGTAAGATGACAGTTAGGAGCTGTTTGGTACTAATCATGTACATCTGCAGTGGTGAAGTTACTTATCCCTATAGATATCAAACTGATGCGATCTATAGCTTAGATAAGGAGCAGTTCACGTATACTTCCCTACAGGGGCACCGGGATTAAGAGAGTCAGTAGCAGCAGTGGCCGCTACACTCTTGTACGAGGAGGGATGCCACTGCTGGTCCAGTTGGCCGCCTGCACAATGGATCTGGTAGTCCTTGGGCATGTGCACAAGTAATGCTGGCACTGCATATAACACCGACTTTTCGTGACTGATTCGGTCTAATGGCATTTTACCACACACACACACACACAAACTCTCTGCTACCTCAAAATAAATGCCCAAAATAAAGTGATCACCAAATGTCTTGTTCTATAGTCACTGTTAGGAGCACTGCTAAACAATGTAATATGGAGAATGTCCACAGTCACTTACAAATGTATATTTTAAGCACTCCATCATAGTAGCCCAAATCCCAACCCATCCAGAGAATAGATAAAATTTGCCTTATTCTCTCATTTGTATTGTAGTATTAAAAAAAAAAAAAAAAAAAAAAAAAAAAAAGGGAATGCTGCAATAAAATGAAACAAGTCAGGACTGTAAAAGAGCCGCTTTATATTTTATAAACAATATAAAAATGATTACAAAAATATATTGGGAGCAAAAAAAAAAAAAAAAAAAACTTTCAAAAATATATCGCCTATATACAAAAGTAAAATATATGGAATCTCATACTGCTCCCAGAGCTTACTGCATAGTATTCACAAATGATCTGGATTTAATAAAAAATAAACAAGACAACAAACTCCACCACAGGAGATCAATACTGCTCTCAGCCCCGCTTCTTCTGTATGTGGATTGTGTTTTGTGTGTCAGCCCACCTTGTAGCTCCACCTGTACTGTTCAGCTACCATAGAGCAGGACCACGTGTACCTGCGGATGTATCCTTTCAAAATAGGGACTCACCAATCTCCTTTTTAAAGTCTGTTGTGCAGTATTTTGCTCTGTTAAATGGACAGAGCACAGCTTAAGCGGAGGAACAACATATGATGCAGACACCTGTGGACATATCCTTATTGGTCCCAAACAATTTCTAAAAACCAACCACTTTAAAAATTGCTGCATAGTCTGTTGCCCCATTTTCATGACACTTTCCAAAACGCAAGTGTTACACAAGTTATTTGTTCAGACCATTTAACGCATGAGAAAATTTAAGCAAGATTGGGAATACCATCCATCAGTGCATGTTCCAAAGCTTAGGTCCGTTGTTTAGATATATTACAACAAAAATTGTAAATAAAAGTCAAAGCAGTAATAAAAATGCATAAACATAACGTCAGCATAACAGGCCAGAATCACACCTCGGCTTCGTGGTTAAAATGCATGAGACTGGCATGAAGAGGGTTTAGCAGGGAAGGACTCAGGCTATTCTGCATAGATGGGTAACACTGAAGTCTGAGGCTGGCATGAGAGGGGGGTGCACACAGTTGTAACGAGGAGTTATTAGAGATGGGGTAAGAGGCTTGCCCTGCAAAACAGGGTTTGGTAGGCGAGATGTCCCCAGAGGTCCCATTAGTCATCATGGTCTCCATGGGTGATGTCAAGTTGGAGAAACATAGGCTGGTGTTCAGCATTGAGGAGGATTCTGGAGAAAGTTTAACCTTGACCTTGGGAGAAGGCTTAACTTTACTCTTTGGAGTTCCCGCCAGGCTGGACTTCGGATTACTCTTCTTAACCTTTTCCGGGAGGTCAGATATATCGTCCTGCTTTTTTTTCCTTCCCCGTCTGAAGTTACCATTGTCAAACATCTTGTCGCAGTGTGGATCCAGTGTCCAGTAATTCCCCTTCCCTGTGTAAAGACCACAAATAAGTATAAAAAGAACTTTGACAAGTAAATTGGATGCATATAGAAATAACAGTATGTATTCTATAGACTACAATAAAAGCAGAGGCCATAAAACAGTGTGTCCCAATGAGATGTACAGTGTGCACAAACCACATACATACAGTAGGCACAAATTTTGCTTTTTAATATGCACCCCTATGGGATTGCAACTAGCAAGTGGATGTATCAAGTAGTGAAAAAGAGTGGACCAGTGGTGAAGTTACCTATAGCAACCAATCAGCTGCTACCTATCATTTTATAAAGATACATTCTATAAATGTTAAATCAATGCCAATTGGTTGCTATGGGCAACTTCTCCACTATTTTCACTGCTTGAAACAACCACCCTTAAAATAAACAATGCAGGGCGATATTTGGGCAATTTAGGGTCCTGCTGAATAGATCCCAGAGACTCCAACTATCATCTGAGAATGGTCATAACTGGACTATGGCCTATCTAGCCATTTGTGCCACGGCGTAAAGGTCACACTTTGGACCAGGCTTGGATAAGCTGCAGCTCTCCACTTGCGGAAGTATAAGCAGAACCGTAACTAGACATTTGGTGCCCTGTGTGAAAACAAAACAAAAAAATGCATCAATGCCACCCCCGCCCCCCCTATCCAAAATAAATAATTGATATGATTTAGGATATTGCTCTCCCCTCACCCCACCCTGTCTCTCCCAGGCTCTTTACTGTATATTAATATAACAGTGGGGATACTGACTTCCCCATTGACACACAATTGCTGCTGGGGACGTGACTGGACGTCAACTGGGGACCTGTCACTGTGACCACCTGTATAGCAGCACTCATTGCACTGTACTGCACACTGGGGCTGCGCACCTGAACCAACAGCTCCGAGTCCTCCTCACTCACCCTAGGAAGTGTGGTAGGACAGATGTCATGATGTTCTCCTCCCACAGTTCCTAGGTCGGGAAGGACTTGGAGCTGCAGGCACGGGCGCTTCAGTTTAGCCGGGTTCCGCACAGTTTTTAAGGTATATAGCAGCACTTGCCAGGCATCTAGCGATTGTGGTGGGCGGCCGGTTTCAACCTCAGGGCTGCTGCGCTCTGTGAGGCGGCACCACCCTAGTTACGGCCCTGGCCTGGCTGTCCAGGTCTACTTTAGAAAACCTTGTTGCATAGGATAGTTAATAAATGACACCTAATGTTAAATGCAGAAATTAGGAGATATTTGATCGGAGATGGCAAGCTACAACACACGAGCAGGTCAATTACAGATGTAGATCAGTCCATAGCGTACAAGCCCTGTGACAGACTGTAACAAATTGCTGTTGGTTGTGCTTTTGAAATACATGCCAGGGGTAATCAAGAAGCTGAATTAGAAATTATTTCTAGTATATTGCACAGCATGAGATTCATTCACATTAGTCGTGTAGATCAGATAGATCATCAACTTATAATACAAAAATATAACCACCCATGAAGGGAAAAAAAAAAAAGTTATCCCTGTATTATAAGATCTATTTATTATTGTTTATTGTTCCATTTTAACCACGGTACTTAAAAAGCTGTATCACAGTAAGAGAGTTACAGTTATGGGTCTATTCATGTAGACCTGCACTAAAGAATTGTTACTTATCACTATAGGTCGCATCAGTTCGATGTGATCTTTAGTTTTGATAAGTAGCAATTCATGTAAATGAGGTAGGGTGTAGGGGCAGTGGGCATTCACTAGCGAGGTGACCCTCCATTTCTGCCAGCACCGCAACCCCCATAGGTTTCTATGGGCGATGCGGTTGGATTTATCAGTCGGATCCCCGCAGCTTACACCATCTGAAGATGGCATATGCCGCTGTAGCCGATGGGCTACACATTTCAAATCTGCCCAGGAAAGGGTTCCATAGGAACCCTCCCCCAGCAATGGCCGTGGCGCATGCATGGTCTCTAAACTGCGCACAATCCCCGGCACAGGAGTGAAGAGACCACTGACTTGGTCACTTCACTCCTGGCACATCACAGGGATGGGTTCCTTTCTGAGCCCCTGTCCCTGTGGATGCAAATTGATACATTAGGGCGGTATGATTGCATTCTGCAATGTAATCTTGGGCGCTAACATGGTACCCAAAATCGCATCGGAAATGCGATCATTGATAAACTGGGCCCTTAGAGAAAAAAAAAATAGGGGTCATCAGTGCTTGATTGATAGACCGCTATAATCGGTTTACTTTACAAACAAAAATTTCTGTATAACCAAGGGGTTTATGTACTAATAATTGTGGTCCAGCCACTATTTATATAAGGGAGAGCGAGCCATCTTTTTGGAGTTTAGTATATAGGGGTCAGATCATAGTCCATATATCCATCTCTAACGCTGGTCCTCACCACTATGGGGGGGGGGGATTCAAATGTGCTGCGCACCAGCGGCCTCTATATGGTGCCCGACTGAGCAATTCAATTGTTTCTCCGGCCAATGCCGACATTTCTACCCACAGCCACACGAGCTGCAAAGCGGTAATGACAGAAAAGTTACCAGTTTGAGCTCTCAAACGGAAATCGACAATGTCATTTTGACAGGTTGCTAACTAGTTAATAATGGAGACTGCGATCTGTAGTGCTAATTAACAATTTGACAGATTTTTTGTGAAGTATCCAGCATTGTACTTTTAGTACATAGGTTCACTACATTAAACAAACAAAAAAAATGCAGTTTCTGCATAATTTTATGTAAAAAACCATTGATACATAGCAGCCCCCAGCCCCCCCCCCCCCCCAAGTGTTTTGAGGAATTTGTAGAACATGAAAGGGGATAAAAAAAAAAAAAAAAAAATCCCAAACCACCGCACATTAGAACCTTGCCCCCCTCACCCATTACCTGGGTCAGTGTCGTCTCTGGCCATCTTCCTGAAGCAGTCATTGATGGACAGGTTGTGTCTGATGGAGTTCTGCCACCTGGCCTTGCTCTTCTTGTAGAAGGTAAAGCGGTCAGCCACGTACTTGTAGATCTGGCTGAGGGTGAGTCTCCTCTCCGGGCTCTCCTGAATGGCCATCGCGATTAATGCAGAGTAGGAGTAAGGGGGACGCACGGTTTGGTTCAGCTCCTCCGGATTCAGATAAGTAATCCAGGGGAACTCAGAAGGGACATGACCAAGTGGATGGGAGATGCCCTGTGCTTGGCTGGGTCCATATCTTCCATGCACATAGAGGGAGCCACTTGCATTGAGTTCTGATGAGGGGTTATTACTGCAACCATGGGGCCACCAGGTAGGTCTACTGCCGGGGGCTGCATAGTTACTATTTATACTGTATCCAAAGGTGTCAGTGGGTGGCTGGTGGTGGCTCTGCTGATATATATTGAGGTTGTCACAGTATACAGCCATGTCTTGGGGATAGGGATATCCTGGCTGTTGTATAGGTGGCTGCTGCCCAAAAACATTCATGCCTGCTCCTCCTAGTCTTAAGTGCTTGTTGCCTGGTGCTTCTAGTCTTAAATGCTTGTTGCCTGATCCTCCTAGTCCTAAGTGCTTGTTGCCTGGTTCTCCTAGTCCTAAGTGCTTGTTGCCTGGTCCTCCTAGCTGGTAGTTTGGAAGCTGGAGTAGGACGTCCATCGCCTAATAAGCTGCAAAGCTCAGCATGGCATTGCAGTGATTGCCCTATGCACAGCTTGCAGGCTATTGCCAATTAGTCACCAGAAGCTGCAACAGTTTGTAGTAATGAGGCAGAGCCTCCTCTGACCCTCCCCTGTGTGGGAATTACTACAGGAAGTCTGGTGTGAATGCAGCTTGTATAATACAATACACTGTATCTTTTTCTGTGCTATAAACTTGTCTGCAGGAATCGTGTAACAATCCTGTTGTTTTACTTTTCTACAAATGCAATATTAGTTACATTACAACGAGTTAGCTACACGAGTTTATTTTACTATACTACATGTAACACGTTTTAAATAATTATAATAAAAAGTTATACAATTTAAAGAAACTTTTCAAACTATCACTAAAGTCATTTACAAATTGTCCCCCAAAGTGCAATCTATGCCTGGTCACGTGATCGCCGCAGTGTAATGTTGGGGGTAAGCGAAGCGATCTCTCTCCCCAACAGTGGGATCTACAGTTATGCGTCCCCCTGACCTTTTTTAGGGGGTGAGTGATGTTGTTTTACAAAGAGGAAATACACGTTTCATGTTTCCAATATTTTTTCATTGTGGTTTGCAGGAAGATCAAGTTGAAACCTACTGTAGGTGTTCTCCCCAATAATGTGTATTAAGCTTTGCAGCATTCCTTCATAATACAGTATAAATAAGTATATATCTCTACAACCCTATTAAAAATGCAAATGATGTTAACCGTTCAAATATTATATTTCAGTGATGTCTTTTGTTTTATAGTAGTAGGACTGTCAGCCAAATAATATATTATTGTATTTTTTAAATGTATTTTTTGAGCATGCAATTTGTTGTGAACACTATACCATTATGCTAAGGTATAGTTATTAAATGATTCTGATTCATCTCCTATATATATATATATATATATATATATATATATATATATATATATATATATATATATGTATATATATATGTATATGTATATATATATATATATATAAAATGAACAAAGGGGGTGCACTCACCAGTCTTCTAAAATGAGTTTTTATTTCATCTTTTTAAAAAAAAATTTACAGCATCATAGTAAAGCTCCGACGTTTCGGTCCTAGCCATGGACCTTTGTCAAGGTACCTTGACAAAGGTCCATGGCTAGGACCGAAACGTCGGAGCTTTACTATGATGCTGTAAACATTTTTTTAAAAAGATGAAATAAAAACTCATTTTAGAAGACTGGTGAGTGCACCCCCTTTGTTCATTTTTTGTATGCAGGGATACAGGTGATCCCTTTTGGGTGGCTACCCCAGCAATTGGATTTTCAGACGTGAGTGTGGACTAATACTGGACTTTATATATATATATATATATATATATATATATTATATATGTTGCTAGTGACCATGACCCCCAGTGTCACTATCTAACTGCCTCTGATTGCATACTGACCCCTCCATGTATTAATACTATTTTCTCTTCTATATCATATCCACTTGAGGCTGTTCACATTATTTATTTATTTTCATTTTAACTACTACATGAAAGAGGATGTACATGTATTTATTACAGCAGTATACAACAGATATGGGAGCATTTGTAGTTAGTTATAGTCTATATGCATGGGAAGTGTGGTGGCATAGCGGTTAGTATTGCTGTGTTGCACTACTGGAGTCCTGCATTAAGGGCCCAATATGTGTGGAGTTTGTATGTTCTCCATGTGTTGACTTGGGTTGCCTCTGCTGTTCCACCTTCCTCACAAACCCCAAAAACATTACTGGTAGGTAATCTGGATTATGACAAAATTAACCCTAGGGTGTGCGCGCTTGTGTGTTAGGAAATGTAGGGGTTTATGTGTCAAGCAGTGAAAATCGTGGAGAGGTTGACCAGTAGAGAAGATTTCCATAGCAACCAATCAGCTTTGACGGAGCACTTATCAAGTTCAGTCTATAAAATAATAGCACCCCTTGGGTGTGTATATATATATATATATATATATATATATATATATTTACTCATTTTGTTTATGTTGATCTTAATTGGGTAGTGTTTCCAGCACTACCATTGGGAGCTGCTATGTAGCTAACAATTGTTTATTATTGTATTTTATTGGTTGTGCCTAATTTTTATACTTAGGTATCATATTGTTTTTATAAAATAATAAGTAGTAGCTGATTGGTTGCTATGGGCAACTTCTCCAGTGGTCCACTTCTCCACGCTTTTCACAGCTTGATACATAAACACCATAGGTTGTACGCTCAAATGGGGCACGGACTGATGTGAATGACTTATGGGGTCAATTTACCAAAGGTCAGTTTTGAAACAATTAAAAATCGATCCAAATCGATCAACATCGATGTTGTAAAATCACACATTTACTAATTTTGTATTTATTTAGATTTTTAAATGTGCAATTTAGCTACTGAAACAAACATCAATGCTGATCGATTTAGATCTATTTTTTAATCGATTAAAATTTACCTTTAGCAGAGTTGCCCCATAGATACACAGCACTGTCAGCAATAAACATTGTTTATACGGTCGCTTTATGTAAGTTTTTGTTTCAGTTACGTAAGTTGCTAAATATAGTTCTATTTTATTTCAGAGAACATATTAAAACTTGTGCCTTGCGGAAAGTTTCTTTGTGAGTGTCTCTATTGAGATGAATTACAGTCGTGGCACCACCAAGCTCTCTGTCTGAGCAGTGCAGTGTAAATTTCTCACCATCTCAATTGTATTTCTTATAAAAGCTTCTATTGCACTTCAAATTTTCTTTAAATGGAAAATCATCCCTACTTATACTGAAGGTAGCATTTATTGACTACAAATGATCAGTAGAGTGTATGACATAGGTAATTCTGCAATGGTAATTCATTTAATTTTTTTCCATTTGTTCAAATAGTAGGAGCTGTCATATGGTTTTTCTCAGACCTGAGAGCATCAAGTACAATATTAGCCACAGACCAATTTTGCTTTGTAAAACTGTAATGTTTCAATATATCAGAAAGAGATCCATTGTGTCCAAAGCAAAATAATTATGTATGTGGCTGTTACTTTTATATAATACAATATGGTCTAATGAACCCCCTCCTGTGATTTATAGCTATATTAGTCACTGACAAGCATCATGATCAGAAGGTACAAAGCCACAGGCCAAGTGGTTTCCTATAGACCAGAGGAAACCAATGTGACTGTAAATTTACAGTAGGGGGCAGTCTTTCTTCTAATATATACAAGTTTTCCTAATGCAAATTGAAGTGATGAAAATTAAAAAATCACCATTGAAATTTAAACACACACACTGTATGGGCTGTTTCTGAGTAACTTTACACATGCACAAACCATGTTGCAATGCAAGGGGTGCAAATACTTTTTTATTATTATTATTATTTATGCAGGCAGGGCTGGTTCTAGACCTTGTGGCGCTCAGGCCGAGAGTTCCCTTGGCGCCCCCCCCCAAACTGGAGAAAGCTGATGAGTGAGTGGTGGTGTGAGGACGCACAATACCATGCGCGCCGCCACAACCAACTCCAAGCTGCGGCTGCTCTCTGTCCCGGTCGGTTGCCTTGCTCTCCCGTGCACGCTCAGTGATGTCGTCACAGCAGCCAACCACGCCTGGCATTCTGGGACTCCCAGAATTCCACGGGGTTGCTGCACTGTGGTAGGGAAGTGCCGGAGCCGCGGTGGGCTCAGGCAGTAGGCAAGCGCGGACAGGCACCATCTAATTAGATGGCGCTGGCGGGGATACCTCGGCTGCATCCTTAGGCTGCAGCACCCGGGCAATAGCCCTGCTTGCCCGCCCCTAGATCCGCCACTGCATGCAGGGTAAGTGTTGGCTGCTTTTGCATGTAGCCCACAAATGCTGGACAGCTTTAGTCTAAAGAGCCCCATATATCAGCAATCATAAAACCACAATTGAACAATTTGAAGATTTATTGCCCGATTTTAGGATTCCCAATCTAGCAATCT
Source organism: Taudactylus pleione (assembly GCA_031769625.1). Taxonomy (NCBI): domain Eukaryota; kingdom Metazoa; phylum Chordata; class Amphibia; order Anura; family Myobatrachidae; genus Taudactylus; species Taudactylus pleione. The sequence goes on along the minus strand of JAUIMM010000033.1, from coordinate 4,729,071 downwards.
GCACCCATACATTAAAGATGTTTTTCAGTGATTCGCATATTGTTTTTAGCAAACACAGATCTGCCAATCTTGAAAGGCCCATCATTTTACTACTAACGGTCTGCAAATCTGATGATTGTTACCATACATTAGCAATATACAACCCCAAATCTGTGTAAACCAACATGTTGTACAACCTGATTTACCAATTCCAAACACTTTTTGGTTGAAATCTGTGATCTGTGAACCCCATACTGTACATTGCAGATTTTTTTTACACGATCACCTGCAAAACGCAGAATTGCCACAATCGATTGCTGATGTATGGGGGCCTTTACACTTCAATTTGGATACATTAGCAATAAGAAAACCACAACTAAACGATTTGAAGATTTGTTGCCTGATTTTAGAATTTCCCAATCTAGCAATCTGCCCTCATACATCACAGATCTTTTTCAGTGATTTACAGATCATTTTCAGGAAAGATACATCTGCCAATCCTGAAAGGCCAATCGTTTTACTAGTAACAGTCGGCAAATTGGCTGATTGTTACCATACACTAGCAATGTACAGCCCAGAATGGTCGGATAAATCCAACATGTCGGACAACCTGATTTTGCGATTGCGATCACTTTTTGAATGCAACCATCAGTCGGGGAGGCCCATACATTGGCAATTTATTGGTACAATCATCGCCAAATTTCCCCAATCCATCGCATTTGTATGGGGGCCATAAATCTCTCTGATTATTATACATTTGCCACACCTTGAGTGCATCATGGTTTTGCCAAGGTGTAGAGTTTTTTTTAGTGCATTGCTCCCAACTCTTAATCAGTCCCATAGTTTTAAACTGTAATATTTTCAGGAATTTCTGCAATTTGGCAGAACTTGTGTATTATAAGCCTGAGTTCAACTTTGAAAGAAATACAATTTACAAAATAGCAAAGAATCCCAGAACATGTACGTTACTTGAGAGACGCTACAGCAGACTCTGGATGTACTTATCGGAGCTATAGCTTTTAACGTCGGCCTCCCATGGTAGCAATCTCACACAATGTTAGATACGAGATGATTGCTGTGAGAGCTCAGTATCTGTGACAGACTGTTGGGGGAAGGGGTGGGGGGGCAGAGGTCCCCAGACCTTAAGTGTCTCTCTAAAGAGGAAATAGGGAGGAAGATGATCTTTAAAAGCTGTTTGGAAATCCCCAGCAGATAGTGGAGCCCTGAGGCACTAGCAGAAGAGTAAATGACTTGACACCTCAAAGCCCCAAGGGAACAGGTGAAGCTACTTTACTAAACCAATTTGTGTCGCACAAGAAGACGGAAGATTCCTCGCCATGGGAAACAGACAAGTGCAGATACTGTCTATTAGGAAGAGTAACTATATCTTTCTTGTGTCAGTTTAATGATGGAACACTGGGTCGGGATACATGTTTCAGCACATTGGATTGTTGCACATGTTCTGTGTACAGTATATATTTAACCATCAGTGGAGTCTTCCTTCTGTCCATTAGCTCCATGAAGTGGAGGCATACCTATACATTACCCTGACAGTTACTGCGTCTTTCATGAATGTCTTTTCACCATCTGGTACTGCATAGTAGTTTCCCGTGTGAATCTGTCAATGTATATCAACTTTTTATAATTCAATAAAGCTGTAATACATCGTGTTTATGCTAAACATTTGTCCCAGAGATGGTTACTTGTTTATACACTTGGGTAAAATAGAGATGGAAAATTAGGGGGAAATCCAATTAGCAGCAATGTTCCATCGGAATCTGGCGCACTGCTAAAATGCAGGTTACCTGGGAAGAAAACCTCTCTCATTTCTGCTCACAAAGCATTGAAGTGGGAGCAAAATAGGGGGGAGATGTACAGTATCAGGCCTACTAAAGAGGACAATTGGAAGGGTTAACCATAGCAACCAATCAGATTCTCTCATTTCTATAGAACATTCTATAAAATGATAGGTAGAATCTGATTGGTTTGTTATGGGAAACACCACCATTGTGCTCTTTAAAATGTTTGCCTAAAGCTCCCTTTACTTGATAGAAAGGTGCATGAGGAGAACTTGAGATGGCTCAGAGGTTGGCAACCTCATTAAAAAAAAAAGGGTTAGGGTTACAGTTACAATGGCTTGGGTACAGGAGGTGGACACTCTCTTTGTATACAGTGAGTATGTCGACCTCTCGTTGCCGACATCGGGTTCTCAGCACGGGTTTAATGCTCATTAGAGCATGGTACCAGAGCAGGTGTAATAACATGCTGGTAAGTGGCATGTTTAAAGTTATAACACCAGGACGTCTGTGAGGAGCCTTAAACCCGTGTCCAGATCCACACGTCGACATTGAGAGATCGACATACTCACTGTACACATAGTGAGTATTGACCTCCTGTACCTAAGCCATTATAATTTTGATACATCTCCCCCATACCCTCCTCCCCCATAACTGGTGTAATTTGCTTTTACAATTTTACATCTGTCTATACCCCAGTGCTTAAAGGAGTTAAATGGGGTCATTACCCACCACCCGCACTGCCAATAGAGCCTCCGCATGCAGGGCACAGTGGCGCGTGAATCGGGGGGTCCGATGGTCAATCCCCCCTGCTGCAGCTGATCAGCCAAATAGCACTTGGGGTGGATCAAAGTTCCCCCTTCTGCACTTTTGTCCCAGGCACATGAGCACTAGTATACTTTTCACACTCCATTCTGGGGCAGGATTCTGGCAGTGATGTCGGCGGTCAGAGCTTGCTACGTCAATGCTGGGGCCGGGGACCAAGTATCTGTTTTGCACATACTGTATGCAGAGCGGATTGCCTTCTTAAAAGCTGGGGGTCTCAGCAGCCGGGACAGGTTGCATGGGATGCAACAGTATCAGCTAAAGTCCAGCAGACTACTGTCACATGCCATGCCACTGCGCTAGATAAGAGGTTAAAATGCCTTTTCTCAAGAAGCGGTATCAGTGCAGTTACTAGGAGGACATAATGGGGGCTATTAATATAGGTGATTTTTCTTACTGCTTCTCCCGGCACCAGAGGCACTTTAATAGAGCAGGGTACCCGTTTGCAGGACTCGAACGGGTCCCCTCCTCTTTGGCGGCGCAGTAGACTCTGGCATTGCGCCAGAGTCTACTGCACATGTGCAGGTCTCTGGGAACATGGCGTCCGGGCCTTTCTCTATATGTAACCGATCCATAGATCCAGCTGTAGATCCAGCTGGTGCAGCATTTCAGTCAATAGTGCCTAAGGGCGAGATGCACTAACCTTGCGGTGCACATCCTGCCAGTCACCGCAAAAATACTAATCGCCTATGTACTAACATAGGCGATTAGTATCGCAAAGGACAGCAATTGCAATAAGAGCTACCCTTTGCAAAGCTGGAGACGCCGGGTGAGGGGGTCCCTGTGTGACTCCTCCCCCTCCCTGCCCGGGAGCTTCCTACTGGTGACCTCTGCAAGAAGTCCTGGGCTCCTCTCCATTCACGCGGTAGAAGAATAGGAGGAGAAGGAGGTGGGGGACCCAGGAGGGGCATGGGCCGGCACACAGAAGTCGAGTGGGGGCCGGTGCTGGGCGACTGCGGGGAGGGGTGGCGCTGAAGTGTTGGGAGCAGGATACGTTAAGAAGCCTATAGGCTTCTATAGGTTAATGCCACAAAAACCTGGCATTACCCTCTGCATCAAAAATTGGGCGGACGGGGTTTAATACATATGAAAATGTGATAAAAACCCAGAAAACTGGGTTTTTACCACATTTTTGCTATTGTACATCCGGCCTAAGTGTAAAATATACATATTGGGAATATTTTGTTATATTCATACCAGCTCACATGATATGCTTTATGTTTTCAGTCCTATGAATAATATGTTGTATTTTATGTGATTTATTGCATTCTGTGGCCACAGACTATTCAGAACAATTTGTTAAGGCTATGATACATTTAGAAATCTATATTGTGTTTAACTGAGTCCCCAAATTTTTTAAATATTGTGATATATATGTGGCTTTAAATAAATATATTCAATATATTTGAATTCAGCAGTTGTATTATCGCAGCGCTCTTTCTATGTTTTCATTTTTCCTTAAATTGGTAACTGTCACACTAGTGGTGGGGGTGGTGAGGGGATGTACTGGTTTCCTCTGGATCAGTGCAATTGGAACTTATGAATAGTTGAACTCTGTTTCCAAAATGACTAGGTAACATGATTTCAGTCTCCTTAGGGATGATACAAATCTTTAATTGTTTCTAGTTTAAAGAGCGATATTGTTTTTCCCGTTACAGTGTTGTTTATCTTGTGGTGCATGCACCTTTAGGGGTTCCTCTAACAGATTAAGCAGGTACGTAAACAGGGAAAATGTAACTCAGGATAATGGTAACTTTAGATATTAAATTGAAAACATTTACATTATTCAAATGTACTCGATAAGCACTAAAGCTGTGACTACTGCATAGAAGAAGGGGAATTATAATAATATTATTTATTTGTTCTGTTTTAGTACTAATTCATCATATATTTCTGCCTGTCAATCAGGTAGAGGCTTGGGGGAACCCTGGGCTTGATTCCCAGCATATGCAAATTCAGACCACACCCAGCAAGGCGATTGCACGGCAAGGCATAAGCACGCCCACTACGTGCGTTCACTTTGTGTATGTAGACACCGACCAGCATGTCTTAAGAGGCCCCCTTGCGCAAGTCATCTACAGGAAGTGTACATCGAGTACCATCGGGAGCGAGCGCAGCTCTTAAGGTAGACTATACCCTACCGCAATCACTGCAAGCACTTCAGTGTAAAAACAAGCCAGGTGACGTGTACAATGATGTTGCCTGTTAATTATGCACGCCTCTGAAACGGCGTTAAGACGCTCAGGCATGCCTGCATTCCCACCTCCACTCCCCTGTTTCTAGTGGTCCGCCCCTGTTACCACCCACAAATGGCTTCTCCTGTCACTCACTCTGCTGGGTTGTCTATGCTCTGCGAGCGAACGCTTCCCGATCTTTCGCAGGGGTTCACACATGCGCACAATGTGAGCCATCGGCAACTACGAGCGAACGCTTCTTAGCGTCCGGCTCTGGATCAGGCCCTCTGTGCGGTATCGCAGGACCCATTCTGCACATGCGCAGAATGGGTACTGTGCAAGCACAGACCACTTGCCATCGGAGATGTGCGCTAACCATCGAACCATCAAAATCCCAAGAAGTATCAGTCACTTACTCATGTTCAAATATCGGTGTGTTGTGTGCTATGGATCGTTATCTGCTCCTGCCATGATTTACAAGGTTTCTTAAACTGTGTAATTATATTGTTTACTGATTCTACCCATTATAATGAGATAATAAAGACGACAGTAATGTGTATTTCAGCAAAATAAGCAGTATATTAAAGAAATACATTTTACAAGTTAGAAAATACAAACAAAATTGTTTTCCTGAATAGTTTATGATCATATATCATGTAGTGTTCCTCTATAATTCTGCTGCTATTATCCTCTAATTTAATGACGATCCCGATTCTCACAAGTTATGAGGTTGTTTTATCTTCTCATTAGTTCAGCACATTATTATTTTTATGTTCAGTAAACTACGGCACTATGCAAACAGCACTGTACAGTATTAGTGTGTTTTTGTACGTGTATAACTAATGCTACACAGCATCAAACTTGTTTACCGTATAAGTTCTTTTTAGTGGACCTTTTTTTAAAGGGGTTTAATGGTGCAAAATAGACCCAGAGGTTTCTATATACAATCATTTGCCAGTAATACCCCTTTTCCACTGGCCAAAATACCCGGGTTATTGCCGTGTCCAACCTGGTAGTGGCTCAGTGGAAAAGGCTCCGGGATTTCTTCCTGGGTATCGAGCATGGTTTTTAGCGGGTAAAACCCTGCTCAAGCTCAGTGGAAACGGGTTGACCCAAGACCTGTTTCCTGCATGCTGATTGGGTGGTATCGGAATTTGTCTGAGTGACAGCTGTCATCAGGGAGGGAGAGATTACAGCCTCCCCGTACTATCCGGACCCATCCGGTTTTACCCCATCCCTGCTTCGTACAGGGAGGCTGTTATCTCTCACTGCCCGTCTTCCCAGTGTCAGCTGTGACATCACAGCCTCCCAAAAGGACACCACCCCTCTCTCAAAACCCCTCCCATCCTGGAAAGGACCCCCTCCCGTGTTCGCCATTCCGCTTTGGCCTGGCATTCAGGGGAGAGTTGGAGTTTCCAGCGCTTGGTGATGACATCCCCCTTATGCAGTGTGAACGGCATCGACCCGGGATTTTCCTGGGTCAGTGCCGCAGTGGAAATGGGGTAAATCCCAGATCTGACCCAGCTTGGAACCGTGTTCCAAATCTCAGGTCAGACCCAGGATTTTGATGGAAAAGGGGTATTATACTCCATCTATATATAGAGTGTATCTAGCAGCGGACAAGCACATAGCATTACTGCAGCATCTTCGCTTTTTGGGCCCCCCCTGCAGATGTACTAGTTGGGGATATGATGGTTAGTATGCATATATTCAGTTGTTAGATTTACTGTGTTCTCCATTTGAATTAAAAATGCTTCTGTAAATATACAAATCTGATAACCAAACAAAGATATATAGGCAGAAAATATAGACAAGATATAATTTTTGGAATCTGGACACCAGAAATGTACAGTAAATATTTTAGTTGCCCAGTACAGCAAAAACCATGTACATTGGACCTTTTGTACATATCTATATAGCTTAACACACCCATGATGTCTATACAGTATGTTAACATTATGGCCCTGATTCAGAGCCGGACACTCTTTCATAGTGCTTGCTCTGATTCAGGGCGTTTTTTGTTTTTTTTGGAGCCGGCCTCCTGGCCGCTTGCTAAGCTGTGGGCGACCACCCACAGCTTTTGCGAGCAGCCAGGTGATGGTCGCGATGGTCACGACCATTGGGCTTGCGACGAGACCCTTGTGGTAGGGTCTTGTTCCCGCAAGCCCCAGTGAACTTCCTGCTCTAATAGAGCTGGAAGCTCAACTTCTGACATCACGAGTGATGTCAGTAGGGTCGCCCTCAAATGGCAGGCATTCCTTCGGGAACGCCTCCGTTCGGCCAGCCACCCCCCCTCCCTGCCTACAAAACGGGGCGAGCTGTCGATCAACATCGACAGCCGCAACGTTTGTAATGAGCCCCGGAGTGAGTGAATTTCTCACTCGCTCCGGGGCTCGAGCACGCACATTGCACACGCCGAGCGTGCGCAATGCACCAACATCGACCCGCTTGCGAGCGCATATCGCTTGCGAGCGGGTCTGATTCAGGCCCTAAGTCCAATATACCTTCATACAGCCTTGCATGTCACATATTATTATTATTATTATCCTTTATTTATGTGGCGCCACAAGGGTTCCGCAGCGCCTTACAAAGTACAGAAACAAATGAGCACACAAGACAACAGTTATTAACAGTACAGACAATGCAGGACAAGTACATGATTTATAAACAATGCTGCATAACACCTAAATAAGCAGCAGGGTGTCAGTAAGCAGTTTTAGGCACCATTGTAAATGAAAGTAAAAGTAAGGCAAGAAGAAGCACTTGAGGAAAGAGGGCCCTGCTCGTGAGAACTTACATTCTGAGGGGAGGGTCAGACAAACATGGGTGACACAGATGGGCTAGATAGTGAGGAAGGAGCATAGAGTAGTGGGTTAGGATGAGCGCTGGATAGCATTGAGGAAGAAATGGGTCTTGAGGGCCCAGTTGAAGATTAAAGGCCAGGAAGCCAAGTGATGGAGGAATTTTGCAGGAGCAGTGGTGTCAGAGGGGTATAGCCAGGGTTTGGTGATGGCAAAAGAGAATCAAGGCATTGCAGATGAAGTACTCATGAACAGGGACCAGTTTATTATAGACAAAACTGGCTTTCCAGAGGGAACAGGAGAGAGGGACAAAGTTAAGAGGCGAGAAGAGAATTAGATTATTAGGGTTGATGTAGTGTGGAGGTGATATTGATCTAGAGAAGGGGGATAAGGAGTGTGGGGTTATGTGGCTGGATTCTGAATGAGGAAGGGTGACAGCAGGTGATGGGTAAGGTGGAGGTTTAGTGTGGTGTGGGGGGGGAGAAGGATAGGTATCTTGGAGAAAAGAGAGGGTGCAGGGTTTAGTGGTGGTGCAGCAGGACCATGGTGGAAGAGTAGTGAATAATACTGGAGTTGTAGGAGATGCAGTTGAGAGACTTATATGTGATGAAGGGAGACAGAGGAGGGGGAGAATGTAGAGGGGACTATGGATGGAGAAAAGAGGTGAAAACTGGTGGTAGAGGAGAAAATAATGTAGCAGCTGAGTGAGGGAGGAGTAGAAGAAAAGAGACATTGTGTAGATGAGGCAGTCGGGGGGGGGGGAATCAATAGTAGTATGAGTGTGAGATGAGGGAGCAGTACAGGTCAAAGGTCAAAATCAGATAAAAGGAAGAACAGTGCTGGAAGATGTAAAGGCACAACTACAAAAGTATATTATAAACAAAAACGGAGTATAGAGCTGTTAAAGTAGCAAGACTTGAGAATTAGTCTAAAGTATGAATATATATATATATATATATATATATATATATATGTATACACACACACGTGTGAAACAATGGTAGGTACTACAGTGGTATAAAGATAAATTGAGAGTGGTATTGGAATGATTTAAACAAAGTAGAGAGAAGAAGCAAGCATACAAGTATTAAATGTTCAGTAAGCAGGTAGTTGCTTGCAATGCTGAAGCAGGGTGTTGGCAAAAGGTGTGTCCAGGTTATAATGGAAGCTGGTTGCTGAGTAGCAGGGTTTCCAGAAGCTCAGAAGATCCTTTGCTTTTTTTTTTTTCCAAGTTTTAGAGAGTTCTTTTAAAATGTCATCCTCCTGTCTTCCTCCTGCTGAACTCCTGACTAACTCTTTAAGTTATGCTGTAAATGTCGTCCCACTTTGAAATAAAACCTAGCAGCCTTGTACAAGCCTATAGCCTTGTGACCTACTGATTATATAGGTAAGCATAACATGTGTAGTCACTGATTACACCCACCCTCAATACCCTCACCCACACCAGATACAAGTCATAAAATTCTAATACAAACAAGCAGAGCCAAAACAGCATCCCATGAAGCTAGGAGATAAGATCTGACTATATAATTAAATTTAAAGTTACTCTGGAGTTTACAGATATTAATTAAAGACAGTATATCTAACAAATCAGAGAATTCCAGACAGCATTGGTTTTTCTATAATAGATGCCTGGTGCAAATATATGATTACCCAGCAATACATATATAATTTACCTATAAATAGCCTAATATATGTATAAATATGCCTGTTTTCAGATGGATCATTTGCTCATAGCATAGGGATGGTGCAAGTGTGCGCTAATGATAACGATGGATATCAAACTAAATGTGCTGGTCCTTAAACGCTCTAACGGCTGATGCACGTGCACTCCATTCACACAAATATGTATCTAAAAATAAAGACTTGGACAACTGGATTGGCAGTGAAAGGGGAGAAACACAAAAAGGAGAGAGAAGGGCTTGTTGCTGGGGCACTCTTACAAGGAATATCCACATCAAATATCATGTATAAAATATAACTTTTAATTCATGTAATTAAAATTGAATTTGCCCCCTAATTGCATGAGATAAGATGACACATAACGAGAGTGATAATGATATCCCTCGATATATGATGGCGAAGATATCGTGTATAAGGTAAAGAGTCCCATACATAGTTGTTTTAATAAAATGTCATAACAATATACATACGTAGAGAGACAAATACCTTATAGACCCTGATTATATGTCAGACAGAATGTAATTTGCTGTCATTTCTATGACTATATGTTATGGAATGACAAAATACAAATACTGTTCAGGATATACCCTCTGCTGTGTTACCAAACCGTCCCAATTCACCTCCCGTGTGTATATAACCTACAGCACCTGGTATTCCCAGGTGGTCTCCCATCCAGGTACTAACCTGGCCCGTACCATATAGCTTCCAAGATCAGGCGAGATTGGGCATATACGGTATTGGTATGATTGTAGGCAGTGCTCGAAGTGAGCCGGTATGCAACGGTATAGCATACCGGCACTTCAAGCAAGCACTATTTTTTTTTTAACTAGCTTGGAAGGAACAGCTCAAGGGCGGGGGCGTGGCTACAGCCGCAGCGCTGAGAGAGAAAGCTACAGTACATGCCTCCACCCGGTGCCCGCTCCACTGACTAACACCGCTCAGTGTCAGTGGAGGACAACTCCTAGGACTACCCAAACCCCTAGTGCCGCCCGACGCCGTCCGCTCGCCAGTGTGCCCGTCCCCATGAGCAGATCCCCCCTCTGCTAAGACCGGGCTGGGCTGGGCGGGGGGGGGGGGGCAGGATGACATCTTCCCCCTGGCGCTCCCATTTTAAAGATAGGGGGCCGCTGAAGTCACGCGTTACATTACATACCCTGCGGCCAGGAGACAAACACTCCCCTACCGTTCTGTTCAGTCAGAGCGGCCGGGGAGCTTCTTCTCTCTGTCTCCCTGGCGTCTGTCAAATAGCTGTCCGGCAGCCGCAGCGTCCGACGGTGTCTGGCAGAATGCTGATTGGTGGATGGCTCTAGTACCATCCACCAATCACAGTGGTGGGATGTCTCCCCACACTGATTGGTGGATGGCTGGAGCTATCCACCAATCAGAATTCAGAAGGCTGTAGGACTAGACAACAAGAGATTGCAGGCAGGGTAAGTACAGCAGGTTCCATGGTTGGGTCGCTTCATAGATCTGAGGTCTATTATACTATTTGCAATGAGGGAAAGAGGGAGAATAGATTTGAACCATACATTTTAATAAAAAGGGAAGGCAGATGTTTAATGAGGGGATATTTGTGGCATTATTTTACATTTTGTAATGTGTGTGTAGTGCATTATTTTTAATAAGGGGAGTGTGTGTGTGTGTGGGGGGGGGGGGCTTGGTGGCAAATCTGTGGCTTGAGTCTGTATGTGGAGCACTTCTACTATAGTGGACACAACTATTGTGGGCAATGTATAGAGGGCACTACTACTATGGGCAATACATAGAGGGCACTACTGTGAAATGTATAGAGAGCACTTCTACTGTGGGCATTGTATAGAGGGCACTACTACTGTGGGCATTGTATAGAGGGCACTACTACTGTGAAATGTATAGAGAGCACTACTACTGTGGGCATTGTATAGAGGGCACTACTACTGTGGGCATTGTATAGAGGGCACTACTACTGTGGGCATTGTATAGAGGACACTACTACTGTGGACATTGCTTAGGGGGCACTACTACTGTGGGTATTGTATAGAGGGCACTACTACTGTGGACATTGCTTAGGGGGCACTACTACTGTGGGTATTGTATAGAGGGCACTACTACTGTGGGCATTGTATAAGGGGCACTACTACTGTGTGGAATAATGTGTATAAGGGGTACTATGGTGTGGTACACTACACTGTGAAAGGCGCACGCCTTAAGGACATGCCCCATTTAAATGGCCACCCCCTTTCCCCGCCGCTCATCGAAGACGCGCACATAGGTACAACCTTATATTTTCCATACCCCTACTTCAAAATTCCCACTTCGACCACTGAGTGTAGG